>CM069162.1:6724900-7265868 GCA_035221665.1 Okamejei kenojei
GCCCTTAGAGCCAGCACTGCCATTCAATGTGATCATGGCTGATCATCCCCAATCAGTACCCCGTTCCTGCCTTCTCCCCATATCCGCTATCTTTGAGAGCCCTATTTAGCTCTCTATTGAAAATATCCAGGGAACCGGCCTCCACCGCCCTCTGAGGCAGAGAATTCCACACTCACAACTCTCTATGTGAAAAATGTTCTCCTCATCTCCGTTCGAAATAGCTTACCCCTTATTCTTAAACTGTGGCCCCTGGTTCTGGACTCCCCCAACATCGGGAACATGTTTCCTGCCTCTAGCGTGTCCAAACCCTTAATAATCTTATATGTTTCAATAAGATCCCCTCTCATCCTAAATTCCAGAGTATACAAGCCCAGCCGCTCCATTCTATCAACATATGACAGTCCCGCCATCCCGGGAATTAACATGGTGAACCTACGCTGCACTCCCTCAATAGCAAGAATGTCCTTCCTCAAAGCTGCTGGACAATACTCCAGGTGTGGTCTCACTGGGGCCCTTTACAACTGCAGGAGGACCTCTTTGCTCCTATACTCCTCTTGTTATGAAGGCCAACATGCCATTTTCTTTCTTCACTGCCTGCTGCACCTGCATGCTTACTTTCAGTGACTGATGAAAAAGGACTCCCAGATCCCGTTGTACTTCCCCTTTTCCCAACTTGACTCCATTTAGATAAGAATCTGCCTTCCTGTTTTTTGCCACCAGTGGATAACCTCACACTTATCATCCAGAATCAGTAGCCGCTTCCTGCTTTCTCCCCACATCCCTTGATTCCGTCAGCCCCAAGAGCTATATCCACCTGCTGTTGTACTTTACTTCAGAGATACAGCACGGAAACAGGCCCTTCGGCCCACCGAGTCTGTGCTGTTTTGCCCTGAGCAGGTAGGGTTTGGATTGGTAGTGGACATGTTGGGCTAGGGTTGTTCACAGAGACCATGTGAATGGCGTTGGTCTTTTGTAGGTCAGATACATTAACCTGACGACACTACAAAAGCAGGAACTTGACGCAATGAATGCAAGCCAATGAAAGCCAAGTTCATTTTGGTATTTCCGACGAATTCCTGTGAATTTTTTTTCCGTGAATAAAGTTTTTCTTTGAAATTAAATGGAAGCTGCTTCAATAGATGTGAGGCAATGGGGGGTGGGGGGGGGGGGGTGTGGAGGGGGGGGGGCGTATGTGTACTTCTGCCCCACTGCGGTGTGTGTATGAGTGAGAGGACAGGCGATGGGCTGCTCCCTCCCAAGCGGTGGTGAGGATGTATCTGACCGATAAACTGGGGCTTCATCCATCCACGCAGAGAGAGTTAATGGGACATCTAATCAGAAGTGTTCAAAATTAGATAAGGGTTTGATAGAGTGGAGAGGAGTGTTTTTGCTGGTCAGTGAATTTTTAAAAAAAAGGAGGGGGATTAACCTAGCATTAGTACCAGAGACATAAAGAGGGAGGCTTGAAGGAATTTGTCATGCACAGGGTTATTAGAATGAGGATACTCGACCGCAAGTGTCCATAGAAGCCAATTCAATCACCATGTTTATAAAGGGAGTCAGGTAAACACTTGGAAACAGATTGAATCGGGCAGGGGAAGCTGGAACAGGAGTGGGCGGCACTGACATGGAACCTGAAGTGACAGAGGCACAGCAGACCACCGCTGCCCACTCCCCCCCCTGTACTCTCGCTGCATAGAGCTACTATTACTGTCTGGCAAACAAGTGCTCGGAAAGTAAACGTCTTCACACATCAAGATGTTCCGAAGCTCTCTGTAGACACTTGAGCGCTTCTTTGTGAAGTGCTGTCACTTCATAGCGCAGTGGGAGGGAGGTGAGACGCTGGGTGTCCACTCTAAGGATGTATGGTAGCGCTGTGGCTAAGTTACCGGACTGGTGTTGCCGACACAGGGCCTCAGATCGGTGGCGATGCTGCCTCACGGCGCCAGAGACCCAGTTTGTACATACTCCGTGTGACCGGGTGAGTTTCCTCCGGGTGCTCCGATCCCAAAGACACGCAAGTTTGGAGTTTAATTGACTTTTTGGATATTGTCCCTCGTGTGTTGGATAGGAACTAGTGTGAACGGGCGATCGCTGGTCGGCGGGGACTCGGTGGGCCGAAGGGGCCCGTTTCCATGCTGTCTCTCCAAAACTAAAAAGGTAATCTGGACTAGCACGTCAGCATCAGAAGTGGTGATCGTGAAGCTACCAGATTAGTATGAAAAGCCCAACTGATTTACGAATGTTCTAAGGGAGATGAAACTTGCTCTCCGCCCTTACCAGGTGTGGCCTGCGTGTGATTCCAGGCCTCAGGCCTCAGCAGTGTGGCCGGCTACTTGACTGGATGGTAGACAAACGTGCTGGAGAAACTCAGCGGGTGCAGCAGCATCTATGGAGCGAAGGAAATAGGCAACGTTTCGGGCCAAAACCCTAAGGGTTTACGGAGCTTGGGATTACAGAAATAGGCAAAGTTTTGGGCCAAATCCCTAAGGGTTTACGGAGCTTGGGATTACAGAAATCGGCAACGTTTCGGGCCGAAACCCTAAGGGTTTCGGCCCGAAACGTTGCCTATTTCCTTCGCTCTATAGGTGCTGCTGAGTTTGTCCAGCACTTCGATTTTCCAGCATCTACAGTTCCTTCTTAAACACTTTGTCTACTTGACTGGATGGCTACTTGGCCAGTAATGGGCCCTGTCCCACTTCGGCGATTTTTTAGGCAACTACAGGCGACTAGTTTGTGGCCACATGTTCGCCGGCGGTCGCCGGGAGTAGCCTCCTCGGTCGCGCAAAAAGTCGTAGCGTCTTTCTGGTCGCTGCTAAATTTTCAACATGTTTGAAAAAGTTTTGGGCGACAGTGGGTTTGACGCCAATGAGCGTAGCTTGACGAAGATGCTGTCGTAGGTTGTCGCCAGGATGACATAGGTTGTCGCTGGTTTTTCGGCGACCTGCTACGAGTATGGCAGTCGCCTGGCAGTTGCCTAAAAAATCGGCAAGTGGGACAGGCGCGTAAGTGATGTCCAGTCTCGTGAGTCAGTTTAAATGTTATCTGTTAAAAAGTTTAGTTCTCTTTAACATCTGATCAGTGCAAATAGTCTACCTCAAACTATTAAAGTCTGGCATCTAGCTTCCAGTAAAGTGAAGATTGTAACATTTGGAGGGCTCTACGATCGAGGAATGACTGCACCTAAATTGTGGTTGATCGTGAGTCTGAATCTTTGGGCAAAAGAAGGATCGAGATCTGAAACGTCACCTATTCATGTTCTCCAGAGATACACACTAAATGCTGGAGTAACTCAGCGGGACAGGCAGCATCTCTGGAGAGAAGGAATGGGTCACGTTTCGGGTCGAGACCCTTCTTCAGACTTACTACACCTTGTGTTCTTTGGGCATGGTTGAAGTTCTCCAAGCTGGCCAATGTGTTGAAAATGTCTTGTTCGCTCCCCAGCTCAGAGTGAAGAATTGGGTTGCAGTGGCTCCAGTCCCTCCGGCCCATGCCAAACAAAGTAAACCAGGGATTCGGCTAATTTCAGAAGTCATCCGTGAGCAGGTAATGCATATTCAACCATTCACTGTATATCCTTGCCCAGCATTGTACTGTGTGTGGAGAAGCTAAGTGGCTGCTGAGGTCTTTAATGTTAATGTTACTTTTGAATTTAATTGATAAGATGAATTGGTCAATTTTCCTGCACGTTCATACAGGGCATTGCCCACAACTGGCCAGCGATTGTGCTCCTTCATCCTGACCTGAGGCTGAAACTAATGGCAAATACATCAACACAGTTAAATGCCATGCCGGGCGCCATGGTGGCGCAGTGGTAGAGTTGCTGCCTTACAGCGGCAGAGACCCCGGTTCGATCCTCACTCCGGGTGCTGTCTGTACGGAGCTAGTGCGTTCTCCCTGTGACCGCGTGGGTTCCCTCCGGGGGCTCCGGTTTCCTCCCACACTCCAAAGAGGTGCAGGTTTGTAGGTTAATTGGCTTTGGTAAAATTGTACGTTTAAAATTGTAAATTGTCCCCAATGTGTAGGATCGTTCTAGTGTATGGGGTGATCGGTGGGCCGCAGGGCCTGGTCCCGTGCTCCAAAGCAATGTCAGGTAAAAGCTGTTACGGAAAGCTGTGTCTTGGCAATTTTTTGAAGTATGCCGGTGTTGACATATTGGTGGAGAAATTCCGCTACCAACGTGTAGATGACAGGTAAATGCAACATGTACCTCATAGAATTCTTGTTGTCCTTTAGTGGACTGGCATCATTGAATGAAGGGAATGGATTTTACTATCCTTCATCTGGAGAGGCAGGGGCGTCTTGCCGATATATTTGTGTGTGTGTGTGTGTGTGTGTGTGTGTGTGTGTGTGTGTGTGTGTGTGTGTGTGGTGTGTGTGTGTGTGTGCGTGTGTGTGTGTGTGTGTGTGTGTGTGTGTGTGTGTGTGTGTGTGTGTGTGTGTGTGTGTGTGTGTGTGTGTGTGTTTGTGTGTTCATGTATCAGCGTGTATGTTTGCGTGTGTGAGTACGTGTGCGGGTGTGTTTGTATGCGTGTGTGTATGTGAGAGAGAGAGAAAGAACACGGGCATGAGTTACGAGTGTGAGATCTGTGTGTACATGTCTACGTGTGCCGTGTCTCTCAGTGTGTATGCATGCGTGTTTGTGAGTGTGCACATGCGTGGCAATGGCAATAAGCGTTCGACTGCTCTGTGTTGCTTTGCGCAGTCGTTGTGTTGCTTTGCGTGTCCAGCCGTACACGTGGCCCGTGGCCACCCCATCCACGCGGTGAGAGCGCTGACCAAACACGTGAAGCA
The DNA here is from genome assembly GCA_035221665.1 of Okamejei kenojei. Taxonomy (NCBI): domain Eukaryota; kingdom Metazoa; phylum Chordata; class Chondrichthyes; order Rajiformes; family Rajidae; genus Okamejei; species Okamejei kenojei. The sequence continues at coordinate 6,729,695 of CM069162.1, forward strand.
CGTGCGTGTGTGACACGGCAGAGGGGGTGGTGGTGCCGTCACACGGCAATGCCCTCCAGCACCACGCCAGCATATTCCAGTCACTAATGATTATTATCTCAGGTCAGCTGCAGCAACTTCACTTCCATCAACCACGTGAAAAGGTCTTGCCCTGATTCAATCACATCAGGGCATGAACACACGCCAGAGACGCGCTGGCTCGGCTGGCACTGAGTGTTGGAGCTGCCACGTTATAGGCCTGTCCCACTGTCCGAGCTCATTCCCCCGTGTTTTTCCCTGATTCAAACCCGGAGAATGTCCGTAGCGGCTCGTAGGAGTTTGGAGAATGTCCGTAGCGGCTCGTACAAGTAACGGTAGTTTACTCGGGAAATCCGGTAAACTGATGATGTTTTATCAACACTGTGAAAAATGTCCACGAGTTGAAAAATACTCGTGATGAATAAAATGGTGACTTTTTACTCGTACGAGCCGCTACGGGACATCCACGAACTCCTACGGGCCCGCTACGGACATTCTCCGAGTTCGAATCAGGGGAAAACTCGGGAGAACTCTTGAATTAGCTCGTACAGTGGGACAGGCCCTTAGCTACCATCAGCCGCTGGTATCGCCACAGCCTTCCACTGACACACTCGTAGAGAACTGAGAACGGGGACAATTCAATGAAAGCAATTGAAATTGAGCAGCACGCACGCTTCTGGGGCTGTGCTAAGGTCCGAATAAAAGAAAGTCGAGTGGAGCATTGATTGGTTCAAAGAACGGAATGAATGAACGTTAAAGGAAAAGTCATCACCTGTGTGTTTGAGATGACTAATGCGAGGGAAGTAGCTGGTGGAGTGGATTAGTGTTGTGCTCTTTCACGTCTGGGAATCCAGCCAGACTAATGGGACGGGGTTCCACTCACAGTGACGGAGTACACGTGCACTCGTCTGCATGAATGAGCCTCAGACAGCACTGACGCCTGACGTCACCCTGGCCCAGCACCCCCCCCCCCCCCCCCCCCAGCCCCCCCACTATTCCCCTGCCGTGTCTTTCAGTTCAATTCAGCTTGTAAAAGAATAGATAGAGTGAATGCACGGAGTCCTTTTGAGATGGCATTTGCGGTTCCAGAACATTAGTGTTCATTGACCCGCTGAGTTACTCCAGGTTTGTGTACCTGCGTTCGGTTTATCGGCAGTTCCTTCAGACACTGTTGACCTTCATTTGACACGCTGTAAAATGGGGCACAGCATGGTCCAATTTCTACCTCAGATAGATGACCTCCTCAGCGATAATGCCACACGCTCAAGCCCCATAATATATATTAGATGCCATTGACATGAGCACAGGGCAACACAGTGGTGCAACAGTACAGCGCCAAAGACCCGGGTGCGATCCTGACCACGGCTGCTGCCTGTGTGGAGTTTGCACATTCTGCCCGTGAGCTGCGTGAGTTTTCTCCCGTTTCCTCCCACACTGTAGAGAGGGACAGATCTGTAGGTTGATTGGCTTCGGAGTGTTGCAAAATCGTCCTGGTGCGTGCAGGATAGCGCCAGTGTACGGGGCGATCGCTGGCCGGCACGGACTCGATGGGCCAAAGGGCCCCTTTCCGCGCTGCACCTCTCGAGTCTGAAGTCTCACCTCAGTCGGTCTGTTGCCTGTTCCCTCTGAATGCTGAACCCACTGCCCGCACTGTTAGCCATAAATAAGCTCGGAGCTGAAATTGGAAATTCCTGGAATGAAGATTAAATGGGATTCCAGGACGTGATGCCTGGGCTCTGTGTCAAGCAAGGTGTGATATTTTTAGGTGTCCTTTCTGTTAGAACCTGTAATTGAATTTACGCTGCTTGCTATGAAATGAAATGTTAAAAAATTAGATTAAATAAAACAGAGTTCCGCTGCTTTTTGCCTGGATAAGTGCAGTGTAGGATCAATTTTCTGATTCTTGGAGAAAAACTTTGAAGTGCAAAGAATTTGCCAGCGGGAGATCACATCCTCTCCTCATTATCTGCAGACTGTGAAGGCGAGATGGCTTCTAATTTATTATCGTTTATTTTCTGCTCGTTTTGGTTGCATCAACAATGTGACGAAGGTTATTAAAAATTAATATTCTTAATTGGAGATGGGAGGGCTTGGCACATAGATCACTTTCTCAGATACAATTATATTTTGTTGATCCAACATGTTCCGTGATATTAGGGACCTCCAGAGTGAGCGGGAGAAATGCGAGCAGACAGGGAGGGGGCTCTTCTGCCTCAGTGCCCACTGCCCACACACTGCCCACCTTCAGTGGGGTGAAGTGGGAGAGAGTGTGCAGCGGTAGAGTTGCTGCCCCAGAGAGCCGGGTTCGATCCTGACTACGGGTGCTGTCTGCGCGGAGTTTGTACGTTTTCTCCCGTGACCTGCCTGGGTTTTCGCCAAGATCTTCGGTTTCCTCCCACACTCCAAAGACGTCCAGGTTTGAGGGTTAATTGGTTTGGTTATAAATGTAATGTGTGTAGGGTAGTGTTGATGTGCGGGGATCGCTGGTTGGTGCGGACTCGGTGGGCCGAAGGGCCTGTTTCCATGCTGTACCTTTAAACTAAAATAAACTAAGCTAAAACTCTAGGACCAGAGGGCACAGCCTCAGAATACAAGGATGTACCTTTAGAATGGCGATGAGGAGGAATTTCTCCAGTTTTACTTTAGTTTAGTTTAGAGATACAGCGCGGAAACAGGCCCTTCAGCCCATCGTGTCCGTGCCGACCAGCGATCCCCACACACGAGGATCCATTTGCAAGTTTACAGAAGCCAATTAGCTTACGAACCCGTATGTCTTTAGAGTGTGGGAGGAAACCGGAGATCCCGGAGAAAACCCACGTGGGTCATGGGGAGAAGGTATAGACAGCACCGGGAGTCATGATCGAAACGGTGTCTCTGCCGCTGGAGGCAGCAACTCTACTGCTTCAGCCTGAGGGCGGTGAATCTGTGGCTGCGGAGGCAAAGTCATTGGGTAGTTTTAAAGAGGGGATTGATAGGATCTTGATTAGTAAGGGGTCACAAAGGTTATGGGGGGAAGGCTGGAGAATAGGGTTTAGATCAGCCATAAGGTAGACACAAAATGCTGGAGTAACTCAGCAGGGCAGGCAGCATCTCTGGAGAGAAGGAATGGGTGACGCTTCGGGTCGAGACCCTTCTTCAGACTGATGTTTCTCTCCGACGATAGATCAGCCATGATTGAGTGGCAGAGTAGACGTGATGTGCTGAATGGCTTCATTCTGCTCCTATCGCTTATCAACCTATGAAATGACTTACACCCATTAAAGCATGTGGTGCTTTAAGAAACTTTAAGTACTTGGAAAAAAATCAGATTTGCCAAAAGTGTTACAGAGACCTGCAGCAGGGAGACATGCCCTTAGAACCAACTCCTCCACTTGGTTAGCACCTCGTGCCCATCTTTGGCCCCACTAAACCGTTCCTGTCCATGTGCCTGTCCAAGTGTCATTCAAGTGCTGTTATCTTATGCCTCAACTACCTCCTTGTTCCATATACCCACCACCCTCCAAGTGAACAAGATGCCCCTCAGGTTCTTATGGTCAACCAACGTTTTTTTACGACTAGATCTCAGCAGAGCTTTGACATCATAGTAAGCAGTGAAGAGGGTTGACACAGTGGCGTGGCGGGTACAGCTGCTGCCTCTCAGTGCCAGAGATGTGGGTTCAGTCCTGACCTCGGGCGCTGTCCGTGTGGAGTTTGCACGTTCTCCAAATATCTTTCAAATGCGTTTACTGCACCTGCCTCAACTACTTCCTCTGGCAGCTCATTCCATGCACCCACCACCCTCTGTGTGAAAATCTTGCCCCTCAGGATCCTATTAAATCTTTCCACCCTCAGCTTAACCCTATGTCCTCTGGTGCTTGATTCCTGTGCTATGGGTGAAAGATCATCTGTAAATCAGATCACAAAATTGTTCATTAAAAAATTTGTTCCTAAAAAAAATATCTAAGATGGTTTGTAACCTTATATAGTTGGTATTGTGCATATTTGGTGTAGTTTAGTTCAGTTTAATTTAGAGATACAACATGGAAACAGGCCCTTAAGCCTACTGAGTCCACACCGACCATCATTCACCCCATACTCCAGTCCTATGTTGTCCCACTTTCATATACTGCACACTAGAGGCAATTTTACCAAGCGAAATAACCTACAAACTTGCACCTCTTTGGAACGTGGGAGGAAACCGGAGAAGCACCTGGAGAAAACCCACACGGTCGCAGGGAGAACAAGCAAACTCCACAATGACAGCAGCCGAGGTCAGGATCGAACCTGGTTCTCTGGCGTTGAGAAGCAGCAACTCTACCGCTGCGCCACAGTGCCACCATGACGTGGCTGGGTTTTGAGTGAGGCATGGAAGGTGGGGTGGGGGGGGGGGAGAGCTTACATTTTAGGAGCAGCAGAGCCAATTTTCATCATTCTTCTGGTCGTTGAATTAATTTTTAGTGACACTCAGGCAAAGTCCTTCCACGGCAGAGAAAAGGGACACAATCTGTTTATCGGCAGTAATCTCATTAAAGGTCGGTTTCCAGTCAGTTTGGGGCCAGTTGTCAAACCTCAGCTGGGAAGACCAGCGAGTGACTGCTGTCTCTCGCACTGATAGCCCCCTGGGGAACGTTAACCCTCCACGCTCCCTTGTCTCATCCAGCTGCCAGCACTGAAGTGACATTAAAATGCAAGGGGAGAGCTCAGGCTGTTTTTTGATATTAATCTCTGTTGATGGTTTCCGAGGTATTTCATTTCAAAATGATGTACTCATTAAATCATGTCTTCAGCACCCGACCGCCAGTGTAGAATAGGGGCAGGAGGAAGCGATGCAGGCCCACGAGTAGGGAGGTCACACCCTCCTCATCGCTCACCTCATTAAATACTCCGCTGCATTTATTGGCTTGCTGGCAATAAGGGAGATAGTCAGTAGCCACTTGGCCAGTCCGGGCATCATCTACACCTCACGCTGCCTCGGCAAGGCCAGCAGCGTCATCAAGGACCATTCTCACCCCGGCCACTCCCTCCTCTCCCCTCTCCCATCAGGCACGAGGTACAGAAGTGTGAAAACGCACACCTCCAGATTCAGGGACAGTTTCTTCCCAGCTGTTATCAGGCAACTGAACCATCCTATCAACAACTAGAGAGCGGTTCTGACCTACCATCCATCTCTCGGACTATCTTTGATCGGACTATCTTTGATCGGACTATCTTTGGTCGGACTATCTTTGTCCGGACTATCTTTGATCGGACTATCTTTGATCGGACTATTTTTACTGGCTTTATCTTGCACTAAACGTTATTCACGTTATTCAAGATTCAAGATTCAAGACATTCAAGATTCAAGAGAGTTTATTGTCATGTGTCCCTGGTAGGACAATGAAATTCTTGCTTTGTTTCAGCACACAGAACATAGTAGGCATTGACTACAGAACAGATCAGTGTGTCCGTATACCATTATATAAATATATACACACACATGAATAAATAAACTGATAAAGTGCAAATAACAGAAAATGGGCTATTAATGTTCAAAGTTTTGTCCGAGCCAGGTTTAATAGCCTGATGGCTGTGGGGAAGTAGCTATCCCTGAACCTGGTCGTTGTAGTCTTCAGGCTCCTGTACCTTCCAACTGAAGGCAGCAGGGAGATGAGTGTGTGGCCAGGATGGTGTGGGTCCTTGATGATACTGCCAGCCTTTTTGAGGCAGCGACTGCGGTAGATCCCCTCGATGGAAGGAAGGTCAGAGCCGATGATGGACTGGGCAGTGTTTACTACTTTTTGTAGTCTTTTCCTCTCCAGGGCGCTCAAGTTGCCGAACCAAGCCACGATGCAACCGGTCAGCAAGCTCTCTACTGTGCACCCGTAGAGGTTCCCTTCATCACGTATCTGCACACTGTGTATGGGGTCGATTGTAACCATGTGTTGTCTTTCCGCTGACTGGTTAGCACGCAACAAAAGCTTTTCACTGTACCTCGGTACACGGGACAATAAACTAAGCTCATTGAATTCGGTCTGAACCCAAAACATCACCTATTCCTTCATTCCAGAGATGCTGCCTGTCCTCCTGAGTTACTCCAGCATTTTGTGTCTATCTTCAGTTTAAACCAGCATCTGCAGTTCCTTCCTACACAGAACCCATTGGAAGCTGTTCTCTGACGATGTTTTATTGGGATTTACTGGACTTTATCCAACACTAAGTGTTATTCACTTTATCAGTGACTCCAACTCTCCCATTTTCGCAAAATCTCCCGCTCTCCGCTTGAGATTTAATTTCTCCCGCCCTGGCTTTGTGTCTCCCACTTAAGATGTATTTTCTCCCGCTTGAAATGTTCTTTCTCCCGCCCAATCACCTTTTTGAAAAGTGGAATTTAATTTTCATGCATTTCCACGGTGTATAAATCACCAAATGCGCACACGCGATACTACATACGTTTTAATGCATGTAGTGCATACATGTATACATGTATAATGTGCATACTAGGCGCTCTACCCCCCCCCCCCCCCCGGACCCCGGCCGCAAGGGACTTTGCGCTTTGCGCTTGTGATGTGTGCTTGCGCGCACATGAGTTTGGAGTCTCCAGTTTCCTAGGGGATCCAGGCGGGAGAATCTCCAGATCAGAAGGTGCTTGGGGTTGGAGTCTCTGACTTTATCCTGTAACTATACACTGTGAATGGTTTGATTGTAATCATGTATAGCCTGAATGGTTGATGGCCGTCCCGGATGTGATGGGCTGAAGGGCCTGTGCTACATCTCTCTATGGTAGCTGGACTTGCTTTGCCCTCCAGTAAAGTCATGGTTAATCTTGCTCTTCCTCTTTCCCATAGTTTAGTTGAGTTTAGTTTAGTTTATTGTCACGTGTACTGAGGTACTGTGAGAAGCTGTTGTGTTGCGTGCTACCCAGTCAGCAGAAAGACTATACATAATCACAAGCTGTTCAGAGTGAACAGATACAAGATAAAGGAATAAAGTTTAGTGCAAGATAAAGACCAGTGAAGTCCGATTAAAGATAGTTTGAAGGTCTCCAGTGAGGGAGATGGTAGGTCGGGGCTGCGCTCCAGTGGGTGAGGGGATGGTTCAGTTGCCTGATAACAGCTGGGAAGAAACTGCGTCTGAATCTGGAGGTGTGCGTTTTCACACTTCTGTACCTCTTGCCTGATGGGAGAGGGGAGAAGAGGGAGTGTCCGGGGTGAGACTGGTCCTTGATAATGCTGGTGGCCTTGGCGAGGCAGCATGAGGTGTATGATGGATTCAATGGAAGGGAGGTTGGTTTGTGTCATAGTCTGGGCTGCGTCCACAATTGCCTTGTTGTGGGAGCCTGCAGACCCTCTGGCACAGTGCACTGACAGTGGTGCATGGATGGCCTTCCCCCAGCTCTGCCTGTCCTCACGTCAGGCTCATGTCTGCAAACCAGCTTCAAAGCCAGCTCCAGCAAGAACTCACGGTGTTGCAGGGGTAGAGTTGCTGCCTTAGAGAGCCGGGTTTGTTCCTGACAACGGACGCTGTCCGTACGGAGTTTGTACATTCTCCCCGTGACCCGGGCGCTCGGGTTTCCTCCCACACTGCATAGATGTACAGGTTTGTAGGTTAATTGGCTTTGGTGAAGATTGTAAATTGTCCCTTGGGTGTAGGATCGTGCCGGGGTGGGAGATTGCAACCTTCGCGTGGCCCGCCCTGTTTCAACGAATGCAATCGACCCGGCGTGCACAATCAAATAAGATCAAATAGAACAAGTTGTCCGACAACTTTAGGCTGAGCACGCCACACGCAAGAAGAAGTAGGATAGTGCTAGTGTGCGGGGGTCGCTGGTCGGCACGGGCTCGGTGGGCCGAACGGCCTGTTTCCGTGCTATATCTCTAAACTAAAACAACCCTGGAGGAGCAATAACTGCAGACGCTGGCTTACAAAAAGAGACTCAAAGTCGCTGGAGTAACTCAGTAGGTCAGGCAGCATCTCTGGAGAAAATGGAAAGTTGACGTTTTGGGTCGGGACCTTCCTTCATGACGATTGTAGGGGTGGGGGAGCATGTCTATAGAACTGGTGCACTACAATGCTGAGAACTATATTCTGCGCTCTGTAGCTTCCCCTTTATGCTGCCTATTGTACCTGCGTTTGACTTGATAGTATTTATGTATAATATAATCTGATCTTTGCATAGCATGCAAAACAAAGCTTTGCACCGTATCCAGGTACACGTGACTACAATAAGCCTAAACCAAAAGGTTTCAGAACGGGATCCCCCTGAGTTACTCCAGCACTTTGTGTCCTTTTCTCAACAAGAACATTGCTCAGTGGGCAGTGTCTTTACCAGAGCCGAGGGAATGCCCTCTCTCTCCTGTGCAGGAAGGAACTGCAGATGCTGCTTTAAACCGAAGATAGACACAAAATGCCCGAGTAACTCAGCGGGGCAGGCAGCATCTCTGGAGAGAAGGAATGGGTGGCGTTTCAGGCTAGAGTCTGGTTTGAAGAAGAAACTCGACCTGAAACGTCACCCATTCCTTCTCTCCAGAGATGCTGCCTGTCCCGCTGAGTTGCTCTGGCATTTTGTGTCTGCTCTCTCACAACTGGAGGGTGTTGGCATCAGAGCCTGAATAGCCAGCAGGCACAAGAGACAGTAGGTCCTAAATGTCACCCGAAACGTCGCCTAACCATTCCCTCCACAGATGCAGAGTTCCTCCAGCACTCCAGGACATTATGGTTCGTGTTATCGAGCTAATGATACAGAGACCCAAGGAACTTGGGCATGGATAGAGTGGATGTGGAGAGGATGTTTCCACTAGTGAGAGTCTAGGACCAGAGGCCACAGCCTCAGAATTCAAGGACGTACCTTTAGAAAGGAGATGAGGAGGAATTACTTTAGTCAGAGGGTGGTGAATCTGTGGAATTCATTACCACAGATGGCTGTGGAGGCCAAGTCAATGGATATTTTTAAGGAGGATATTCACAGATTCTTGATTAGTTTGGGTGTCAGGGGTTATGGGAAGATTGGGGTTGAGGGGGATAGATCAGCCATGATTGAATAGCAGAGTAGACTTGATGGGCCGAATGGCCTAATTCTGTTCCTGGAACCTATGAACCTATGAACCTCTGAACTGCAGGTCCTTGGCTTTTAGAACATGAAAGTGCTGGAGTACCTCGATGGGTCAGGCAGCATCTCTGGAAGATAGATGTTGCCTGGGTTCGAAGAACAGTCATGACCCGAAACGTCGCCTATGGTTGTCCTCCAGAGACGCTGCCTGACCCGCTGAGTTACTCCAGCGCTGTTACTCTGCTCTATACAAGCTCACATGAGCAGTGCAGTGGAGGGGCAGCGCAGTTGCGCAGCCTCCAAGCTCCAGCGGCCCGGGTTCGATCCTGACCTCGGGTGCAGTCTGTGTGGGATCAGAATCAGAATCACACTTTATTCACCAAGTATTTGCAACGTACGAGGAATTTCACCGGCCAGGTCAGTCATACAGTTAAAAGCAACAGATCACTCAAAAAAACACATTTTAACATGAACACCCACCACAGTGACTCCTCCACATTCCTCACTGTGATGGAAGGCGAAATAAAGTCCTTCTTTAGTTCTTCCTCGGTCAGGGGCCTCGAGCCCCCGTTGACGGGATGATCTTAACTCCCGTAGCCGGCGGCGTTTGGGCCCTCCGTGTCGAGGCGATCTGCTCCTGCATCGGGGGGATGTCAGCTCCCCCGCGCCAGGCGATCGAACCTCGCGTCGGGGCTGGTCGAACCTTCCGTGACGTTGGAGCTCCCGACTCGGCCTCGCCCTAGGCTGCGAGCCCATGATCCCGTGGTGGCCGGGGTGGGAGCGATCCCAGGCAAGGGATCAGCTCCGAAGTTAAGTCCACGCCCCGCGGTGGAGCTCACGCCAATCTGAGGAGGCTTCCAGCTCCATCGATGGTAGGCCGCAGAGCCCGGAGAATGTGATCCGAAAATTAATCTCATCTCCGAGAAGGTAAGAACCTGAAAAAGAGTTTCCCCCGATCCCCTCCCCCCTCCCCCCACATAAAACAAAGCGAAGAACATTAAAACAAACTTTTAACGCACTAAAAAAAGAACAAAAATAAAGAAAATACGAACACACATGACGGCAGAGCAGCCATCTCCCCGGCGCCCCTGGCGGTCTAACGTTCTCCCTGTGAGTGTAGAGGCTTCCTCCGGGTGCTCCGGTTTCCTCTCACAACTCACAGTTTATGCAGGTTGATCGGTCCACAGATGGATGGTCAATCCCGATGCAGGTGTTCCAATCTTCTCTGCCCTCCACGGCATCGGGGGAATTTAAATTCTATTAATTCATCTATAAATTCTGGGAGTGAAAAAGCAAGTGAGTGTAAAACTATGCATAAAAGCCCTTGAATGTACTCCACAGGAACAGATACCCGCTGTTCTCACCCGTCTGCTCTGTTGGTGACTCCAGATCAAAGGATCAACAGATCAACATCTGAGTTCAAGGATAAACAAGGATGATGGAAACAATAACTGCTCCCTAGATTGGGCAGTTGCCCCCTAGACTGACCCTTGCACATAAGCCCAATCATATAGGGTCATACAGGACGGAGACAGGCCCTTCGGCCCAACTTGCCCGTGCTGGCCAAGATGCCCTGTCTACATTGGTCCCACCTGCCTGCGTTTGGCCCATATCCCTCTCACCTTTTCCTATCTATGTCCCTGTCCAAATGTCTTTTGAATGTTGTTATAACCAGGACATACAGCACACACAGAGCGCAATCCCACAATGTTTAGTGTAGTGTAGTGTAGTTTAGAGATACAGCGCTGAAAGTGATACACGATCGCAACCAGCGATCGCTGCTCGCTTACATTATCCTACACACACTAGGGACAATTTACAATTACATAAAGGGCCTGTCCCACGATGCGGGTTTACCCAAGAGCTCTCCCGAGTTTTTTAAAAATCGAACTCGTGGTAAGTACGTTGAATGTACGTAGCGGGTACGTCGGAGCTCGTGGATGTCTCGTAGCGGCTCGTAATGCAAACGGCAGGTACTCAGGAAACGCGGAAGTTTTTCCTACAGAGTGAAAAATTTCCAAGAGTAGAAAATTGGGCAGAGCTTCCTGTGTTGCCGAGTGATGCACCATGTGGCCTGGTGTCTCCGTCGGGCTGGGCAGAGCAGGCCGCGTTTCGTGTCACGTGACAAAGCGCGGTGGCCCCAGCGGGTCTGGGAGTGCCGGTCAGGGATGGTCACTCGGTCCTCGGTACCCACAACCCCTGGCACGGGCAAGAAACCTCCTCCCACTGGCACACAGCCCGTTACCCCCCGATACCCCACCCCGCAGCTGAGGGGAACCTGAACCCAAAGGAAAAAAGGTGAATCAAGGGATTTGGGGAAAAAGCAGGAACGGGGTACTGATTTTGGATGATCAGCCATGATCATATTGTATGGCGGTGCTGGCTCGAAGGGCCGAATGGCCTACTCCTGCACCTATTTTTCTATGTTTCAGTTTATTGTCACGTGTACTGAGGTACAGTGAAAAGCTTTTGTTGCGTGCTATCCAGTCAGCGGAAAGACAACACATGGTGACAATTGGGCCGTCCACTGCGTACAGATACATGATAATGGAATAATGTTTAGTGCAAGGTAAAACCAGCAAAGTCCGATCATGGATAGTCCGAGGGTCACCAATGAGGTCGATAGTAGTTCAGGACTGCTCTCTGGTTGTGGTAGAATGGTTCAGTTGCCTGATAACAGCTGGGAAGAAAAGGTCCCTGAATCTGGAGGTGTGCGTTTTCACACTTCTGTACCTTTTGCCTGATGGGAGAGGGGAGAAGAGGGAGTGGCCGGGGTGAGACTGGTCCTTGATAAGGAAGGGGTACTAGCAGGATGGCGAGGGTGGGGGAGGGAATGCAAGGGTTGGATTTAGTCAGCCTTGGCCATTATTGCTGCCTCTGATTCATTCTGTACCTTTAGCTACCTCTAGTTGCCATCCCCCCCCCCCCACCACTGACTCTCACTCTGAAGAAGGGTCTCAACCCAGAAACGTCACCTATTCCTTTTCTCCAGAGATGCTGCCTGACCCGCTGAGTTACTCCAGCATTTTATGTTCTACCCAAAAGAAAAGAGCTGAATTCCTGTGGCTCCCCTCTCAGCCTCAGGACATCCCAAAGCATCTCAACGATCAGGAGATACATTTGAAATGTGCTCGCGGAATCATGAGGCCATTTGGCCCATCCAAGACCGTACTAGAAATGCAGGGAACTGCTGTCATTTGGCACACAGCACGATCCCACAAAACAGCCAAGTGGCGGGGATGTGGTCAGCCGAGGGGAGATTGATCTCCCCCCACCCCGTTCCTCTTTACCATGGGGAATTGGGATTATTATTTACATCTATCCCCAAGTGGGCAGTTTCAGGACTCGTACAGAAGACTTATTCTTGATTAGTACGGGTATCAGGGGTTATGGGGAGAGGGCAGGAGGGAGGGAAAGATTCATCAGCCATGGTCGAACGGCAGAGTAAACGTGATGGGCCGAATGGCCTACTTCTGCTCCAAGAACTTATGAACTTATGAAGACAGCACCCCCCGGTTTCCCCGCACCCAGCACGAGCTCCAGACTCATTGCCCAGGGACGAAACTGAGCCCACGCCCTTTCTGACACAATGGCGCAGCGGGAGTAATGGAGCAGGCAGGGAGCGGAGTGGTGGGGAAGGGAAATGATACAGAGAGGCTATTCAGCCCCTCGAGCCTCCTGGCAAACAGGGAGAGGCTACTGGCTAGCAGAAAGAGGCTATTCAGCCCCTCGAGCCTCCTGGCAAACAGGGAGAGGCTACTGGCTAGCAGCAATAGGCCATTCAGCCCCTCGAGCCAATGGGCTAGCAGGAAAGAATCTTGCTGGGGGAGTGAAAGGTGTGAGATGAGAGGGCATGAATTATTCAGGTCAGGAGTGGAATTCCCACTGAGCCGCAGGGACATGAAGCAAAACCCCTGCAGACAGATGCAAAACTAAATGATCCCCTGGGTCACAATAAGTGGACGATTAAACTGGCAGTTCATAAATACATGAGGAATAGGAGCAGAATTAGGCCATTCAGCCCATCAAGTCTACTCCGCCATTCATTCATGGCTAATCTATCTCTCCCTCCTAACCCGTTTCTTATGCCTTCTCCCCTGACAGTCGTACTAATTCTTACTCTTAAAATATCCATTGATTTGACCTCCACAGCTTTCTGTGCCAATGAATTCCACAGATTCGCCACCCTCTAGCTAAAGAAATTCCTACTCATCTCCTTTCCAGAGGTACGCCCTTTTACACTGAGGCTGCGCCCTCTAGTCCTAGACTCTCCCACTCGCGGAAACACCCTCCCCCACAGAATGTTTTTTAAAAAAAGGCACAGAGCGCTGGAGTAATTCAGCAGCTCAGGCCGCACCGACGGAGAATGCGGAGAGGTGACGTTCCGAGTCGGGAGCCTTCTTCCAACCGGCAGGATCTCTGGGTGCAGGATACAGCAGCAAGAGAAAGTTTGACATGCTCGAGGAAAGTATTCCTGAAACAATGAAACTTCTGATAAAAATCAGTCCAGGACAGAGACAAAATTGCTGGAGTAACTGAGCGGGCTTCCTACTGAACTCAGTTATTTAGCGGTGGTTGGGAACTGGGGGGGATTTCTCTGTACTGTACACAGCAGCATGGATTTACACCCCGACAACAGAGGGGTCGGCCCACTGGTATTCTCCGCACTGCTTTGCTTCAGTTACAATACTGCCACGCTTCCCAAATTGCCTTTGACTGCCTGCATCAGTGATGAAACTTTATGTCCTTGTTTGAAGGACTTTGAGTCCATTCCAGTAAGGTCCAGACCATCTTCTTGTTTTCTGAGTTCCTGCCCCCTCTTATGAATAAATGAAGTCGCCGAGAGAGGAGAAAATTTTTTTTTTTTTTTTTTTTTTTTTCCATATTTGTGTAAATTGCTTTAAAAGCATTTTATCATGTCATAAAAATGGAATTGATCTGCGCTGTGCGATTGGACAGCTGTGTGTTTTGTTAATGGCCACTTTGCTGCAGGCTTCTTATTAAAAAATTTATAAATAATGCTAAAATTGCATAAATTATTAACCAAAGTAAGCAGGTTTAAAATTTACAACAAAGCAAAAAATTTGATGACTTCTCCATGGCAACCGAGGAATGTCACCCATTTCCTGCAGATTGTAGTTTGGAGTTTTATGATGGTTTAGCATTGATTTGTTTCCCCGGCACAGCTGCCGACCTCTATTGGGGGACAAACGTAATCAGTGCTGACGCAAATTAGATGGTTATTCGTTTTCAAAATTGACAGAAAAACAATAAAAAAGATGAAATGCTCCCAAATCAATAGATATAATGAAATTCAAATAATCCGAGAGATGAGGTCGCCATGGCAACTGATAATGTGGAAAAGAAAACAATTTAATAAAGGACGGACATGCTTTGAAAACAGATTGGGGCGGGAGGGAGGGAGAGGTGGTGGGGGGGGGGGGGGGGGGGGGGTGGTGTGTTTTGTTTCAGTGAAGAATTGGTGTCTGTCCCAAGGACACAGGAATAATTAGAGAGCTTTCAGGACAGAAAGTGCAGATTCAGGTTTTAATACTCAAAATTATTTCAGTGGCAACGAGACGGAAACCCATTTGTTGTGACCTTCCTGTGGGCCCGGATCAGGGCACGTTTGAGGCAGGCGGGCTATACCGATATATTTGGCGCATTTTATTAGGAGGGAGGGGTTGGGGTGGAGGGGAAAGGTCGTGTGGCAGGGGTGGTGAGAGGGGGGCGACCAGGGTGAGGGGGGGAAGGAAGGGGAGAAAGGTTAGACGCCGACCAAAGTTTTAACATTGCGACAGTTCAGAGAGGGAGAGAGAGAGGGAGGTAGAGAGAGGGAGGTAGAGAGAGTGAGACAGAGAGCGAGAGAGAGACAGAGAGAGAGACAGTGCGAGTGAGAGTGAGACAGAGAGAGAGAGAGAGAGAGAGAGAGACAGAGAGACAGAGAGAGATGGAGAAGAGACAGTGCAGAGAGAGAGTGAGACAGAGAAGAGAGAGAGAGAGAGAGAGAGACAGTGCGAGAGAGACAGTGAGAGAGAGAGAGAGAGAGACAGAGAGAGAGAGAGAGAGAGAGAGAGAGAGAGACAGAGAGACAGAGGGAGAGAGAGAGTGAGAGTGAGAGAGAGAGAGAGAGACAGAGAGAGATGGAGAGAGAGACAGGGCAGAGAGAGATAGAGAGACAGAGATAGACACAGAGAGAGACAGAGCGAGAGAGAGAGTGAGAGACAGAGAGAGAGAGAGATAGATAGGGACAGAGAGAGAGAGAGAGAGAGAGAGAGAGAGACAGTACGAGAGAGAGACAGGACAGAGAGAGATAGAGAGACAGAGAGAGAGAGGAAGAGAGAGACAGAGAGACTGAGAGAGGGAGAGAAAGGAGGAAAGGGACTGGAACTAAGTATGGAAAGTGATACACTTTTCGGAGAAAGCAGGTGCAAATATAAGAGGAAAAACAGGAAGACGCCTCCAGTACACTGCCCCTTGAAATAAATACCCTCCTGTCAAGCTGTGAAGGCACAGGACTGAAAAGCAATTTGTTAATACTAAGATTGTAACGAGTTGCACAAATATCTATGTCCAGCTCACCAACTTTTCTCCCCAGTCACCTTGCTTTTTATCTTAAAAGCCTAACCTTTCCCAGTAGATTGTAATGAATATGCATTGATTTATAAACATTGCAGAGTGTCATCTATTGTGCAAGCTGAGTTACAGTATTTGAGCTCAGCAAATGAATATCCCTGAACTTGTCCGATGGTGAAACATCCATGAGACATCCAGTGTGGAATTAAGGGCTTCTGCAGTTTCCTGCTCTGCCTACAAAAACGGATTCCTCACACGTGGTGGTTCTCTGTGTTACAAGATCAAACACGGCTCTCAGTTCAAAGCTGGTAGACCCACTGCCTTGCAGCGCCAGAGACCCGGGCTCGATCCCCACCTCGGGTGCTGCCTGTGTGGAGTTTGCACGTTCTTGCTGTGAGCGCGTGGGTTTCCTCCGGGCGCTCCGGTTTCCTCCCACATCCCCAAAGGTGTGCAGGTTTGGAGGCTAATTGGCCCTCTGTAAATTGCCCCAGCGTGCATGGACTCTGTCGGCCAAAGTATCTTTTTCCTTGCTCTATTTCTAAGCTGAACTGAACTAAACTTAAAATCCCACATTTATTTCCTCCGACTAAAGCAAAATACTGCAGTTGGTGGAAATGTAGAGTAAAACAGAAGCAGGTGGGGGTGCTCATGAATTCAGACTTATTATGATTTTTTTCACGGGAGACATTTGTTCTTTTATTCAGAGCGATGTTCAATAAACGAAGGGGGGAGGAGTTTTTTTTAACCCATCGTAAGCTGAGAACTACACGCTGGAGCTATTGTTTTGCAGATAAATGTAGCAGTCAATTTGGAGAGAGCAAGGTTTCAAAGCAGTAAATGATACGAATGACCAGCTAATCCGATCAATGTTGACTTAATGTTTGCCCAGATAGAGTCATTGAGTCACAGTGTGGAAACAGGCCCTTCGGCCCAACTCGCCAACACTGGCCAACATGTCCCAGCGACACTAGTCCCACCTGCCTGCGCTTGGTCCATATCCCTCCAAACCTGTCCTATCCATGTACTTGTCCCATCCATGAGGATAGTCCCAGCCTCAACTACCTCCTCTGGCAGCTTGTTCCATACACCCATCACTCTTTGTGTGAAAAAAGTTACCCCTCAAATTCCTATTAAATCTTTTCCCCTTCACCTTGAACCTACAGTGGCTTGCGAAAGTATTCATACCCCTTGAACTTTTCCACATTTTGTCACGTTACAACCACAAACGTAAATGTATTTTATTGGGATTTTACGTGATATACCAACACAAAGTGGTGCATAATTGTGAAGTGGAAGGAAAATTATACATGGTTTCCAAATTTTATTACAAATGAAAAACTGAAAAGTGTGGCGTGCAAAAGTATTCAGCCCCCCTGAGTCAATACTTTGTAGAACCACCTTTCGCTGCAATTACAGCTGCAAGTCTTTTGGGTAATGTCTCTACCAGCTTTGCACATCTAGAGACTGAAATTTTTTCCCATTGTTCTTTGCAAAATAGCTCAAGCTCAGTCAGATTGGATGGAGAGCGTCTGTGAACAGCAATTTTCAAGTCTTGCCAGAGATTCTCAATTGGATTTTGGTCTGGACTGACTGGGCCATTCTAACACAAGAATATGCTTTGATCTAAACCATTCCATTGTAGCTCTGGTTGTATGTTTAGGGTCATTGTCCTGCTGGAAGGTGAACCTCCGCCCCAGTCTCAAGTCTTTTGCAGACTCTAACAGGTTTTCTTCCAAGATTGTCCAGTATTTGGCTCCATCCATCTTCACGAACTCTGACCAGCTTCCCTGTCCCTGCTGAAGAAAAGCATCCCCACAGCATGATGCTGCCACCACCATGTTTCACAGTGGGGATGGTGTGTTCAGGATGATGTGCAGTGTTAGTTTTCCGCCACACATAGCGATTTTGCATTTATGCCAAAAACTTCAATTTTGGTCTCATCAGACCAGAGCACCTTCCTCCACATGTTTGCTGTGTCCCCCACATGGCTTGTGGCAAACTGCAAACGGGACTTCTTATGGCTTGTTTCAGCAATGGCTTTCTTCTTGCCTCTCTCCATAAAGTCCCGATTTGTGGAGTGTATGACAAATAGTTTGTCCTGTGGACAGATTCTCCCACCTGAGCTGTGGATCTCTGCAGCTCCTCCAGAGTTACCATGGGCCTCTTGGCTGCTTCTCTGATCAATGCTCTCCTTGCCCGGCCTGTCAGTTTAGGCGGACGGCCATGTCTTGGTAGGTTTGCAGTTGTGCCATACTCTTTCCATTTTCAGATGATGGATTGAACAGTGCTCCGTGAGATGTTCAAAGCTTGGGATTTTTTTAATAACCTAACCCTGCTTTAAACTTCTCCACAACTTTATCCCTGACCTGTCTGGTGTGTTCCTTGGTGCTTCATGATGCCCAAGGAACATTGTTTGTTCACTAATGTTCTCTAACAAACCTCTGAGGCCTTCACAGAATGGTTGTATTTATACTAAGATTAGATTACACACAGGTGGACTCTATTTACTAATTAGGTGACTTCTGAAGGCAATTGGTTGCACTGGATTTTATTTAGGTTATCAGAGTAAAAAGGGCTGAATACCTTTGCACGCCACACTTTTCAGTTTTTTATTTGTAAAAAAAATGTGAAAACCATGTATCATTTTCCTTCCACTTCACAATTATGCACCACTTTGTGTTGGTCTATCACATAAAATCCCAATAAAATACATTTACGTTTGTGGTTTTGACGTGACAAAATGTGGAAAAGTTCAAGGGGTATGAATACTTTTGCAAGCCACTGTATGTCCTCTGGTCCTCGATTCCCCTACTCTGGGCAAGAGATGTCTGGAAAATATTCCCTGCTCTTTCCCAAAGGTTTAAATATCCCCGACCTCTGGTTCATAGAACATAGAAGAGTGCAGTAATCGTACTGTGGAAGAAGGAACTGCAGATGCTGGTTAATACCGGAGAGAGGCACAAAATGCTGGAGTAACTCAGTGGGTCAGGCAGCATCTCCGGAGAACATGGATAGGTGGTGTTTCAGGTTGGAACCCTTCTTCAGACCCTCTTCAGTCTGAAGAAGGGTCGTGACCCGAAACGTCACCTATTCCTTTTCCCCGGAGATGCTGCCTGATCCGCTGAGTTTTTTGTGTCTATCCACAGTACTAGTAATAATAGTCCACTAGTGTTCAGGAGGGGCACCAGTCTGTGGCCTCTAACCAGACAGGTGGCTCGAGATCTGTTAACGTTGATAGGTATATGGACGGGGAAGGAGTTGAGGGTTATGGTCTGAGTGCAGGTAGATGGGACTAGGTGAGAGTAAGTGTTCGGCACGGACTAGAAGGGCCGAGATGGCCTGTTTCCGTGCTGTAATTGTCATATGGTTATGTATGGTTATATTAGTTGGAGATGTAGCCCAGTTCACCACACAGTCCAGACTCCCCATTGTTGAGTCCATCCGCACTTCTCGCTGCCTCGGGAAAGCAGCCAATATAATAAAATGTCCCACCCCGGCCATTCCTTCTTCTCCCCGCTCCCATCCGGCAGAAGGTACAGAAGCTTGAAAGCGCGCACCACCAGACCCAGGAACAGCTTCTTCTGTTATCAGGGTTCTGAACACTCCTACCATAAGCTAGGGTACTGTCCGATTCACCTCCGCCCCATTGCAGACATTGGACTTTGTCTCTGGAGCTGGTGCGCTCCAATGCTGAGATCTATATTCTGCACTCTGCATCTTCCTCTTTGCGCTACCTACTGTACCTGAGTTTGACTTGACTGTATCTATGTGTGGTATGTGATCGGGTACATGTAAAAAAAAGCTTGGTCACTGCACCTCGGTACCCGTAACAAAAATAAACCTAAACCTAATGACTCTTAACTGCATAACAATGAGATGCTGAAACACTGAAGAAGGGTCCCGACCCAAAACGTGCTCTGTCCCTTTCCCTCCCCAGATGCTGCATGACCCACTGAGTTCCTCCAGCAGATTGTTCATTGCTCAAGATTCCAGCATCTGCAGTCACTTGTGTCTCTATACATCCACCTGAGTGATACGACCCCTTGTTCAGTTTAGTTACTAGTATTATCTTGGAAACACCAAGTCCCCAGCAACCAACAATCACCCATACACTTGGTCTGTCCTACACACTAGAGACAATTCACAGAAGGCAATTAATCTACAAGCCAGTCCATCTGGAACCGGAGAAAACCCACGCACTCTCTGGTAAAATGTAGAAACTCCCGACAAGCAGAACCCGTAGTCAGGATCGAACCCTGGCCACTGTGAGCCACTGTCCGCCCTAATGTCTCAGTTTAATGTCTCAACTGAAAGGCAGCCCCTCTGAGAGTGCAGAGCTCCCTTGGTACAATCCCAAATGGCATGTTGGCCTTCCTAGTGAGAGGAGTTGAGTATAGGAGCAAGGTACTGATTTTGGATGATCAACCATGTTCATATTGAATGGCGGTGCTGGCTCGAAGGGCCAAATGGCCTATTCCTGCACCTGCTTTCTATGTTTCTATGTTTCTAGGTACCATTCCTGGGATAGTGGTGCACCAGTGGCGTGTCATCTCATTGGCATTCTTTGCCACAGAAGGCTGTGGCGGCCAAGTCAATGGATATTTTTGAGGCAGAGATAGACAGCTTCGTGATTGGTTCGGGTGTCAGGGGTTATGGGGGGAAGGCAGGAGAATGGGGTTAGGAGGGAGAGATAGATCAGCCATGATTGAATGGCGGAGTAGACTTGAAGGGATGAATGGCCTAATGGCCTCTGGCCCCACTGCCCACCGTCCTTACCGCCCCCTCCTGGTGAGAGGAAGACTTATGCTTGACCGTTTCAGCAAGGCCAGAGCTGGGCTGTGGCAGTGAGAGGGTTAATTAATTTGAGCAACGCTGGATGCAGGTTCCTCTGGAGAGGTCCCGACTTCCCACCCTCCCCATTGTAGACCCTCAGACTACCTTTAATCAGACTTTACTAGACTTTATCTTGCACTAAACCTTATTCCCTTTATCCTGTCTCACAACACGGCGGATCGCTTGACTGTAATCATGTATAGTTTTTCCGCTGAAGATAAACACAAAAAGCTGGAGTAACTAGGCAGCGCGCGACAGAAAAGGTTTTTTCACTTTCATGGGTGGCACGGTGGCGCAGCGGGGAGAGTTGCTGCCTCACAGCGCCAGAGACCTGGGTTCGATCCTGACCACGGGTGCTGCGTGCACAGAGTTTGTACGTTCTCCCCTGTGACCTGCGTGGGTTTTCTCCGGGTATTCCGGTTTCCTCCCACACTCCAAAGACGTGCAGGTGTGTAGGTTGATTGGCTTGGTACAAATGTAAATTGTCCGTGGTGTGTGTAGGGTAGTGCTAGCAGGGCCGGATTAAGACCCATCGAGGCCCGAAGCACTTAAAAGATTTTGGTGCGCCCATATATAGGTAATTCAAAATATAAACAATAATAAACCATACAATAAATTTTTATTTTTCAAAATGAAACAAAACTAACAGTAAGATGGAAAATAATGTTTATTTTTGTATACTTCCACTTTATTTATATTTGAAAGGTTTTCTCCGACTTTTTTTAATTGCAAAGTCTTTGATCAGATCCTCAAAGTTAATCTTACGTAACACATCTGCTTCTATACTTAGTAGAGATAAGGCATCCAGCTTTCAAGTTTAAAGTGATTTCTTTTGTGCCGTAAACCGTTTACCATTTCTGTGGTGCGCCCCTTCCCTTAATGCCCTAAGTACGTGCTTATTTTGCGCAATGGTTGATCCAGCCCAGAGTGCTAGTGTGCGGGGTTCTCTGGTCGGAGCGGCAGCACCCGTAGTCAAGATCGATCCCGGGTCTCTGGCGCTGAAGGGCGGTGTTTCCACCGCTGCGCCACCGTGCCGCGCCTGTTGGGGGCCAGAGTGCTCGGCGGGGGTGGGGGCGGGGGCGGGGGCGAGATGCATGCCGGGACCGGGGTGCACGGGGGAGCGGCGGCGCTGATGGGGGAGGAGAGGGGTGAGGGCTGGGAGGCGGGAGGCGAGGGAGAGAGGGTTGTGTAAATCCCCTTGAGCAGCCTGTGGCCGGCACACAGTCTGAGACAGCGGAGGTAGGGGAAGGACCCCTACTGGCAAGTGGGGAGATCGGACCACACCGGCCTTCCCACAGCGAGGATACAAACCCTGTCAAAACTGGCTGCAACATTCAACATCGTGTGGCTTGTAAAATGCCTCAGCGATAACAACCCCACCTGGTGAAGTTTGCAAGCCAGCTTTGCACGTGCGTGAAATGCATTTAATTTTTCAATATATTAGTTTGTTCTGTAAACTTGCAAATATGTATTACATCACATTCGTATGTCGCCATTCTCAGCTTAACTTGTCACTTTACTCCATTCACATTCCATCAGCATGTCTCTGGGGCACGTGGCACGCTGGCGCAGCGGTAGAGTCGCTGCCTCACAGCGCCAGAGACCCGGGTTCAATCCTGACTATGGGTGCTGTCTGTACGGAGTTTGTACGTTCTCCCTGTACATGGGTTTTTTCCGGGTGCTCTGGTTTCATACGGTCATAACTGATAGGAGTAGAATTAGGCCATTCGGTCCATCAAGTCTGCTCCGCTACTCAATCATGGATGATCTATCTCTCCCTCCTAACCCCATTCTCCTGCCTTTTCCCCGTAACCTCTGACACCTGTACTAATCAAAAATCTGTCTATCGCTGCCTTAACAATATCCACCGATTTGGTCTCCACAGCCTTCTGTAGCAAAGAAATCTGCAGATTCACTACCCTCTGACTAAATAAATTGATCCTCATCCTTCCAAAAAGAACAACCTTTAATTCTAAGGCTATGACCTCTAGTCCTAGACTCTCCCACTAGTGGAAACACCCTCTCCACATCCACTCTATCCGGATAAAGTCTTTCACTGTTCTCCTCCCGCCCTCCAAAAACGTAAAGGTGTGTAGGGTAGTTGTCTTTGTAAATTGGCCCGAGCGTTTAGGATGGTGCGTGGATCGCTGGTTGGGCTCGCTCGGCAAAAGAGCCTGTTTCCACACTGTATCTCTAAACTCCAAACTCCAATATTTCGTTACGTACATTTACTGAGCAATCAGTTCAAGGATATTTTAAAATGAAAGATGCAAAGTGCTAGAGTAACTCAGCTGGTCAGGTAGCAACTCTGGAGAACACGGAAAGGCAATGTTTAGAAGGATAAGGGCCAAAAGCGGGCAGGTGGGACCAGTATGGCTGGGACATGTTGGCCTGTGGGCAGGTTGGGCCGAATAGCCTGTTTCCATGTTGTATGACCCTCTGGGTCACGGCAACAGTCCCACCTGAGCCAAGAGATTCCACAGGGGTAGTAGAGTCCATCACTGGGGGGCGGTCATGCCACCAAGCTTCCTTTCAAATACGAAGTAACTTGGAGCTTCTGCCGTGTTCTTTGTGGAAGATCCTGAGGTGGCCCGTAGAGTACATCCACTGACTCTTGTGAGCAGTGCTGGGCCCATGTCTAACTAGGGATGTACTGGCGTTGGAGAGGGTGCAGAGGAGTTTACAAGATTGATCCCGGGCATGACTGGGTTAACATATGATGAACCTTGAAGTCTGGAGAAGGGTCTCAACCCGAAACGTCACCCATTCCTTCTCT
Source organism: Okamejei kenojei (assembly GCA_035221665.1). NCBI lineage: Eukaryota > Metazoa > Chordata > Chondrichthyes > Rajiformes > Rajidae > Okamejei > Okamejei kenojei. The sequence continues at coordinate 6,752,902 of CM069162.1, forward strand.
CCAGAGATACTGTTTGTCCCGCTGAGTTACTCCAGCATTTTGTGTCTACCAACAGATGATGAATGTTTGACGGCACTGGGCCTGTACTCACTGGAGTTTAGAAGGATGAGGGGGACCTCATTGAAACTTGCCATATAGTGGAAGGCGTGGATAGAGCGGATGTGGAGAGGATGTTTCTACTCGTGGGAGAGTCTAGGACCAGAGGGCACAGCCTCCGAATAAAAGGATGTACCTTAAGAAAGGCGATGAGTAGGAATTTCTATAGTCGGAGGGTGGTGAATCTGTGGAATTAATTGCCACTGACGGTGGTGGAGGCCAAATCATTGGGTATTTTTAAGGTGGAGATTGTCAGATACTTAATTGGTAATGGTGTCGGGGTTATGGGGAGAAGGCGGGAGCATGGGGTTGAGGGGGATAGATCAGCCATGATTGAATGGCGGAGTGGACGCGTTGGGCCGAATGGCCTACTCCTGCTCCTATCACTTATGAACGTATGTACACTGAGCGCCGGCACCATGGCAGCTTGCTGTGTGTTTAATGATTGCTCCTATTGTGCCTCACAACGCCAGAGACCCGGGCTCGATCCTGACTACGGGCGCTGTCTGTGCAGAGTTTGTACGTTCTCCCCGTGACCTACGTGAGTTTTCTCCGGGATCTCCGGTTTCCTCCCACATTCAGAAGATGTACAGGATTGTAGGTTAATTGCCTTTGGTAAAATTGTAAATTGACCCGAGTGTGTGCCGGATACCGTTACTGTGCGGGGATCGCTGGTCGGCGGGGACTCGGTGGGCCGAAGGGCCTGTTTCCACGCTGTATCTCTAAACGCTAAACTCTTAATTCTCCATTCGGTGAGGGACATAGCTCACTAGACACAGCGTCAGTGACGGACACCAAGCCAAGGACACTCACATCCCAAGGGTGTACAGCAAGGGGAGACCATTTGCCACCTCTCTTAACTCCGAAAAGCAGATCGAAAGTCAGCCCATTCCCACCTCCCAGCGAGCAGCAGATACACTTAAAACAGGGAGAAAGAACATAGAAAGAAATTTTTAAAAAGCAGTGCCATGGGGTCAGGTTGGGCTGCATTCTGAGGTATAATTTCTGGGTACAATTTGAGGTGCAATTTCAATGTTCAAAAATTGAAAAGCCTACTGTGACTTTTTCATTTCAGTTAACTATAAACTCCTGTATCTGAAATTATTTTACCCCAATTACACATTTCACCATTTTATTGCCTTAATTACTTATAGTCATGTTCTACATGGCTGCTTTTCATCAAAATGCAATGTTAAGATAACAATATCACATCGTTCTTATTTTATATAAATCATTCCACTGCCGTTAACAATATATCAGCAAGATTTTTTTTAATCTAACACATGTGTAACTCTTTGCGTGCTGGGTTCCCTCAGTTGCTTAGTCTTATTTCCTCCTACCTCCGCCAGCCCTGCTCTACCTGACACTGGGTGGAAGGCCAACCTATTGATTGAATTGTTTGATAGATACAGCATGGAAACAGGCCCTTCGGCCCACCAGGTCCACGCCGACCACCTGTTCACACTGGTTCTATGTTGTCCCACTTTCTCATCCACTCCTTACACACCGGGGGCAATTTACGGAAGCCAATTAACCTACCAGCCCGCACGTCGCTGCCTGTCCATTCCCTCCACAGATGCTGCCTGACGGGCTGAGTTACTCCAGCACTTTGTGTTTGGCTCAAGATTCCAGCATCTGCAGTTCCTTGTGTGTCCGTTGTTCTCTGCACGTGAGCCTGGCTGGATGGTGGAAGCTGGCACTTTGACCCAGGGGAAGCAATGTCATTGATCACCATCCTTTGCCCATCCCATGAGGTGGGACGGTGGCGCAGCGGTAGAGTTGCTGCCTCACAGCACCAGAGACCCGGGTTCCATCCTGACTGCGGGTGCTGCCTATATGGCGTTTGTACGCTCTCCAACAGCGCGTGTTTTCACCGGGTGTTCCGGTTTCACCCACACTCCAAAGACGTATCGGTTTGTAAGTCAATTGGCTTCTTTACATTGGCCCTCGTGTGTAGGATAGTGCTAGTGTTGGGGCTGATCATTGGTCGGTGCAGACTCGTTGGGCCGAAAGGTCTGTTTCCACGCTGTATCTCTAAACTAAACAACGTGAACACAGAGAATTGATGACCACAGAGAACACAGATCCTTCTCCCCACAGGCGCCGCCCGTCCCGCTGAGTTACTCCAGCATTTTGTGTCTCTCTTCAGAGAAGTGATCTGGTCATTTTCACATTGCTGTGTGTAACAAGCCACCGTGCATCAATGTTTCGGACAGGTTGGAGGAACCTTGTGGCCTCCAAAGCTCTTTGGGATGTCCCGAGTCCGTGGAAATGTGCCCACTGCCTTTCTCATGATGATGTTTGCCTAGCTTTTGCCCAGCGATGTTGTTCCCTGAAACAGTTCACAGGCCCCCTCCCTACACTGCCGAGGCAGAGGGACATCTCCCGATCGCTTCATGTTATGTTCATTCATTTCTAGCTTCATGAAATGCTGCCGGTTCCCTTACAAGGGGGAATCTCATAGCCGCTGCTGCAAAGTAGGGCGCGGGACAGCTGATTTGCACTCAGCGAGATCCCACGGACAACAAAGTGGTCAGTTCATGACAACCTGTTCAGGTAACCCAGCAAGAGAGCAGATCGAGAGCAGAGCAGCCAGGCAAAGCCAAGGCCTAAATTGTGAGCAGTTTTGGGCACCATGTCTGAGGATGGCTTGTGCTAGCTCTGGAGTTTAGAAGGATGAGGGGTGACCCCATTGTAACTCGAATAGTGAACGGCTTGGATTTATGTGGCTGTGGAGAGGATGTTTCCACTAGTGGGAGAGTCTATGACCAGAGGGCTTAGCCTCACCATAAAAGGACATACCTTTAGAAAGATGAGGAGGAATTATTTTAGTCAGAGGGCGGTGAATCTGTGGAATTCATTGCCACAGAACGCTGTGGAGGCCAAGTCACTGGATATTTTTACGGCAGAGACTGACAGATTCCTGTCAGAGGTTATGGGGCAAAGGCAGAAGAATGGAATTGAGAGGAACGATAGGTCAGCCATGATTGAATGACGGAGTAGACTCGATGGGCTGAATGGCCTAATTCTGCTCCTAAGACTTATGAACCTATGACAGTGGGAATGGCCAGTGGCAGTGGTCAGCAGCAGACGAGAACTCGCTGCAGACAAGAAATACAAGTTGCTTTTCACCCAGACTGAGGAGCAAAGATGGGCCAAGACACTGCTGCTCTTCAGCAAAATAGGTGGAGACATTTGAGAGTGTAGACATGTCTCGGGTCCAACAATGGCAATGCTGATGATGCAGCCCTGTCAATGGTGCAGAGCTTTGACGATGGAGCACTGTCAATGGTTATTGTGTTATTGATGATGCAGCACTGGTGATGATGCATTACTTGTGATGATGCATTACTGGTGGTGATGCATTACTGGTGGTGATGCATCACTGGTGATGATGCATTACTGGTGGTGATGCATTACTGGTGATGATGCATTACTGGTGATGATGCATTACTGGTGATGATGCATTACTGGTGGTTATGTGATGGTGATGATGCATTACTGGTGGTGATGCATTACTGGTGATGATACATTACTGGTGATGATGCATTACTGGTGGTGATGCATTACTGGTGATGATGCATTACTGGTGGTGATGCAGCACTGGTGATGATGCATTACTGGTGATGATGCATTACTGGTGCTGATGCATTACTGGTGGTGATGCATTACTGGTGGTGATGCATTACTGGTGATGATGCATTACTGGTGGTGATGCATTACTGGTGGTGATGCATTACTGGTGGTGATGCAGCACTGGTGATGATGCATTACTGGTGGTGATGCATTACTGGTGGTGATGCAGCACTGGTGATGATGCATTACTGGTGATGAGGCATTACTGGTGGTGATGCATTACTGGTGGTGATGCATTACTGGTGGTGATGCAGCACTGGTGATGATGCATTACTGGTGGTGATGCATTACTGGTGGTGATGCAGCACTGGTGATGATGCATTACTGGTGATGAGGCATTACTGGTGATGATGCATTACTGGGGGTGATGAGGCATTACTGGTGGTGATGCATTACTGGTGGTGATGCAGCACTGGTGATGATGCAGCACTGTGGTGATGGCTGAGAACACCGTGTACCACCTGCCTGAGGGGCGGGAGGGCTGAGAGGCGGTCGGGAAGGCAGGCAGTTGGGCGGGGGGGGGGGGGTGCGGGAAGCCAGCTCTGGTGCAGCAGCAACACCTGCATGAAGCAGTGAGGCCGGTCATGCCCCTGCTGTGTAATCTACACTGGGTGACTGAAAACTGTCATCAGTCTAGATGTAGGAAGCCGGTGAGCCTCGGGTAGTGGAGGTGGTGGGGAGAGGACCGGGGGGGGGGGGGGGACTGTGGGATCCCTGCACTGTTTCCCCAGCAGTCTGCATCCACCCACCACACTGGCCCTTCGCATGTGGCCCCGGTAACTAACCCCCACCCGCCCATGGAGGCCGCATCTCAGGCACCGTCGTTAGACTTTAGTTTAATGTCCCGTGTACCGAGGTACAGTGAAAAGCCTTTGTTGCGTGCTAACCAGCCAGCGGGGAAGACAACACATGGTTACAATCGAGCCGTCCACGGTGTACAGATACATGATAAAGGGAATAACGTGAATAATGTTTAATGCAAGATAAGGTCCAGTAAAGTCCCACAGAGATAGTCGGTGGGTCACCAGTGAGGTTCCGCAATGCTCTCTAGTTGTTGGTAGGATGGTTCAGTTGCCTGATAACAGCTGGGAAGAAACTGCCCTCGTTCCAGCCACGCAGCACGGAAACAGGCCCTTCGGCCCACAGAGTCCGCACCGACCAGTGATCACTCTTCACACCAGCACTATCCGACACACGCTCGCGACAATTTTACCACTTACCGAAGTCAATTGGCTTACAAAGCTGCACGTCTTTGGAGTGTGGGAGGGAAACCGGACCACCCGGGGAAAACCCTCGCAGGTCACGGGGAGATCGCACAAACTCCGTACAGACAGCGCCCGGAGTCAGGATCGAACCCGGGGGCGCAGCGAGGCAGCAACTCTACCGCTGCGTCCCCGTGCCATTTTCTATGGCAAGGATTGCTCACTTCGCAGGTGATGTCTGCGCCGTGCGTGTGAGCACAGCCCACTGCCCATAACCCACACGGCCCTGTGGAGCAAATGACAGCCTGAAGTTTCTTTGCTTCCTGTCGCACTTGCCGGGCAGGTTATTTCACCGCAATAGCCGGTGACCTTTCCTCCAAGGTAGTGTGTCTGAAATCAGTTTGGCTTGCATTGCCATGACAACCTGGCATCATTTCCTGTAGTGATTGCTCGTTGCTTAATGCATGACTGTTTCTTGATAACAATATTCTTTTCCTGTTTTCAATGGCATTCGGAGGCAGATTGATGACTGAATTGTGGGCGAGATGTTAACATCCAGTGAGCGTGATTTATAGCTTACTTAGTGTAAGTGAAGGCCTACAGACTCCAACAAAAGGCAAATCATTTAAGTAGAACTCAAAATGGGCTTCCTTACTCCAGATCACTCAACCTCTTTGCATATCAGGCCAGCAAATCTGAGTGAATCATCTCATATTATACCCGGTCTTACTTCTAACATTAATTTCATGGTTTTCTGCAGAACTGGTTTAAGTTTGTAGACTGAGAGGACCCTCTAAATATTTAAGAAGGAACTGCAGATGTTGGAAAATTGAAGGTAGACAAAAATGCTGGAGAAACTCAGCGGGTGCAACAGCGAAGAAAATAGGAAATTAAGGAAATTCCTCAGACTGATGTGAGGGTGGGGGGTGGGGGGGGGACGGGAAGGAGAAGAAGAGGAGAAGCCAGAGAGCTGAGCGAGAGCTGCGAAGGGGAGGAGACAGTTGGGACTACCTGAAATTAGAGAAGTCAGTGTTCATACCACTGGGGTCCAATAGGACCCTCTAAATAGTTGCGTCTTCTCTGGTAGGGTCATTGGCTGGTGGCTATCAAATTTGTGAATTTGAGCAAGAGCAACGTTTTCGTTTAAAAAATAAGACACAAAGTGCTGGAGTACCTCAGCGGGTCAGGCAGCATCTCTGGGGAACATGTAGGAACAGGGAACTGCAAATGCCGGTTTACAAAAAATAAAGATACAAAAGTATAACTTATCCCGACCCACTGGAGTTACTCCAGCACTTTGTGTCTTTTATTGGATGTGTAGGATAGTGCTGATCGCTGGTCGGCGCGGACTTGGTGGGCCAAAGGCCCTGTTTCCACGCTGTATCTCTAAACTAAACTAAACTTAACAGAGTTGTCAGAGAATCGAAAATTGTCCGTCGTGTGTGTGTAGGAAATAGATGAGAAAGTAGGATATCATTGAACTAGTGTGAACGGGTGATTGATTGTCAACAAGGACTCGATGGGCCGAAGGGACCTGTTTCCACACTGGATCTCTAATTTAGTTTTGTTTAGTTTCATTTTAGAGATACTCCGCGGAAACAGGACTTTCGGCCCAACGCGTCCTCGCTGACCTGCGACCCCCCCCCCCCCCCCGTACACTAGCACCATCCTACACACACTAGGGCCAATTTACAATTTTTACCGGAGCCAAATAGCCTTCAAACCTGTACGTCTTTGGAGTGTGGGTGGAAACCGGAGCACCCGGAGGAAACCTACGCGGTCACAGGGAGAACGCACTAACTCCGTACAGGCAGCACCCGTGGTCAGGATCGAACCCCGGGTCTCTGCCGCTGTCAGGCAGCGACTCTGCTGCCGCGACACCGTGTCGCTCTAAACTAACTTAAGTTAAATGAAACTAAACCCTCACCAACTTCCAGGTGAAGAGATGCCTCCGTCACTCCCATCTAATCCTTCTGCTGTATCGGTAGCGTCTGCTTAAAGTGCGGTGCAGCCTGTGCTAAAGTCCCTGACACAAGTGAACGGTGTTAGAGGAGCGAGAATGAGTGTAGACTGCTTGACACGTTTGCATTGAGCCATCTGCGTGTTGTTGCAACACTGATAGACAGTCCCCTCTCTCCAAAGCCACTTTGGCTACTCCTACTGCTGTTGCTTGCAGCATTGAACAGTGGCCCAGCCTGCAAATGCAAGCAGAAGCTCCACATCGCTCCGCTTACACCTCTCTACCTCTCTCTCTCTCTCTCTCTCTCTCTCTCGCTACATGTGAAAGTTTCTCCTCCGCACCAGCATGCCTTTCCATTTCAGGCAAGATTCTTTCGCAGATGGTCACCGTGATAGCACTCAGCACGATTCCCATTCAGAAAAATCCTCCTGAGTGGTTTGGTAAAGCAAAATAACTCCCCTCAGCTAAAAAAATAATAATGTTTAATCAATAAAGTTTATGAATTTCCCATTGTACAAATCGTTAGGTACACGCAGCCTGGAGCACAGATGGCGTGTTAAAGGAAGGTTTCCTATTTAAGGCAGATGTCTGCCAGTCTGAGATTTTCAGCTCAATTCTATGCTGGAAATGTGTGCGATCTGCAGCTTTCATTGAAGATGGGTTTTTTTCCTCTCCCTCTCTCTCGGTTGGAGGAGGGTCCTTGGCTTCCAAGATGGCGTCCAACCCAGGCGACTATTTGCATGCTGCCCGCAGAAGCCGATCTACAGTCACGTATAACAATCGCTCCACACTCCTTAAAGCTCCACACGCTAGATACCTGGCTCGATTGTAATCATGTATTGTCTTTCCTCTAACTGGTTGGCACGCAACAAAAGCATTTCGCTGTACCTCGGAGCACGTGACAATAAACCAAACTGAACTGTACTGGTGGTGAGATCGGGACTTTATTCAGCCGTTCTGCCACACTGGTACGAGCGCCAGAGAGCCTGATGGGCAGAGGTGCCCAATCTGCCCGCTGTCATGGAATACCCAGTGGGGCTAACCCTTGCCCGCACGGTTCACAGATACAAGCCGCCCTCTCCCAGCTCCTTCCCCAACCAGCTACACCTCGAGTTTAGACACAAAGCGCAGGAGTAACTCGGTGGGACAGGCAGCATCTCTGGAGAGAAGGAATGGGTGACGTTCCAGGTCGAGACCCTTCTTCAGACCCGACCCGATACGTCACCCATTCCTTCTCTCCAGAGATGCCGCCTGTCCCACTGAGTTACTCCAGTGTTTTGTGTCTGTCTTCTGTTTAAACCAGCATCTGCAGTTCCTTCCCACACATATAGTTTAGTTTAGTTCAGTTTAGTTTAGAGATACAGCGTGGTGAACCAGTGGAATTCATTGCCACAGATGGCTGTTGAGGCCAAGTCAATGGATATTTTTAAGGCAGAGATAAATAGATTCTTGATTACTACGGGTGTCCGGGGTTATGGGGAGAAGGCTGGAGAATGGGGTTAGGAGGGAGAGATAGATTCACCATGATCCAAAGGCGGAGTAGACTTGATGGGCCGAATGGCCTGATTCTGCTCCTATTACTTATTACCTTATGACCTTATATTTGTAACATTGTCTGTGCCCTTTATGTGGGGACTCTTTGCATACCTGGGGTATGCAAAACGATGAATATCATTGTGACATCACATGTGAAAATAAAGTACCATTCACTCATTCATTCATTTATTCACAGCACGGAACAGGCCCTTTGGCCCCGAGTCTGGCCGACCAGTGATCCCTGCACACTAACACTATCCTACACACACCAGGGGCAATTCACAATTTTAACAAGCCAATTAGCGTACAAACCTGTACTTCTTTGGAGTGTGGGAGGAAACCAGAGATCCCGGAGAAAACCCTCGCAGGCCGCGGGGGAACGTACAAACTCCGTACAGACAGCACCCGTAGTCGGGATGGAGTCCGGGTCTTTGCCGCTGTGAGGCAGCAACTCTACTGCTGCACCACAGGAACTACACAGCACATAGACAGGCCCTTCGGCCCACCTTGCTCATGCCAACCATGTTGGCATGCTGTGATTGTCCCAGGATATGTGCCTGCATTTGGCCCTTATCCATCTAAACTCAGCCTATCCAGATAACTGTCCAGATGCCAGTTATTCTTGTATCCGCTTCTGCAGCTTCCAGTAGCAGCTCATTCCATGTACGGACTACCCTTTAAGAGGGAAACATTTTCCATTGAGGTCCTTCTTAGATCACACCTCTTTCATCTTTAGCCTGTGTATCTCCTTTGTCCTATCTATTGTACTTCTGTCTGTGTCTGTGTGTGGAGTTTGCGTGTTCTCCCTGAGACCGCGTGGGTTTCCTCCGGGTGCTCTGGTTTCCTCCCACATCCCAAACACGTGCTGGTTTGTAGGTTAATTATACTCTGTAAATTGCCCCTAGTGTGTAGGGAGTGGATGAGAAAGGGGGATAACATAGAACTAGTGTGAATGGGTGTAGACATAAAATGCTGGAGTAACTCAGCGGGACAGGCAGCATCTCTGGAGAGAAGGAATGGGTGACGTTTCAGGCCGTGAGCCTCCTTCAGTCTGAGAACCAGGGGAGTGAGAGACCCAGAGATATGGAAGGGTAAGGTGTGAAAACGAGGCATCAAAGGGGACGAAGCTCATTAAAATGTAGAATAGCCTAGAACAGGAGAGGAGGAGCCATCACAGAGGGGGAGCAGCAAGAGAGAGCGTTGCCGAACTCATGTCGGAGTGAGGAGGAGAACTTCCTCAAAGTAGACATACCTTGAGGAGATTTCGCACTGGAGCAGACGGATTTGGATTTGGATTTCCACTGGGTTTCACGCTGGAGCAAATGTGTAGGGAGGAACTGCAGGTGCTGGTTTGCGCCAAACGGCATGGACTGTGTGGGCCGAAGGGCCTGTTTCCGTGCTGTATCGTCCTCGCACTGTGCTGCCGTGCCACTAGGTGGAGCGGAGCAGGGAGGGGAAGGGGGCTGGGTGTTCCAAGGTGAGTGTGGATGCCTCCATGCCCCTGTCCTCCTGCCAGCCAGATGGGGACGGCAGCTCCTCGCGCTCCCTCAGCGTGCGGGCTGGGAGTGGGGACGGAGAGAGGGGGCAGGTTAGCCGTTGGGGAAGGAATATGAAAGACCCCGGTCTGGACCACACGGGTGGCACGGCGGCAGAGGTTGCTGCCTCACAGCGCCAGAGACCCCGGTTCGATCCCATCCACGGGTGCTGTCTGTACGGAGTTTGTACCTTCTCCCCGTGACCACGTGAGTTTTCTCCAGGCGCTCTAGTTTCCTCCCACACTCCAAAGGTGTGTTAGAGGTTAATTGGCTTCGGTAAGAATTGTAAATTGTCCCCGGTGTGTGTAGGGTGGTGTTAGCGTGCGGGGATCGCTGGTCGGCGCGGACTCGGTGGGCCGAAGGGCCTGTTTCCGTGCCCTATCTCTAAACTAGACTGAATAGGGGTCCGGCCTATCAATACAGTAGCCGAGACTTTATTTAGACACAAAGTTCTGGAGCCACTCAACGGGTCAGGCAGCATCTCTGGAGAAAAGGAACGGGTTGGGGCCCTTCTTCAGTTCTTGGGGCTAACAGAATCAAGGGATACGGGGTACTGGATAAGGAACGGTGTACTGATTTTGCATGATTAGCTCGAAGGGCCGAATGGCCTACTCCTGCACCTGTTTTCTATGTTTCAGACTGAAAGCAGAGGGGAGGGTGGGGGGGGGCGGGGATCTGGAAATAGGAAAAGGCCAGAACAAAGCGGGGCCGGCAATAGATGGCCAAAGAATGGTAGAGCCCACAATGGCCCATTGTTGGCTGGGGAAGAGGTGATGATGAAAGGATACTAGGATGCGAACAGTGGAACTAGTAGGATGGCTAGGGTGGGGGAAGGGTTAAAGGGAGAGGGAATGCAGGGGTTACGTGAAATTAGATAAATCAACCTTCATGATAAATCAACCTTCAGCTGTGAGCTGCCCAAGCGAAATATGAGGTGGTGTTCCTGCAATTTGCGTGTGGCCTCACTCTGATAGTGGAGGAGGCCCACTGCCAGAGTGAGGTCAGTGTGGGAATGGGAGGGGGAGTTGAAATGTTTGGCAACTGGGCGATCTATCAGCATCTTTCTGGCAATGTATCAGCATCTGCAGCCAGTGCTGTGAATCTACTTGTTTCTATACAGTCCACTTTGGTCTATACAGTATACAGCACCTCTTTCTGCCCTCAACCGATACCTCCTCCCCCCCCCTAACCCGGCGGCAGATTATATAATCCTTTTGCCCGGGTTGGACAGTCTGAAAAAGGATCAGAGAGTCATAGAGTGATACATTGTGGAAACAGGCCCTTCGGCCCACTTGCCCATATCGGCCAACATCTCCCAGCTACACTAGTCCCACCTGCCAGCATTTGGCCCATATCCCTCCAAACTTCCATGTACCTGTCTAACTGTTTCTTAAATGTTGGGATAGTCCCAGCCTCAACCACTTCCTCTGGCAAGTGGTTGTTCCATACACCCACCACCCTTTGTGTAAAAAGGTTTCCCTCATATTCCTATTAAATCTTTTCCCTTTCACCTTAAACCCATGTCCTCTAGTCCCTCGATTCACCCACACTGGGCAAGAGACTCTGTGCATCTACCCAATCTATTCCTCTCATTGATCTGATACACCTCTATGAGATCACCCCTCATCCTCCTGCGCTCCAAGGAACAGAGACCCAGCCTACTCAACCTCTGCCTGTAGCTCAGACCCTCAAGTCCTGGCAACATCCTCGTAAAAATAGCCACGTTCTCCAGAGATGCTGCCTGACCCGCTGAGCGACTCCAGCACTTTGTGTCCTTGGGCCAAAGAGCAGGATCTGGGTGGAAAATTAAGGTGGTGGCTAATAATCCCGATGATTTTTTAAAAATGTCTAAGATGTTGTATACGACCAAAAAAAAAACCTTCCTTTAAAAAAAAACGTTCAAACCTCTGGTGTGTAAAGGGTTTCCGGCAGCCCCTGATGGCTGGTGCACTGAAGGGGTTTCCATCCTGTGGCAGGGATTTCTTTTAGAGGGCTCTGAAGTTGAGTGTGTGGTCTCTCTCCTTCTGCAGCCCCTAAACTTGCCCTTCCACTCAGACCCGCCCAACCGCACACCGCCAGCAACCAGCCCTCCAAAAGATCGGCCCGTTCCCTCAAGGTCACTGGCTGCCGACTTAAAGTAATTAAAAGTGCATTTAATCTAATAATAAAACACATCCGCCCTTCTCACTGCTCACGCACGGAAGCCATTCATTATGGAGCTTTTTTTCTTCACCCTCTGCTTTTATTAAACCGTGCTTGATGACGATTGTTAATCAGTCTTTAATCCTTCCCCAAGTTTTGTCTTGTTTAGAGATACAGCGCGGAAACAGGCCCTTCGGCCCACCGAGTCTGCACCGGCCAGCGATGCCCGCACATGGTCGGTGCAGACTCGGTGGGCCGAAGGGCCTGTTTCCGCGCTGTATCACTAAACTAAAAATAACGCGATCCTACGTACACTGAGGCCATTTACAATTGTACCAATTAGCCTACAAACCAGTACGCCTTTGGAGTGTGGGAGCTTCTTGGAGGAAACCCACACGGGTCACGGGGAAGGACGTACAAACTCCATACTGACGGCCCCCGTAGACAGGATCGAACCGGGGTCTCTGGCGCTGTGAGGCAGCAACTCCACCTCTGCGCCACCGTGCCACATGGATGACAACTGCTAATCAATTTTTAATTCCTTCCACCAAGTTCCACATTTTAAAACAAAAATCAACGCAGCTGTAAAGACCTGGGGCCACTTGTGGAAAGGTTTATGCAGCAGGAAGACAGTGACCTGGACATTTGTTGTTAGCAAGAAAGAGAGCAGCAGATTCTGACCTTGGAATAGAGAGGCTAAACGCACCCTCTTTCACTCAGGGTGGGGGAATCAAAATCATGAAGGTGTAGGATTGTGGTGGAGGGAGGGGCAAGATTTAATAGGAACCTGAGGAGCAACTTTTTTCACATGCAGGGTGGTGGGTATACGGAACGAGCTGCCAGAGGAGGTAGTTGAGGCAGGTAAGGGCCTGTCCCACTTACATGCGATTGCATGCGTTTGGCGTGACCAAACGGAAGCGTAGTTCACGCGAAGTTCGCGCTAAGTTTGCGCGTGACGTCATATGCGTCATACTTACCAATCAGCTGGGCAGGAGGCGGGCCGACTGAATTTGGGCGTTGCACGGCGTCGGGCGGTGACGTCATCGCGCAACGCCACGCGCTAGGCGTACGCCGTCAAGACGCTGCGTACGTCCGCAATGCGCCTGCGTGCCGACAGGCCGTTGGCGCGTGAAGATTTTAGACGCTGTCAGATTTTCGGAGCCCCGCGCGATGTAGGGAACCAGCACCGCACGACTACGCGCTTCTAAGTGCGACCGGCCCCGCGCTGCCATACGGTGTCCGTACGCCTCAAACGACCACGTTTGGTCGCGCCAAATGCATGCAATTGAGACAGGCCCTGTACTGTCCTTTTTTCATGTCCATCTTCCATGTTTCAAATGTTGACATCGCTGTCATCGTCCGTCCTGAAAAGGACGCGAGCTTCCGGGGACAATCAGTGGGAGCCATCACTTGTTGCAATAGATGATGGTGGTCGCAGAATTAGCTCGGGATACTTCCAGTTTCCAGCCCCGCGACGTGGACGCTTCTGCTATGGGGCCAGGCACGTTCTGTAACAGCAGTTAAAAGACACTTGGACACGTACAAGGATGGGAAAGGTTTGGAGGGATATGAGTCATAGAGTGATATGTCTTGGAATCAGGCCCATCTGCCAAACCCGTCCATGACGCCAAAGATGCCCCATCCTAGCTAGTTCCGACTGCCAACCTCACAATGGCAACATAACATGTGGACGCAGGGTGGCACAGCAGTAGAGCTACTGCCTCACAGCACCAGAGACCCGGGATCGATCCAGACCTCTTAAGTGATAGGAGCAGAATTAGGCCATTTGGCCCATCAATTCTACTCTTCCTTTCAATCATGGCTGATCTATCTTTCACTCTTCACCCCATTCTCCTGCCTTCTCCCCATAACCCCTGACACCCGTTCTATTCAAGACCTTGGGTGCTGTCTGCATGGAGTTTGCACGTTCTCCCATGGGTTTTCTCCAGGTGCATCAGTTTCCTCCCACATTCCAAAGACGTGTGGGTTTGTAGGTTAACTGGCCTCTGTATATTGTCCCCAGTGTGATGGATAAAACTAGTGTGTGAGTGATCGCTGGTCGGTGTGGTCTCGGAGGGCCGAAGGGCCTATTTCCAGGTGTATCTACAACGAAAACTAAAACTAATAACCAAACATCCTGGCCCACCCGGTCATTCCTTCTTCTCCCCACTCCCAAGGCACAGAAGCACCACCAGACTCAGGAACAGCTTCATCCCCTCTGTTATCAGGCTTCACAAGCTGAAGTACTGTTTGATTAGATTGCAGACGTTGGACTCTGTCTCTGGAACTGATGCGCTACAAAGCTGAGAACTATATTCTGCACTCTGTATCTTCCCCTTTGCTCTACCTATTTTACTTCAGTTTGAAGGTAGACAAAAGTGCTGGAGAAACTCAGCATCTATGGAGCGAAAGAAATAGGCAACCAAGGGTTTCGACCCGAAACGTTACCTATTTCCTTCGCTCCACAGATGCTGCTGCACCCGCTGAATTTCTCCTGCACTTTTGTCTACCTTCGCTTTTCCAGCATCTGCAGTTCGTCCTTAAGTACTTGAGTTTGACGATTGCATCTGATCTGGTTTGTTAACAGACAAAACTGCTTTCACTGTGCCTCGGTACACAGGACAATGAAACCCTAAACCAGTGAGAATTAAACCAGAACTCAGAAAAACCCTTTATAAATGTCCCAGTGACCCATGGGTGCTCCGGTTTCCTCCCACACTCCAAAGGCGCACAGGTTTGTAGGTGCAGATTGTAAATCATCCCCAGTTTGTAAGATAATGCTATTGTCCGCTGGTCCGTGTGGACTCAGTGGGCTGAAGGTCCTGTTCCCGCGCTGCATCTCTTTGAAAAAAAACCCTATAATAAGGCATAGGTGGCCACTGAGAGAGGCAGGCAGGATAGTGAGGCCGAGATTAATGGCTGTCCAGGCCCCTGACATAAAAGTCACATTGCCTTAGCAACCAAGTTTTAACCACTAAATATACTATGATTTCCAATTTCCTGCAGAATGCCTATTAAGTAAGTGTTTATGAATGTATATAAATGGTCAGGAACCAGACCGTAATGAAAAGAAAGGCTTATTGAAGCTATTTCCCTACAAAGGAAATCACTAGATACATGTTAAAATACTGTGCGCTGTAAGCAGAAATGACCTTTGCTGTTACACCCAAATGACCTCAATTTTCTTTCTGAGGCTACTGCGAAAATACTTTAAAATTTATGTCTTCCAGTTCCTCATAGATTTTTTTTTTCCTCCTAGATGGTTTTTCCAAATGACTGTCTTCTTGCCTCTGACCTTCTGAAACTTAATTCAAGTTTACAGAAATCAATTGTTTATACAAGAGTTCCCGATTTGGAAACAAAAGTCAGGAGAATTTCTAGATAAAATACAAATATAAAGGAGCCCCTCCCCGGAACGGCTACTGTTGTAAGATATATTCTTAAAAACCCCGCGGTCACTATCTTGTGCAACAAGAAGGGAACCATTTCCATTCCGGTTTCTAATGTCGTTGGATTGTCAACATGCTCGTGACACGTAAACAGCGGACTTTATCCCATCAAGATTCAACCTCCATGTAGAGGAAGGAGCCACAGATGCTGGTCTAAACCGACGATAGACACAAAAAGCTGGAGTAACTCAGCGGGACAGGCACTATCTCTTATGAGAAAGAATGTGTGACGTTTCAGGTCTCGACCCGAAACATCTGAAGAAGATCTGTGGTCTGAAGAACGTCACCCATTTCTTCTCTCCATAGATGCGGCCTGTCCCGCTGAGTTACTCCAGCTTTTTGTGTCTACCTTCGGCCTCCATGTAAGATCTTCCAATGCAACTTTGGGCTTTGAACAGTTTTACTGTGGAACTAAAATCTTTCGAACTCTGCATGCAAACTATTCATCACACAAGCTGTCATTTCCTCTCGCCCAGGGGTTGGGAAAGGAAGAGACTTTCGCGACACGCATCCATTGTCAGTCCAAGCCCTGAATAAGACCACAAGACTCAGCGGTGCAGCAGTAGAGTTGCTACCTCACAGCGCCAGAGACCCGGGTGCCATCCTGACTATGGCCGCTATCTGTACGGAGTTTGTACGTTCTCCCCTGCGTGGTTTTTCTCCGGGATCTTCAGTTTCCTTCCACACTCCAGACATACAGGTTTGTAGGTTCATTGGCTTGGTATAAATGTAAAATTGTCCCTCGGGTGTGTGTAGGATAGTGTTAGTGTGCGGGGATCGCTGGATGGTGTGGACGCGGTGGGCCGAAGGGCCTGTTACCGCCCTGGATCTCTAAAACTAAAAACAAGTGTTTTTAGTCTGTTGAACAAGAGTGCGGGAGGCGTGAGCATAGCGGGGATCGGCTATGCTCACGCCTCCCGCACGTAGGATCGGATGCACTCCCTACGTTCCCGGGCCAGCTCCAAAATTAGGTGGATAACCTGACTACGTTACGTGATGGGAGATGACTTCAAAATAAACCAATGTGGACGTCTGAAGGTGAACTTTAGACTCCAGACTCCAGAGATACAGCGGGAAACAGGCCCTTCGGCCCACCGAGTCTGCACTGACCAGCGATCACCCCGGATACCTGCACTACCCTACACACAAGGGACAATTTACAATTTTACCGAAGCCAATTAACCTACAAATTAGTACGTCTTTGGAGTGTGGGAGAAAACTGGAGCTCCCGGAGAAAACCCACGCGGTCACGGGGAGAAGGTTCAAACTCCGTACAGACAGCACCTGTGGTTAGGATCGAACCCAGGTCTCTGGCGCCGTGAGACAGTAGCCCTACCTCTGTGCCACCGTGTCGCCCTGTGAAGATGTTTTTCCTTCCAAGGCACTACTAGTGTTGGCAACCAACACCCGACTGTCTCCGGGGTGAGAAAACACAACTTTGGATCCCTTAAAACAGCTCCTCAGCCTCTGATGTCACTGCGGCCTGGGAAAGATCTAGCCAACTTTGACTACTAGTTGCTTCCCAGTCCGATACACTCCCCAAACACTCATCATACACGCACTTCCTAAATACAGTCAGGCACGAAATCTGTTGCAAATCTGAAATAAAAGTAGAAAATTCTGTTGCGGAGACCCGGGTTCGATCCTGACTGCAGGTGCTGTCTGTACGCAGTTTGTCCATTCTCCCCGTCACCAGTAATTATGTCATTCATGGTTGGGCAGTTTGTTCATCTGTAGCACGGGGAAAACTGATGTGGTCACGGGGAGAACGTACAAACTCCGTACAGAGAAGCGCCCGTAGTCAGTATCGAACTCAGGTCTCTGGCGCTGTGAGGCAGCAACTCTACCGCTGCGCCACCGTCTTCATGAAGTACTCCCCTTTTCACTGGATTCTAACTGGTTAACTGTTTATTATCTTGCAATTGTATTTCCAACATCTGCTTTTATTTCATTTCATAATTAAAAAATCGTGTTGCCTCTGCCTATTAACGAACCTCCCAGAAATGTTTTAAATGCTTGGTTAGCTGCTTCTGGCTGTCTCCCTGTGTGAGTGGGAGCCTGTGTGTGTTGTGTTCCCCAAAGTTCACAGCTGTTAATTATAGCCGGATTATTTTTGCAAAAAGGTTATCAGTTTCAGTTTATTTTTGTCTATTCACATTGTAGAGCAAGAACAAACGTAAAAAAAAACTCTAGGCCAATGGATTGAAGAGCGTACAGTGACCCCTGTGCACTTTAGCTATTGTGTGGAGAGAGTGAGCTCTTGCTACCAGTAATGCCTCAATAAAATTTGATGCTTGGTTATTGACGGAAAGATATTAAAGCAAAATTCAGTCCTAATTGTGGTTTCCCATATCAATACAGAGAGCAGGACAATGCCAGTAAGCTCTGATTTCTGGAATCTAATAGCATAAAGACCAACTCAGCAGAGTAAATGCTAGCCCTGTTTACAAACATTCAATTTAAACACACTAAGTCAGAGAGGCAGGCCATTTGGCCCATTGAGTCTGTGCTGGCTGTTTTGTGCCAATAACAATCCAGCTATTCGCTATTCCCACTAGACGCCACCGTTTATTTGTCCTTCAACTAGGGCGGCACGGTGGCGCAGCGGTAGAGTTGCTGCCTTACAGCGCTTGCAGCGCCAGAGACCCGGGTTCAACCCTGACTACGGGTGCTGTCTGTACGGAGTTTGTACGTTCTCCCCGTGACCTGCGTGGGTTTTCTCCGAGATCTTCGGTTTCCTCCCACACTCCAACGACGTACAGGTTTGTAGGTTCATTGGCTTGGTATAAATGTAAATTGTCCCTAGTGTGTGTAGGATAGCGTTAATGTGCGGGGATCGCTGGTTGGTGCAGACTCAATGGGCCGAAGGGCCTGTTTCCACGCTGTATCTCTAAACTATACTAAACTAAGTTCCTTTTTGAAAGCTGTAATTGAATAGTCAAAGAGGCGTAGAGTGATACAGCATGGAAACAGGCCCTTCGGCCCAACATGCTGACCAAGATGTCCCATCAACACTAGTCCCATTTGGCCCATATCTTTCCAAACCATTCCTATCCATGCACCTGCCCAAGTATCTTTTAAAAGCTGCTATTGTAGCTGCCTCAATTGTATCCTCTGGCAGCTTGTTCCATACACCCATCGCCCTCTGAGTGAGGAGGTTGTCCTATTAAATCTTCCCCCTCTCGTCTTCATATTTTGATTCCCCTACCGTGGGTGAAAGACTTTGAATTCACCCTCTCTGTTCTAAGGTCTGAATCTGCTGGCTCTATTTCTTGCAAACAGCACATTCCAGTTCACGACTTGCTGCTGCTAAACCTTTTCCACAGGTGGCCCTAGGTTCTTTAAACAATCAAATTCATCATGTAATGATTTGATCACCATTTGGTTCTCATCCCTTCTGCCAGTGATATCAGTGGTTTATTTACTCTGTCCTGATCTTTTTGTAAAATCCCCTCTACAGAAAGCAAACTGTTCCTCTCAGACAGCTGAGAGAGTCCAGGACCAGAGGGCACAGCCTCAGAATAAAAGGATGTAGCAGTAGAATGGAGATGAGGAGGAATTTCTTTAGTCAGCGGGTGGTGAATCTGTGGAATTCATTGCCGCAGATGACTGTGGAGGCCGTGTCATTCGGTATTTTTAAAGTGGAGATTGACTTCAAAGATGTACAGGTTTGTAGGTTAATTGGCTTGGTATGAATGTAAGTTGTCTCTAGCGTGTGTTAGGATAGTGTTAATGTGCGGGGATCGTTGGTCAGCGCAGACTCGGTGGGGCAAAGGGCCTGTTTCCGCGCTGTATCTCTCGATTCTACTAAACTAATTGATAGCTTCTTGATTTGGACGGTTGTCAAAGGTTACGGGGAGAGGGCAGGAGAATCGAGTTGAGAGGGAAAAAGAGATCAGCCATGATCGAATGGCAGAACAGGCTCGATGGGCCAAATGGCCTAATTCTGCTCCGATGTCTTAATGGGCTAATAGTCTTATCCCACCTAACTTAAGTCCCTCTGATAAATCTCCACTGCACTAAAGTGCTGTGGCAGCCAGAGTTGGGGATTTAAACTCCAGTTAAGAATGAACTGGAGATGTGCAATAGTGTTAGGAGTCATTTAAGCAACTCATTAAGTCAAAGAGTTATTTGACTCTAAGGAGAGTTGAAGAAAAAAGATTCTGCAATTCTTTTTTTCCACTTATTTTATTTGTTTAAGAATTGCTTGCACCATTGAGATTAGCAGGTTCCTCATTTACAGCCTGCATTGAACCCAGGGGATTCCAGGTTAAGAACCGTACTCAAGAACCAGTGGACATAGGTTTCAGGTGAGAGGGGGAAGATTTGACAGGCAACTTCTTTACATAAACATAGAAGCCCTTCGAGCCTGCACCACCATTCAATATGATCATGGCTGATCACCCAACTCAGTACTGTACCTGCCTTCTCTCCATACCCCCTGATCCCTTTAGCCACAAGGGCCACATCTAACTCCCTCTTAAATATAGCCAATGAACTGGCCTCAATTACCTCCTGTGGCAGAGAATTCCACAGATTCACCACTCTCTGTGTGAAAAATGTCTCTCCCCGTACCTCTGTAAGGGCAGCACGGTGGCGCAGAGGCAGAGTTGCTGCCTTAGACTGCCGGAGATCCGGGTTTTATCCTGACTACGGGTGCTGCCCGTACGGAGTTTGTATGTTCTCCCTGTGACCGCGTGGGTTTTCACCGGGTGCTCAGCTTTTCCTCCTACATTCCAAAAACGTACGGGTTTGCATGTTAATTGGCTTCAGTAAAATCGTAAATTGTCCCTGGTGTGTAGGAGAATGTTAGTGGGGTCGTGTTAGCGTGTGCGGATCGCTGGTCGGCGCGGACTCAGCGGGTCAAAGGGCATGTTTCTGCGCTGTATCTCTAAACTAAACTAAAAAGACTGAAGTCTTGCTTCCTAACAAATTTCCTTTTGAAAGTCCAGACTGGCTTGTTTGCACAATCACTACAGACAGTAACTTCACGATCACAGTGCTACATAAATATGTTTATCCTCACGTACCCCGTTGTGTTAGTTTCTCGTTACTCTATATCAGGGCTCCTTGATCCTTTGACCATCTGCTGGTGGGAACAGCATCTCTCTATTGACTCCATCTCGACTTCACCTGTCTCTTTGATATATGCGAGTACAGTTGTTAGTTTGTCTGGCTTGATGGAAACTGCTCTCTGATATTTATAATGTTTCTTTTTTCTCGTTTGCAATCTGAAGGTGGAATGAGATTCATGCATTGAGATCACCTCAGGAAGACCCAAGATGGCTGCCAAGCGGAAGGGCGGCCTGAAACTGAACGCTATCTGCGCCAAGCTGAGCCGCCAGGTCGTCTACGACTGCGTGACGGAGCAGGCCGAGGTAGGCCGCAAGCCTTCGGAGAGTCTCCATGGCGACGGGCTGCCCCACAGCGAGCAGGAAGGGGAGGCCGAGGGCATCGATGGGTTGCAGGACGTCCAGAGGCTGGAGGAGGACAAGAAGAGGAGGGAGGCCATCGAGAAGTGGGTGAACGGGGAGTACACGGACGAGCACGGCGAGGAAAGGCTGGTGAAGACCGCGGACGGGAACTTCCTCTCGACCGAAGGGGTGTACATGCTTCAGCCCAAGGGCTGCAGCGAGGAGGAGGATGTGGACGGAGCTCAGGAATCGCTGGATGGAAGTTTCGTGGACGACAGGGACTCGGAGGAAGTGGGGCCGAAGGAGGAAGGGGACAACTCCTCCAGTGAGGCCAGCATTCGACAGCACAGCATCGCCTCCTCAGGTGAGCCCCAGAAACAGCCAGCCCATAGTGGGCTGCTCATATATTCCCCCTTCTAGACTTCAGAGATACAGTGTGGAAGCTAGGCCCTACGGCCGAGTGAAACTCAACGATTACTATCAACATAACATGGGGAATCGTTCATCAGTAATTAGACTTTACGGACACAGTGTGGAAACAGGCCCATTGGACCACTGAGTCCGCACCGACCAGTGATCATCCTGAATATTAGCACTGTTCTACACACTAGAATAAATTTACAATTTTTACCAAACCCCATTAACCCACAAACCTGTAAATCTAGGCAGGTCATGGGGAGATGGTACAAAGTCCGTTCAAGCGGCACCCGTAGTCAGGATCGAACCTGGGTCTCTGGCGCTGTAAGGCAGCAACTCTACCGCTGCACTGTGCTGCCCTAATCTGCTCAGAATGAGGGGGGATTTAGTCAAGCTTGTCAATTGAAAGAAAGAGTAGGAAAAATTCCAATTGTATACCAAAAGAAAAATCCCGTCATTAATTTCCTCCCGTTATTATCTGAGCTGTGGGGAGTGCGAACTAAATTCTCCATTAGCCCTCAAGGTTAAAAAGACAACGCAGTCTTGTCAGTGCTTTGAACACCTCTTCAATTCAAAAAAATACACAAAGCCTGAAGAAGGGCCTCGACCCCAGCGTCACCCATTCCTTCTCTCCAGAGATGCTGTCTGTCCCGCTGAGTTGCTCCAGCATTTAGTGTCTACCTCGGAATTAAACCTGCATCTGCAGTTCTTTCTTACACAAATACACAAAGACTCAGCGGGTCAGGCAGCATCTCTGGAGAACATGGATAGGTGACGTTTCGGATCGGGACCCTTCTTCAGACTGAATGTAGGAGGGGAGAGAGAAATCTGGAGGAGGGGTGAGGGGAAGGACAAAGCCTGGCGAATGATAGGTGGATACGGGTCAGAGGGGAAGGGGTTGGATAGGCAGAGAGTTGGACAAAGGCCGGAGATGTAAGGACAGTAGGTGTGAGATAAGGAGCTGAGGAGAGAAGTGGCGTGAAATGGGATGACAGAGGAAGGGACACAGGTGTAAGGAGATGCTGGGAAAGGAGTAAAGAAAGGGGGAACGAAAGGGGAAGAGAGAGTGGGAGTAGGTTCGTTACCTGAAACCGGAGAATTCATTGTTCTTACTGTTGGGTTGTAAGGTACCCAAGCAGAATATGAGGTGCTGTCCCTCCAGTTTGCGTTTGGCCTCACACTGACAACTCACCAACTCTGCTCCCCCATCCCCCCCCAAACCATCTCCCCCCACCCCCAGGGTTGCTCAGTGTCCCTCTTGAATGTAAAAAAGTTGCAGGTTGGCATGGAGGCGCAGCGGTAGAGTTGCTGCCTCACAGCGCCAGAGACCCGGGTTCGATCCTGACTACGGGTGCTGTATGTACACAGTTTCGACGTTCTCCCCGTGACCTGCGTGGGTTTTCTCCGGGAAGTCCCGATTCCCTCCCGCACTCACAAGACGTACAGGTATGTCGGCTAATTGGCTTGGTATAAATGTAAATCGTCCCTAATGTGTGTAGGATAGTGTTGGTGTACGGGGATCGCTGGGCGGCGCAGACTCGATGGGCTGAAGGGCCTGTTTCCGTGCTGTATCTCTAAACTAAACTAACATGAAGTGTCATTTGCAATCACTTTGGATGAAAACGTGCATTTGAAGGTTTGAAGTCGAGCTGTGGGCCAGGGCAACTCTGCATGGAGGAATTTGCTGGCTTTAAGTGCAAAGATTAATTTAATGCTACAGTGACACTATCTACTGAACGGGCTTCTGATATAGAAATCTGGATTTATCTAAAGCCAGGGAATGACATCATTGGGAAGAAATATGATAAGGTCAAAACATTTTTACACTATTTTTAAAGTAAGATTATCTGACACTCTGTCAGAACTAATTATTCTTGCTGATTTCAAGCCTTATGAGGCCAAGAGTCTTGCATGCTTCAGACTGGTCTCAGTGTCTCATGGACAGATCTTTGGTTATTTTCGAAAGATAATCACTCAACACATTCTGAGCAGAGGCAGGAGTTTCTAGTGCACCCTGTTTTCGTGCTATGCCTGACGCCATCACTGTCAGGAGCCGGGAACTGCAGATGCCGGTTTACACCGAAGACAGACACAAAGTGCTGGAGTAACTCAGCGGGCCAGGCAGCATCTCTGGAGAAAAGGAATTAACGGGTTTGGGTAGAGTTGGTGTGGAAAGGATGTTTCCACTAGGACTAGAGGTCATAGCCTCAGAATTAAAGGACGTTCTTTTAGGAAGGAGATGAGGAGGAATTTCTTCAGGCAGAGGGTGGTGAATCTGTGGAATTCTTTGCCACAGAAGGCTGTGGAGGCCAAGTCAGCGGATATTTTTAAGACAGAAATAGATAGGTTCTTGATTAGTACGGGTGTCAGAGGTTATGGGGAGAAGGCAGGAGAATAGGGTTAGGAGGTCGAGATAGATCAGCCATGATTGAATGGCGGAGTAGACTTGATGGGCCGAATGGCCTAATTCTACTCCTATCACGTATAACCTTATGAAACCGTTCTCTCAGTCTAAAGAGGGGTCTTAACTCAAAACGTCACCTATTCATTTTCTCCAGAGTTGCTGCCTGACCCGTTGAGTTACTCCGGCATTTTGTGTGTGTCTGAGGAGCAGCCTTATTGGACGTTGCATTCTGTCGAGCCTCTGTCTCTGAATCCCGTTCCTTCAGCCTCCCATCTTTAAACAGCGGTACAGCGGGTAGAGCCACTGCCTCACGGTACCAGAGGCCCGGGATTCGATCCTGATCTCGGTTGCTGTCCGTGTGGAGTTTGCATGTTCCCCCCTGTGACCGCGTCGGTTTCTTCCCGGAGCTCCCCCACACCCCAAAGACGTGCGGGTTTGCAGGTTAATTATGTTATTCCACCTCCTTTCTAAAGCTACATCCCATCCTTTTATTCTGAGCATGTGCCCTCTGGTTCTGGACTCTGTCACTGAATGGAAACATCCTTTTCTTGAGACTTAAGACTTTAGAGATACATCGCAAAAACAGGCCCTTCGGTCACCGAGTCCATGCTGACCAACGATCACCCCGTACACTAGCACCATCCTACACTCTAGGGACAATTTACAGTTTTTTTCCCCCCCAAAGCCAATTAACCTACAAACCTGTACATCTTTGGGATGTGGGAGGAAACCGGAGCACCCAGAGAAAACCCACGAGGTCACAGTGATAACGTACAAACTCCGTACTGACAGCACCCCGTAGTCAGGATCGAACCCGGGTCTCTGGCGCTGTAAAGGCATCAACCCTACCGCTGCGCCACCGTGCCGCCCTCTCCACATCCACTCTATCCCAGGCTTTTCAATTGGACTTTGTGCCGCTTTGTACGGCTGGTGATGTTTGAGAGGCCCTGTGGAGATGCCCTGTGGAGAGGTCCACCCACCAGTGGTGTGGTGCTGCCCTTTTCTCCATCTCACGCCCTCAGTCAAGGGGACCCTGGTGTGATTGAACGGGATGACACGGAGCCAATTGCAATGGCAATATCCACCGTGTGAGTTGAGCTGCTTTTGACTTGAGCACTTTACTGAGAAACCTGGGCGTTACGGTGGCGTAGCGGTGGAGTTGCTGCCTTACAGCGCCGGGTTCGATCCTGACAACGGGTGATGACGGTACGGAGTTTGTATGTTTAGGTTTACATTTAGATTTATTAATGTCACGTGTACCAAGCTACGGAGAAAAACATGCTATCCAAACAGACCCGATACACCATACATAGATACAATCATGTCAAACACACGTTCTCCCTGTGACCGCGTGGGTTTTCTCCAGGTGCTCTGGCTTTCCTCCAACATTCCAAAGGCGTACAGGATTGTAGGTTAATTGGCTTCGATAAAAGTTATAACTTGTCCCCAGTGTGTAGGATAGTGCCCGTGTACGGGGTCGGCGCGGACCCGGTGGGCCGATGGCCCTGTTCCCGCGCTGTATCTCTACACTGAAACGTGTTTAAAACCCAAAGGCACAAGAGAGCTGAGTTGAAACCTCCATCAGGCTCCCATTCTCAGCCAGGGTGAAGTCTTTGACGTTCCCTCTCCCCCATCACATGTGAAGACTCCCTGAGTCCAGGCTCAGATGGGCGATGCCAGGCCAGCCACGCCTGGCATTGAATGCAACGAGTGGAAGTCTCGCCAACCTGGTAGTTATTGCTTGCGTCCGAAACGGCTGCAAAAACGCGATGACGGGCTGTGAGAGCTGTCAACCAATCCGTCCTCCTCCTTCCTTTCTCCCGGTTGCTCCTTACAAGCCGAGATCCCTCCTTGCCCAGAACACCATGCCCACCTTCCCATCTTCTGGAATACCTTCTCCAGTATTCCCTGCTGTGGGGGTGGTGAACAGGTCAGAGCAGTTCTACAATACAGTCTGAAGAAGGGTATCGACTGAAACGTCACTTATTCAGGCAGCATCTCCTTTTCTCCAGAGATGCTGCCTGACCCGCTGAGTTACTCCAGCATTTTGCGTCTGTCAAATTCTGGACTAACAAGCGAGTCAGATGCTGGTCTATCAGAATTTCCCATCAGTAGGATTTTCACATATTGGAGTATTCAAGTGAGCTGTTTTCAGTGGGGTTAAATATTGTTCAGGCCACTGCGAACTCCCTTCGCTTCCTCTTCGGAATAGCAGCGGCCAAGCCTCGCCTTACATCCGCTCAACCCCCGCGAAGGGACTCACACCCTCTGTGACACCCAAACAGGTGCCGAATTCTCCAGTCTGACGAGCAAGTCCAGTGGTTCAATGGTTTTGTTATTGTCACGTGTTACAGCTCAGCAAGTCTATCCCCGTACTGTAAGCACAATCCCCCAGTTAGTGCAGAATGCACAGAACAGCCCACTGAGTCCATAAGCAAGAGGCGCCATTTTTGGGCACCATTTTACAGTCCGGGTGCGGCCGGTTGCAGCCGTCGCCGCCATTCCGGTCGCTCCTCTCCTCGCCCCCCGGCCCTCGTTCCCCGCAGCCGACCTCGAGGGCGCGGAAGGTAAGACCCCCACCCCGGTTCATTTTGTCCAGCGTCCGCCATCATCGCCATCTCCCTCTACCCTCTCTCCGTTACCCTGATCCATGGGGCCAGCAGGGGCCAGCCGGGACGATGGGCCTCCAACAAGCTACAGCAAAGCTCAGTGCCGCACTACACCTCATGCCTTGACTTGCTTGCTCTTCCACTCACGGTGGGACATTTCCCGCACTGTGCAATATAGCCTCTTCGCCAGTCAGCGTCATCTCAGATCCTCTTTCGAAGCCGTTCAAGCTCATGGCTACAGCAACGCTAGGAATTCCCACAAATGAAAGGCTCAGTCCCCAGGGCTACCCGGACAAAAATTCATGAGTGGTTTAAAACATCGCCATGTGTATTTTCTTTTCACTTTGCTGAGCACTTGCTCCTGTACAGTGTAAAACTGCAGGAGATAAATGCACAAAAAAAGACACAAAGTGCTGGAGTAATTCAGCGGGTCAGGCAGCATCTCTGGAGAGCATGGATAGGCGATGTTTCAGGTGGGGACCCTCCTCTCAGTCCTGAAGTGTCACCTATCCATGATCTCTAGAGATGCTGCCAGACCCACTGGGTTTCCCCAGCACTTTGTGTCTCTTTTGGTAAACCAGCATCTGCAGTTCCTTGTGCTTCTGGAGATGAACCTAGACATGTCGACCTAGGTGGCCATGTAACGGGTAGAATGTCTCAGTGTCAGCACGGTGGCGCAGCGGTAGAGTTGCTGCCTTACAGCGCCAGAGACCCGGGTTTGATCCACACTACGGATGCTGTTTGCATGTTCTCCCTGTGACCGCATGGGTTTTCTCCAGGTCCTCTGGTTTCCTCCCACATTGCACAGACGTGCAGGTTTATAGGTTAATTAGCTTCTGTAAATTGTTCCTAGTGTGTAGGGTAGAACGAGTGTGGATTGGGGGATCACTGCTCGACACGGACTCGGAGGACCAAGAGGTCTGTTCCCATGCTGCATCTCAAAACTAATCTAAATGTAACCTGTTTCCGTGCTGTATTTCTAAACTAAACTAAATTCAACCGGTTATTGAGAGAAATAGCAGCAATGGCAGCTGAGCTTAGCTAGATCACAAAGCAGACATGATCTTTGTGAATGGGAGAGTAGCATGGGGAAGAGGGCCGAGTGGCCCCCTTCTGTGCTTAAGTTGTAGTTGCGATCACGAGAGATAGTAAGATGCAACTGACCTGCCAAGAAAACCTGTCACAGTCTGAAGAAGGGTTCTGACCCTATTCCTTCTCTCCAGAGATGCTGCATGTCCCGCTGAGTTACTCCAGCATTTTGTTCCTCTCTTTGGTGTAAGCCAGCAGCTGCAGTTCCTTCCTACACATTTTGTCTTCCAGCCCAATTATGTTTAATTAATTATTTTTAGAAAGACACGACTTCTATTGCCCTTGAGAGGGTGATGGGGAGCTGCCTTCTTGAAACGCTGCCATCCTGGTGGTGAAGGGGACTCCCCTTAGACGTTAGAGATGCAGCACGGAAACAGTCCCACCAGTCCGAGTCTGCGCCGACCAGTGATCATCCCATACGCTCGCACTATCCTACACACAAGGGGCAATTTACAATATTACCAAAGCCAATTAACCTGCAAACCTGTACGCCTTTGTCATGTGGGAGGAAACCGGAGCACCTGGGGAAAGCCCACGCGGTCACAGAGAGAACGTACAAACTCCGTACAGACAGCACCCGTAGACAGGATGGAGCCCAGTTCTCTAGCGCAGTGAGGCAGCAACTCTACCGCTGCGCCACCGTGCTGGGCTAACTGGACACTGTTAAAGGAGCTCTCGTAACAGGCCCCCCATTTGGGCCGAGTTACCGGATTTAAACGTAGTGGAGGTGCAGATCTAGCGGTATCTCTCCAAGCCAGGCCGTCGCACTGGCGCAGTGACCAAAGGGCACCTTCCTGAGAAAAAAGCCAAGGAGCCGCACAAACTCACAAAAACAAAACTGCAAAGCAAACAATTCCATTGCTTTATTAGTTAGAGTAGGAGTTATCAGAAAGCTAGAGAATGGAAACCCCCTCCACCCACTATCGCCCCTCAAAATGTGCTCTTATATAACAAGTTAGTCAATAAAGACTAGACACCAGCAGAGGAGATGACTTTGTACATATTAAGTGGGGCTTTGAGTCAAATACCTTTATGAAAACTTTGTTTAATGTACTGAGAAGCCATTGACTAGAACATTTAGTGAAATTGATTTTCCTGACATTGATGAACTCCCTTTATTTTGGCCCTATATTAATTACTTTTTATAAATTAATTTAGCAGTCGTAAAACTTAAGAGCTGTGCCGAATGTTCCTGAAATGTTTAACTCTTCGCTGCCCCTCGCCTTCCCTCTCGCCGCCGCAGGGGAAGCCTCCACTCTCCACGACTACGCTGCCTCCACGATGAACGAGTTCCTGGGGATGTTCGGCTACGACGACCAGAACGTGCGGGACGAGCTGGCGAAGAAGATCAGCTTCGACAAGTTGAACGCCTCTACCTCAGAGCCCTTCCCCGCCCCCTCTCCAGGCGAGGACGCCCTGGCCAGGCGGGCCCGCAACTCCAAGTACGAGGCGTGCATTCGGAAACTCAAGGCCGGCGAGCTGCTCCCCCGGCCGCTCCCCAGCGCCAAGGTGGAGGAGCCGGTGGCGCGGGGGGCGCCGCCGGGGAAGGAGGTCCACCCGGCGGGAGTCCAGGACGTTCCGCTGCGCCGCGAGGTGAAGATAACGCCCATCCCTTGCCCGCCCGGACTCCTCGCCCAGGCCCAGGGTCTGGCCCCCAGGGCCTCCAAGTACGACTACTTCATCCAGAAGCTGAAGACGGGGGAGAGCATCCGGCCGCAGAACGGCAACACCTACAAGCGGCCGTCCAAGTACGACCTGGAGAACGTCAAGTACCTGCACCTCTTCCGGCCCGGCGAAGGGGACCCCAACATGGGGGGCGCCATCGCCTTCAAGACCGGCAAGGTTGGCCGCCCCTCCAAGTACGACGTCAAGAACATCCAGAAGCTGGCGGTGGTGAAGGCCCCCACCAACACGGCGGCTGCCCCGCTCTCGGGCACCGCCTGCCCCCCGCCCACCGGCCCCCACTCGCCCGCCTCAGTCGGCTTCAGCGGCCCCGACCTCCTCAAGTCCAGCTTCTCCCGCACCGACTCCATCACCACCGGGACCGTCTCCACCGTCAAGTAAGAGCTCTCATTCCATCCCCCGTCTTTGTTTCACCAGGCGGTAGAGTCGCTGCCCCACAGCGCCACAGACCACGGGCAGCACCCTGACCTCGGGCGCTGTCTGTGCGGAGTTTGGACGTTCTCCCCGTGACCCGCGTGGGTTTCCTCCGGGTGCTCCGGTTTCCTCCCACATCGCAAAGACGTGCGGGTTTATAGGATAACTGGGCTGTGTAAATTGTCCCTGGTGTGTAGGGTAGAACTAGTATACGGGGTGATCATTGGTCAGCTTCATGTTTCATGTTTCAGCGCTGTCTCCCTAAACTAAACTAAGTTTGGAGGCAAAATCCAGGACTTATATGGAGGGGGTGAACCTGCTGCTTTGAGGTTGGGGGCACAATTCCCGTCGCCATGGTTACCAGGACGGAATGCAGAGAGTGTGGATCTCCCAGAGTGACGAATGGGGGCCATTGAGGGGGATGTGTGAAAGTCCATGGGATCCAGAAAGTCAGGTTTGCATTTCTGTAGCAACGTCCACATCCTTCAAGTCAAGAGTGATTATTTGTCATATGTCCCAGATAGAACAATTAAATTCTTAATGGCGTGTCCCACTGTACAAGGTAATTCTCCCGAGTTTTCCCCTGATTCGAACTCAGAGAATGTCCGTAGCGGGTCCGTAGGAGTTCGTGGATGTCTCGTAGCGGCTCGTACGAGGAACGGTAGGTACTCGGGAAATCCGGTAAACTTGTGATGTTTTTTCAACACTGTGAAAAATGTCCATGAGTAGAAAAATACTTGTGATGAAAAAAACTGTTACTTTTTACCCGTACGAATCACCTTGAATCACCTCGTACAGTGGGACTGGCCCTTAAAGATTCCCCTGATTCGAACTCAGAGAATTACAGTAATAGCCGCTCGTAGGTACTCGGGGCTCTCGTGGACATTTTTCAACGTTGAAAAAACTTCACGAGCTTACCGCGTTTCCCGAGTACCTGCCGTTAGCGTTGCGAGCCGCTAAGAGACGTTCCGAGCTCCGACGTACCCGCTACGTACATTCTACGTACTTACCACGAGTTTGATTTGTTTTTAAACTCGGGAGAGCTCTTGGGTAAACTCGTATAGTGGGACAGGCCCTTTACTTGCAGCAGCACGACAGAATATGTCAACATAGTACACTGGACTAAACCCAGGAGTGGGAGCACTGGGTAACGATGGAAATACAGCAACCATTTTGCACGCAGCAAGATCTCACAGACATGCAGAGACCAGACTGTTTCATTGGCATTGGCTGAGAGCTTGGAATTCACCAGGATATTGGCCCAACTAAGCACTAAGCCACCAAGAACTGAGGGTGACCTGGTGTGTGGGGTGGGAAGGGGTGGGGAGGGGGGAAGAGGGGGGGGGGGGGGGGAGGTGTAGAAGGGATGAGCACCTTTTGAAAATTTGTCGGACTTTCTATGCAAAAGCAAAGACTTTCACTGTACTGAGGTATACACGGCAATGAAGCATCATCATCATCATCATCGATACCCTCGAAACAGCCCCGTCCACGAGAGGGTTTGACATTGCATCCCAAGGTGGTCCTTAGGGGACATGGCAATGTGGACGCTGAGATGTTCCCGCAGGTGGGAGAATAGATCATGAGACACAGGAGCAGAATTAGGCCAATAGGCCCCATCAAGTCTCCTCCGCCATTCAATCATGGCTGATCTATCTTTCCCTCTCAACCCCATTCTCCTGCCTTCTCCCCATAACCCCTGACACCCGTACTAATCAAGAACCTGTCAACCTGCGCTTTCAAAATGACTTGCCCTCCACAACCATCAGTGGCAATGAATTTGACAGATTCACCATCCTCCTCCTCATCTCCATTTTAGAGGTACATCCTTTTATTCTAAGGCTGTGCCCTCTGGTCCTAGACTCTCCCACGAGCGGAAACATCCTCCCCACATCCATTCCTATTATTTGCCTTTCTTTAACCGGCACATTTCAATGTGATACCCCTTCATTCGCAGAGAATCTTAAAGAAGTGGACATGGTGAAAAGATTAGTTTAGTTTACTTTTAAGATACAGCGCGGAAACAGGCCCTTCAGCCCACCGGGTCCGCGCCGACCAGCGATCCCCGCATATTAACACTATCCTACACCCACTAGGGACAATTTATACATTTACCAAGCCAATTAACCCGCATACCTGTACGTCTTTGGAATGTGGGAGGAAACCGAAGATCTCGGAGAAAACCCACGCAGATCACGGGGAGAACGTACAAACTCCGTACAGACAGCGCCCGTAGCCGGGATCGAACCCGGGTCTCCGGCGCTGCATTCGCGGCTAAGGCAGCAACTCTACCGCTGCGCCACCGTGCCGCACTAGGAGGCAGTGGTTCAAAACTGAGTTACGTAGGGACCACCTCACCTGACAGAGTGAGGTGGTGAATCCCTCTGGAATCCTCTACCTCATTGAACCAGGATGTAGATACGTTTTTGAAAGGTCAAGGAATTCAGGCCTGTGAAGAACTGGTACTAAAGAGGAGTTGAGATCTGGGTCATATTAACCAGTGGTGTGAGGAGCCAGATAGCCAACTCCTGCGTAAAGGATTTCTTAAAGGATAGCACCATCTTAGTCACACTCCCTCCCCAGTGTAACATCTGAGTACCAGCACTGGTGTTTACGGAGGGAGGAAGATTGGAACTGCAGTTTGGTGGGACAATGGTAGTTTGGTGACACATGTATGTAGGTACAGTGAGATTTTTTTTTTTGCATTACAGTTCAGTAACAATCCTACAATACATAAGCACATTCATACAAGTACACGTGTAAGAATGGTAGATTACACTGAGGCAGTGTATAAGGGTATAAGACGCCATCTTATACCCATCAAGTTTCAAAGTGAGGTGGGGTAACCCTACGATAGGGCTCTGGGTAGTGTTGTAGAGCAGAGGGATCGAGGAGTATGGGTTTATAGTTAGTTGAAAGTGGTTAGGGTGGTCAAAAAGGCTTTTGGCACATTGGCCTTCATCAGACAGTGTATTGAGTATGGAAGTTGGGAGGTCATGTTGCAGTTGTATAAGATATCTTATAACCATATAACCGTATAACAATTACAGCACGGAAACAGGCCCTCTCGGCCCTTCCAGTCCGTGCCGACCATTTGTTTTCCCCGCATATAGAAGTGTATAAAATCATGTGAGGAATAGATTGGGTGGATGTCTTGCCTAGAGTAGGGGAATCAATCGAGAACCAGAAGACATAGGTTTAAGGTGAGAGGGGACAGATTTGATAGGAACCTGAGGGGTAACTTTTTCACACAGAGGGCGGTGGGTGTGTGGAACGAGCTGCCGGAGGAGGTGGTTGAGGCAGGTACAATCGTAATCTTTAAGAAACATTTGGACAGGTACATGGATAGAACAGATGTAGAGGGATATGGGCCAAACACAGGCTGGTGGGACTAGTGTAGGTGGGGCATGATGGCCAGTGTGGGCAAGTTGGGCCAAAGAGCCTGTTTCCATGCCATAGACTCGATGACTCTATGTGTTCACAAGGCGATTAATCCAAGTTCAACGAAGCTTTGAAACAATGAGCAAGAGTGATACGTGTTTAAGAAGGAACTGCAGATGCTGGAAAATCAAAAGTACACAAAAATGCTGGAGAAACTCAGCGGGTGCAGCAGCATCTATGGAGCGAAGGAAATAGGCAACGTATCGGGACGAAACCCTTTGGGTTTCGGCCCGAAACGTTGCCTATTTCCTTCGATTGCCTATTTCCTTCGCTCCATAGATGCTGCTGCACCCGCTGAGTTTCTCCAGCATTTTTGTGTACCAGCAAGGGTGATACCATGGGAGTACAAGCTAGCATCAAGATCTGGGCTTCCAGCTATCCCAGAGATCGGCAACCTATGGCCCACGGGCCGGATCTGGCCCGTTACCCGAAATCATCCTGTCCGCGGGCGTATTTTTTTTTTTTTTTTGCAATTCGTTTTCGAGACCTGGGAACTGCAGCCAGTCCAGGGGACGGGAGCTAATCTGGGAACTGCAGCCCGTCCCAGGGCACGCAGGCGACCTGGGAACCACAGCCAGTCCCCGGGGCCTGCGAGGGGCCTGGGAACTGCAGAAACCGAATTGAAAAACAGGTGCGAAAAACAACGCCAAGTGTCACACTGTGGCGATAGATGCGGCCCGCCAACCGCTCGCAGACATGGGTCCCGGCCCCTACGCAGAACAAGGTTGCCAACCCCTGAGCTATCCGGAGTCCGGGAGTTGGAGTGTGACGGCGGGCAGCCGAGTGAGACACACCAGTGTGATCTTCAGCATGGACAGCAAACAAAGGTGTGCACCAATAATTTGTAGAACATCAGTGTGTGTATGCGTCACTGTGCAAAATAATTTCAATCATATTGTATTCAAAATGAATGAGCCTATTATACTGGAAATTGGTTTTCATCTCGAAGCACAGAGTCCATTTTATTTTAGGCTGCGCTCTGATTACATTAATAATGATCTTAACCTTTCCACACAGGCACAGAGAGACAGGTTGATCCTGCTGCTCTCTCCATTTGTTCAGGTGCAACTTTGCTGGTTGCCTTTCTGTGCCGCGCTCTTGATTATTCCATTAATGTAAGGCAGGGAAAATAAATAGACTAAACAGACGGGGACGGAAGGATGTTCCCATCCCCACGGCGCGCTGACTTGACGTCCCTAAATTGCTCTGCATCCCTCTTTGGAAAAGTAGCCTCTGCTGCAGCAAATGTTACAGGGGATGGAGCAGCCAAAGGCGACACAGTGGCACGGTGGCATGGCGGTAGAGTCACTGCCTCACAGCGCTATCAGCGCCAGAGTTCCGGGTTCGATCCTGACAACAGGCGCTGTCGGTACTGAGTTTTTTACGTTCTCCCCGCGGTTTTTCTCCAAGATCTTCGGTTTCCTCCCACACTCCAAAGATGTACCGTTTTTTATTTTAGGTTAATTGGCTTGGTATAAATGTAAATTGTCCCTAGGATTGTGTTAATGTGCGGGGATCGCTGCTCGGTGCGGACTCGGTAGGTCGAAGGGCCTGTTTCCACGCTGTCTGGAGTGGCGGTTGAAGCATTGGTGGCATTTAAAAGACTTTTGGATAGGTACAAGGATATGCAGGGAATGGAGAGATATGGATTATGTGCAGGCTGATATGTGTTGGTCTTGGCATCTTGTGGGGCACACACATTGTGGGCCGGGTTTGTGCTGCACTGTTCCATGTTCCATGTGTGTTCTGCTGATGTTGGTTTAAGGATTAAAATGGATCAGGACAGAGCTCAGAGTTTCCCTGCTCTTCCTCGAGGGTCTCTTAAACTCCACCAGGCAAGTGTTGGATTTAACATTCCATCCCAAAGTCACGCCTTCATACTGCGGTGGAACATCAGGCCAGATGTAGTGTTCAGGTCTCTGGGCTGGGAGCTGCGGAGAGACTTTGCCTGAGTCACAACCAGCATCGTTAACTCAGATCATCTCCCCACAGCCGCTGCCTAACCTGCTGAGGATTTCCAGCATTCTCGGCTTTCATTTCAGATTTCTGTCAGCTGCAGTATTTTCCTGCTTTTGCACTTTAGGCTTTACAGATGCAGTGGGGAAACAAGTCCTTCAGCCCACAGAGTCCACACCGACTGGCAATCGTCCCATACACTGACTACCCTATACACGAGGGACTATTTAATCAAAGCCAATTAACCTACAAACCTGCATGTGGAAACATAGAAACATAGAAAATAGGTGCAGGAGCAGGCCATTCGGCCCTTCGAGCCTGCACCGCCATTCAATATGATCATGGCTGATCATCCAACTCAGTATCCCGTACCTGCCTTCTCTCCATAACCCCTGATCCCTTTAGCCACAAGGGCCACATCTAACTCCCTCTTAAATATCGCCAATGAACTGGCCTCAACTACCTTCTGTGGCAGAGAATTCCACAGATTCACCACTCTCTGTGTGAAAAAAAAAATTCTCATCTCGGTCCCAAAAGACTTCTCCCTTATCCTTAAACTTTGACCCCTTGTTCTGGACTTCCCCAACATCGGGAACAATCTTCCTGCATCTAGCCTGCCCAACCCCTTATGAATTTCTTGGAGTGTGGGAGGAAACACCATACAAACTCTGTACAGACAGCACCCCTAGTCAGGATTAAACCCGGGTCACTGGCGATGTAAGGCAGCAGCTCTGCCGCTCTGCCACCTTGCTGCCCACTGAGCTGTTGTCCTTAGTTAAGCAGTGGGTTTCTGAAACAAAGGAAATGCTTAAACAGGGACGTTCTGAGTCATGTTCCATGACTGGCTTGAGTAGGTAACTCAAGAACATCGGAGTTGTGCCTGGGCCTAGTGTACCCAGGCCAAGCTGGAGATACCTGTCACTTGTAGATTGGGTCAGGCATCAACACAATTATCAATTGCAGAATCACACAATTGGTACAGATTGGAAGAAGGCCACTTGGCCTATCAAGTCTATGCTAGCGCTATGTGAGAGAAGGAACTGCAGATGTTAGTTTACACCGAAGATAGACACTAAATGCTGGAGTAACTCAGCGGGACAGGCAGCATCTGTGGAGAGAAGGAATAGATGAGGTTTCGGGTCAAGACCCTTCTTCCGTCTGAGCTTCTTCAGACCCTAAGTCCACCCGAAACGTCACCTATTTCTTTTCTCCTGAGATGCTGCCTGTTCGCTGAGTTACTCCAGCGTTTTGTGTCTGTCTTAGCTCCATGTGACAATAATCCATCCAGTCCCTATCTCCGTGGCTTTGCAGATCCTTTTCTCTCAGCCACCTATCCAGCTCACCTGTGGATGCCTTGACTGAATCTGACTCTAGCAGGAGCCCTAGGGAGAATGCCATAGAAACATTGCAAATAGGTGCAGGGGTAGGCCATTCGGCCCTTTGAGCCTGCACTGCCATCCAATATGATCATGGCTGATCATCAAAAATCAGTACCCCGTTCCTGCTTTCTCCCCATATCCCTTAATTCCGTTAGCCCTAAGAGCTAAATCTAACTCTTTCTTGAAAACATCCAGTGAATTGGCCTCCTCTGCCTTCTGTGGCAGAGAATTCCACAGATTCACAACTCTCTGGGTGAAAACGTTTTTCCTCATCTCAGCCCTAAATGGCCTACCTCTGATTCTTAAACTGTGACCCCTGGTTCTGGACTTCCCCAACATGGGGAAATTATTTCCTGCACCTAGCCTGTCCAATCCCTTAAGAATGTTATATGTTTCTGTAAGATCCCCTCTCATCTTTCAAAACTCCAGTGAATATAAGCCCATGTCCCACCCCAACCGCTTGCTATGTAAGAAACACTTAGGGCAGCACAGTGTCACAGCAGTAGAGTTGCTGCCTCACAGTGCCAGAGAACCTGGTTCAGTCCTGACTACAGGTGCTGTCCGTACAGTTTGTACATTTTCCAGGTGATCCGGTTTCCTCCCACACTCCAAAGACGCACAGGATTGCAGGTTAATTGGCTTTGGTAAAATTGTAAATCGGCCCGAGTGTGTCGGACAGTACTAGTGTACAGGGTGATGGCTGATTTTGCCCGTCTGAACTGAACCCGTATGCCTGCACTAGATGGGAATCTTTCTGTGTCTTGCCCATAGAAGTGCCTGTCTAAATGCCTCTTAAATACAGTGATTGTATCAGTCTCCATCACCTCTGGGCATATTGATTGAGCTGCCAGAGGAGGTAGTTGAGGCAGGTACTGTAACAGCATTTAAAAGATATTTGGATAGCTGTGTGTAGAGCAAAGATTTTGTGGGATATGGGCTAAATGCAGGCTGGTGGGACGTGCTTAGGCATCTTCGCCAGCATGGACGTGTTGGGCCAAAGAGCCTGTTTGCGTGCTGTATGTCTCTATGACCTCCTCTGGCAGTGAACTCCTGTTATGAACCAATCTGTAAAAAATCTTCCCCCTGAAGTACCCTTAAAAAACCCTACCTCTCAAATTGAACCTGGGCCTTCCTGTTTGTAGAGAGGAAAACAAGACCAGTATATCGAGCCTCTGCCCATGACTGGAGCCCTCTACTCCTGCCAATCTTCCCCGCACTTCCTCCAGCACCACCAATTTGTTTCCTGAGGTGCCCACACTATTCTGAGTGTGGCAAAACCAGTGCTTTGTAAAATTGCAACATAACGTCCCAATGCTAAAATTCTGTCCACGACCCACGAAAGCAAGCACCGTTATTTGAGGCGAGGGATCTGTATTTTTCAGAGCAGCGAGTGCATTTCCTGACCGCTCGTGCTCTCAGGGAGATGGAGTAGCCGGGAAATCTTTTGTTAGTTTTTTACTTTAGTTTAGCTTAGTTTAGAGATACAACGTGGAACCAGGCCCTTCGGCCCACCGAGCCCGCACCGACCGGCGATCACCCCGCACATTAACACTATCCTACACGCACTAGGGACAATTTACGCTTTGGGGCGTGGGAGGAAACCGAAGATCTAGGAGAAAACCCACGCGGTCACGGGGAGAACGTACAAACTCCGTGCAGACAAGCACCCGTAGTCAGGATTGAACCTGGGTCTCCGGCGCTGTAAGCGCTGTAACGCAGCAACTCTACCCCTGCGCCACCGTGCCACTCCTCTGCTAATTGAACAAGTCAATTGAACTATCCAAGTATCTTTTTTAATTCTGTTATAGTATCTTTCAACTACCTATTTCTGCTAATTGAACAAATCACTTCCATAGAGTCATAGAATCATAGAATCTTACAGTGTGGAAACAGGCCCTTCAGCCCAACTTGTCCACACCACCCAACCTGTCCCATCTACACTAGTCCCACCTGCCTGCGTTTGGCCCATATCCCTCTAAATCTATCTTATCCACGTACCTGTCTAAATGTTGCGATAGTCCCTGCATCAACTACCTCCTCCGGCAGCTCGTTCAATACACCCACCACCCTTTGTGTGAAAATATTTTTCCAAATCAGTATTTTTGCTCTTTGTCATTTTGCACACCGCTGAGCTTACTGTCGGGTTCTCCTGCGCTAACTGACCGTCGGATGTGCAAAGCAAAAAGTCTGATTAACCTAATTTTAAATTTCTCACACAGCCGGCTTTCCAAAGGGGAGCCATTGGTGGACGACTCAGTTGGGTATGTACTGTACTGTCTTTACCTATTTCACCCGCGAGCCCTTCAGCTTTAACTGTAATTGTTTAAGGAATTGAGACCTTCAAAGTGTTCCTGACCTTTCTCAACAGCGGTCCATTACTGTAATTGCATTTTACGATTGTGACAATTCAGCTTAAGAAAAATTATTGTAATGAGTTTAACTCTTCAACTAATCACTGTCCTTTTCAGCTTTACGAAACGTACAAGGGTATCTCTTTTTTGGCTACTATTTTTGAAAATGTGGACTTGTTTAGTGTGCAAATTCAAGAGGTAGATAGATATTTGGACATCACATCTTCCATGTTGACATTGAGTTAGAGATTTACCCTTCATCTTCCCAGATATATCGACGGTTCCTTTTTAGTTGTCAGCTCACATCCGTGATTTATAATTTCTAAAGAAACGACATTACTAAGTCTGCAATCTGTTTCGATGTGAAATAATTATTACTACATTTTGTACAGCGACTAAAGAGAGATGTTTTGCTTCATCGGAACAGCATAAAACCATAGAATTAAGTGAAAAGCGTCTACAGGGCTTTCTGTCCAAAATGTTCACCCATTTAGTTTTAGTTTTAGAGACACAGCGAGGAAACAGCCCCTTCAACCCACCGAGTCCGCACCGACCAGTGATCCCCGCACACTAACACTACCCTACACGCACTAGGGACAATTTTACATTTACACCAGCCAATTAACCTACAAACCTGTTCATCTTTGGAGTACGAGAGGAAACCGAAGATCTTGGAGAAAACCCATGAGGGTCACAGGGAGAGCGTGCGAACTCCATACAGACAGCACCCGTGGTCAGGATCGAACCCGGGTCCCTGGCGCTGTGAGGCAGTAGCTCTACCGCTGCGCCACCGTGCCGCTTTTATCCCATCTGCATCCCATGCTCTTTTCCAGTTGGCTTTCCGGCCTTGCAGCTGTCAGTTTACGAGGACATGCAGTTGGACTGTTTAAGACAAGCGAGTCTCTACTGCGGAGTAGCGATTATCCAGGCGTCAATGTCCTGGGCTTTTAATAGAGCAACTCAGCTGTATCCTCACAGATGGTGTCAGCTGTGCCAGTCAGAGGGTCCTGGGTAAATGCTACAAGGGTGGTGGCACTGCGGGTGGAGCCAATGCCTCACATCTCCCAGATACCCAGGTTCAGTCTGACCTCAAGTCTGTGTGGAGTTTGCACGTTCTCCCTGTGACCACGTGGGGTTCTGCTAGATGTTCTGGTTTCCACCCAGATCCCAAAGGTTGGCAGGTTGTGAAGAATGGAACTGAGGATGCTGGTATATATTTATTTGTTTATTTATTTATTTGTTTATTTGTGCCGAACAAGTAAAGACATAAATAGGAATAAATAACAACAAAATCGAAATAGTCAAACAATTGGACATTCCAGGCAATATTTACAAAGCAATGAAAAGTATAAAGCAAAATTTAAATGTCCAACATTTTTTCTTTACAAGCTCGAAAAGGAGTGAGAAGAAGAATAACTTATTTAATCTTACCCCTTCTCCCTAAACCCTTCTTCCATATTTAATAATTAATTAATTAATAATAATAATTATCACCATTATTAATAACATTGTTTATAATAGTAATAACAATAATGATAATATATCAATAGTAATGTAATACGTAACACAATATACAATATATAATCTACAATAGCTAATTATTCATTTGAGATACAATTTAACCGTAGACGCACCCCAGACAATTATTAGAGATGCATACAGACATATATATACATTCAAACTGATAAACACATACAAGTAATATGTATGAAGTAACCAAAAAACATAAATAAATAATAAATAAATAAACATTAATAAACATTAACCCCTGTTTGTCAACCATCCCCTTCATCCCTGTACCTTGTGAAAAAAAGTTTTTTGTATGTCATTTTGAACTGGTTCATGTTTGGACATTGCTTTAACTCCACATTCAAACTGTTCCACCAACATTTATTTACCAAAGATATATAGTATATTGACAATAATGCGAATTATAACATTACAATTGCATATATAATGCAATTGACTTTATATATGTCATTATATGTATATATATATAATTGACATAACAGACAATGTTGGAGTAACTCAACGGGTCAAGCAGCATTTCTGGAGAAAAAGGATGGGTGGTATTTTGGGTCGGGACCCTTCTTCAGACAGTTTGGCAGGTTACTCGGGTGCTGCAAATTGCCCCTGGTCTGTGGGTGAATGGTAGAGGAGCTGGTGAGAATGCGGGGCACATTTTTAATGTCAGCAGTGTTTGGAAGATTTATACCAGTGTGCTTCTTTCCCCACAGAAGGTTGCCGACTACCAACGTGACTGCAGTAAATCGGTGAGTGTCTCACGGGTCCGGCCATTGACCAGAAAGGGGGGGGGGGGAATGTGGGGGCTAATCATTCCATAAACTAAGACACTCAATGCAGACCCACCCTCTCTTGGGGAGAACAAAACACTAAGAGTTGGCTAAGCGATATATATGCAGAGACCCATCTGTAGGTGGAGAGGTCGCCTTTGAGAGAAATATGATATTGGAGCTTTTGGAATTGAGATATTCCACTGGAATGGAATTGCTCATTTTTAGAAGAGAAAGGCCTGGCTGAAAAGTTACCAAACAATTGGAATTCTCTTGCACCATCCTATTTTAGTATGAGCTTTAGAGAAGGGAGAGTTTAGAAATGTTATCACTTTAACCAATTCACCTTGATTGATCTCTGGTGATTAATCATTACTCATTTTTTTCAAAAACTGATGAGTCAGCGCAGCCTTTAGTGGAACGTGTGAACGGGCATCGATGGTCAGCACGGAATTGGTGGGTCAAAGGACCTCTTTCCCTGTTGCATCTCTAAACAAAATGAGACTAATGTGAATGAGTGATCGATGGTCGGTATGAACTCAGTGGGCTGAAGGGCCTGTCGCCATGCTGTATCTTTCAATCAATCAATAAATACACAAGGTGCTAG
The DNA here is from genome assembly GCA_035221665.1 of Okamejei kenojei. Classification (NCBI taxonomy): domain Eukaryota; kingdom Metazoa; phylum Chordata; class Chondrichthyes; order Rajiformes; family Rajidae; genus Okamejei; species Okamejei kenojei. The sequence goes on from CM069162.1 coordinate 6,794,516, forward strand.
CAAAAATGTGCCAGGACATAAACTAACAGATGTACCAGAGACTTTAAGTACTAGATGTGTTTAGTTTAGTTTAGTTTAATTTAGTCTAGTTTAGAGATATAGCATGGAAACAGGCCCTTTGGCCCACCGAGTCCCATGCTGACCATCGATCACCCATTCACCCACTTTCTCATCCATTCCCTTCATACGGGGGGGCAATAGACAAGGGGGCCAATTAAACCTACAAACCTGTGCGTCGTTTGGATGTGGGAGGAAACCGGAGCACCTGGAGGAACCGATGCAGGCCATGGGGAAAACGTACAAACTCCACACAGACAGCACCCGAGGTCAGGATCGAACCTGGGTCTGTGAGGCAGCAGCTTTACCAGGTGTGCCACTGTGCTGCCCCTTACAGATGCTTATGTGCTAGAGATACACCAGGATTGGCCAAGCGATATGTATGCAGAGGCCCATGTGTAGTAGACATGTATTAAATGTATAAGCTCCAGATAAGTACAAGATGAAGATATGTTAGGCACAGACAGAGAGGTGCAGGGGTTGCACTAGCTCTTGTTTGAGTTTTGGAAGAATTACTGTTTTTTGGTGTATCTAAACATGTAATACCCTTTAGTTCCCACTTAATGGTGGTTCTGTAAAATGGTTCTGACTTAGCCGAGGAGAAGTTTGAGTTTCATTTATTCTCACGTGTACCGAGGTAGAGTGAAAAGCTTTTGTGGCGTGCCAACCAGTCAGCGGAAAGACAATACATGATTACAATCGAGCCATCCACAGTGTACAGATACATGATAAAGGGAATAAGAAGGTAGACAAAAATGCTGGAGAAACTCAGCGGGTGAGGCAGCATCTATGGAGCGAAGGAATAGGTGACGTTTCGGGTCGAGACCCTTCGGTCACCTATTCCTTCGCTCCATAGATGCTGCCTCACCCGCTGAGTTTCTCCAGCATTTTTGTCTACCTTCGATTTTTCCAGCATCCGCAGTTCTTTCTAATACATGATGAAGGGAATATCGTGGATAAGGTTAAGTGCAAGATAAAGTCCAGTAAAGTCTGAGAATCACCCGAGGGTTAGAATTTGATGTCAATTGTTTTGATAATCTTCCCGTTGTGAACCTATAATTAACGTGAAGTTTCAATACTGGAACATTAAAAGATCCAGAAACTGTCCCAGAGACTGAGGCAGGAGGACAAGGCATGAAGTGACTCATAACTCTCAGATATGTTCAGGCAGGTTGTATATTCACTTTCAAAAGCAAAACTAATTCAAATTTAATCTTCTATTTACTTTGTCTTTGCTAAAACTAGGAATGGATTGTCTTCAGACAAGACAGATGCTCTGCCCGATGATATCAATATTTACCAGAAGTACATTGCCAGGTATGTAAATTTTACTTTATTTTACATAGAAATCCAACTCTTCCACTCAACCTCAGCTTGTACTGTTTGGTTTTCACTGCATTTCAAAGTCGCTTGGCAACATGCAAGTGGTGCACTGATGGAGGTAGCATGTAAAGAGGTGGGATGGAGGACTTAGTGTCGCAGGGTGTTTGTCCACTATTTAGTTTTAGTGTAGGGATACAGCGCGGAAACAGGCCCTTTGGCCCACTGAGTCCGCACCGACCCGCGATCCCCGCAAGCTAACACTATCCAACACGCACTAGGGACAATTTACAATCTTTACCGAAACCAATTAACCTACGGTCTGAAGAAGGGTCTCGAACCGAAACGTCACCCATTCCTTCTCTCCAGAGATGCTGCCTGTCCCGCTGAGTTACTGCAGCTTTTCGTGTTTCTTCGGTGTAAACCAGCATCTGCAGTTCCTTCCTACACAACCTACAAACCTGTATGCCTTTGGAGTGTGGGAGGAAACTGGAGATCCTAGAGAAAACCTACGCAGGTCACGGGGAGAATGTACAAACTCCATACAGACAGCACCCGAGGTCAGGTTTGAACCCGGGTCTCTGGTGCTGTAAGGCCACCCTCTGTCAGTTTGTCCCCCTAGCCGAACCCGCCATCCCCCCCTCCCCCCTCCCGCACATACCACCTAACGCACGTCAGAACCCCTATACAGAGGGATATGACTGCTGTGTTAGGCAAGTCTACAGCACAAAATTGTCCTCAAACCTTCCGATGTTTCCAGTAGTGGGGAGTCTAGAACCCGAGGGCGTTCCCTCAGAATAAAAGGACGTACCTTCAGATAGAAGATGAGAAGGAATTTCTTTAGCCAGAGGGTGATGAACTTACGGAATTCATTGCCACAGAGAGCTGTGGAGACCGTCATTGGGTATTAGAATAAAGGGGAGGTCATTTAAGACTGAGGTGGGAAAAAACATTTTCACCCAGAGAGTTGTGAATTTATGGAATTCCCTGCCACAGAGGGCAGTGGAGGCCATGTCACTGGATGGATTTAAGAGAGAGTTAGATAGAGCTCTAGGGGCTAGTGGAGTCAAGGGATATGGGGAGAAGGCAGGCACGGGTTATTGATAGGGGACGATCAGCCATGATCACAATGAATGTCGGTACTGGCTCGAAGGACCAAATGGCCTCCTCCTGCACCTATTTTCTATGTTTCCATGTATTTTTAAAGGGGAGATTGATAGATTCTTACCAAAGACAGACACAAAGTGCTGGAGTAACTTAGAGGATCAGCATCTCCGGAGGAAAAGGATGGGTGACGTTTCGGGGGAAGAAGGGTCCCGACCCAGAACGTCACCCAAACCTTTTCTCCAGTGATGCCTGACCCGCTGAGTTACTCCAACATTTTGTGTCTATCTTTGGTATAAACCAGCATCTGCAGGTTTTTTTTCTACTACGATAGGCTCTTGATTAGTAAGGGCATCAACGTTTACGGGAAGAAGACAGGAGAATGGGGTTAAGAAGGAAAAATAGATCAGCCATGAATGGTGGAGTAGACTCGATGGGCTGAATGGCCTAATTCTGCTCCTATGTCTTATGATCTTCTAATCCCTCAATCAGTAAGCATTTGGTGGTTAGAAAATAGAGGTACAAAGCAGGGTACCTACCAAAGTCCAGGCTGTCATAGAGTTATAGAGAGAAGGAGAGAGACAGCATGGAAACAAGCCCTTCGCCCCATGTAGTCTATGCTGGCCTTCAACCACCCACAATTTACCCAACACATGTGATCCCATAATCAACCATCAATGGACATAATTCCCGCAGCAATGCTATTTTCATCCTCCCCACCTTCTCATCATCTCCTGCCTGATTCTACCACTCATGTAGACACCAGGGACAATTTACAATGGCCAACAACAATGGGTTGTGAGAGGAAACTGGAGCACTCGGAGGAAAACCCACGCAGTCACAGGGAGAACGTGCAAACTCCACACAGACAGCACCCAAGGTCAGGATTCCATGAGTGTATACGTCTGGAGCAGGAGCAAGTCACATGAGGTCCTCTCAGCATCTCACTAAAACCATGGGTGATTATCAGCTTCAGCTCGACGTTCCTATCTGCTTCCGAAGTCCCTCAATCCTTCCTCAGACAATGCGAGGGGATTTCCCCACAGTCTGGAGCACCCGGGTGGAAGAGGAAAGGGGTTGTTTTCCCTACGCCCGTGGATTGTACAAACCGCAGCAATGATGCATTTCCGTATCAGAAGCTCCTGCTGTATTTATTTCAGGGTTAGGACCTTGCAGAGAGAGTAATGTGCTCTTGATGCAAATTTAACTAAATATTTGCAGTAAACAGATACTGCAAAAAAATTTCCAGGAGCTGATGCTATTTAGGACAATGATTTCATTAAGGAATTTCTAACAAGGTTGCTCTTGCATCTGCTAAGCCCTCTGTTTTGATATTCACTCCGCATAATGCATAATATTTGTCTGAATATCTCTGTGCGAGCAGTCAGACTGGTGTGAGATAAGCTGGTGTTCTGTTTCAACTTACTCGCTGAAAGCACTCAGACTGGTACAAACTGTGGCTCTGACGCGGCAAGAATGTTTTCCAGTCCCAGCCTTGGGAAGTGGCTTCCAATTTGATGAGGCAGTCTAGATTTCCAAGGCAGACAATAATCCCACCCCCTTGTCCTCGAGTTCAGAGTTTTCCCTTACCTGCGAAGTTATTGGGATAATTTTGTGCAACTTTAGACAAGTAGATTTGAAAACAGATATCAAAACGCCTGTTTTGCAGTCATTTGAGATCTTCTGCAACCACTGTTGTCATTACATTATTAATATTTAATGGACGGCAGAATATAATCAGCCAATTAAACTGAAGCAATGGAGATGAAATTGTCCAGAGACCAATGCGATCCTAAACTGAGAACTGTGTTTCATGTCGGTTTTTAAAAAATAAATCTTAATGTGCCTAAAATACAGAATCTCCTGCATTCAATTAGCTAAATGAACTCACCACCGCTTACTACAAAGCAACCATGCGGTAATCTCCATTTAAAAATAAAAATCTCCTAGTTAGCTTTTTCCTGTGGATTTTACTACTTTGGCAGATGGTATAGATGGCATCATCAATCCAAATGTTTATTTGTGTGTTCTCCATTGTAATTGAAGGGGTTTGACAAGCACCGTTGTCAGTAGGCAGTCACTCCGAGGGTATTCTGAGTGCTGTTTCACCCTCTGCTCTCACATAGCAGGAAGCTGCAAGCAATGCTTCCATTTGGCAGCGGAGGCACTGAGTGTGGCGGATGAGCAGGATCAGGCTTTGCGTGTGTTGGTATCAAATATTCATTACATCAAGCTTGGAGGGCCCCACGATTGCAAACGGAAACCTTCCCACCAGCTTCTCCCAGTTTTATAGTGACTTTACGAACGGCATACTGACCCAGCTGGCAGAGTTGCTGCCTCACATGGCCAGAGACCCGAGTTTGATCCTCACCCCGGGTGCTCTCTGTGTGGAGTTTGCGCGTTCTCACTGTGAGGACTGTCGGTTTCTTCCGGGTGCTCCGGTTTCCACCCACATCCCAAGGACGTACAGGTTTGTAGGTTGACCGGCTCCTCTGTCAATTGCCCCTAGTGTGCAGGGATTGGAGGCGATAGTGGGCCAACATGGAACTAGTGTGAACGTGTGATTGATGTCGGTGTGGACTCGGTGGGTCACGGGGCTGCTTCCACGATGTATCTCTGAACTAAACTTTAAACAGATGGACACCGATGATAGACACAAAATGCTGGAGTAACTCAGCGGGACAGGCAGCATCTCTGGAGAGAAGGAATGGGCGACGTTTCAGGTCGTGACCCTTCAGACAGTCTCCACCCGACACATCACCCATTCCTTCCATCCAGAGAAGCTGCCTGTCCCGCTGAGTTACTCCAGCATTTTGTGTCTATCATCGGTGTAAACCAGCAACTTCCTTTACTTTAAACAGGGTAAGTTTAACGGCTCGTTGTTTGCTGCTGAATGTCATAAGATTCCTTTGAAGTTTGGGAATGGGGGAAAGTTTGGAAGATGAATAAGCGGACTGGGTTGATGGCGTCATTATCATGGTGGATGGAGAATGAAGGTGACCACGTCTTGAGTGACTTCACAAGCTTGAGGTCGGGATGGGAAGTGGTAGGTGTAGGCAGGGTTAATAGTCACCTTTGGTTGACCCCCACTGCCAACAGTTATCGCCAGTTCATCCGAGCAAACCATCGATACCAGTAGCGGTGGTGTTCAGAGAGCAGATTACACTGGAATGTTAGCCATGGGCAGCCAGAGGGGCTTCTCAGACCCAGGCCAGCAGCTCTAGTGATCTTCACTTCTGGGTCCACAACAGTTGTTCAGTTCTGAGTCTGAAGAAGGGTCTCGACCCCAAACGTCATCCATTCCGTCTCTCCAGAGATGCCACCCGTCCCGCTGAGTTACTCCAGCTTTTTGTGTCTATCTTCAGCTGTTTAGTTTAGTTTAGTTTAGTTTAGAGATACAGTGCAGCAACAGGCCCTCCAGCCCATCGAGTCCGCACCGACCAGCGATCCCCCCTCACACTAGCACTGTCCTACACACACTAGGGACAAGTTTATAATTATACCAAGCCAATTAACCTACAAACCTGTACGTCTTTGGAGTGTGGGAGGAAACCGGAGCACCCGGAGAAAGCCCACACAGGTCATGGGGAGAGCGCACAAACTCTGTACAGACAGCACCTGTAGTCAGGATCGAACCCGGGACTCTACCGCTGCGCCAGCGTGCCGCCCCTTACAGCCACGTCAGCCCACTTTACCAACCAGTTTCCCAGTTACACCCAGCGGCACTAATTTCCCGATTTACTTATTCTTTCAAACCACAGGTTCCAGAATTGACAGCCTGTGAACGATGCAGTCATTTTCCCCTGTTTGAGTCTTTGTCGAGAAAAACCAGATTAGCGGAGGACGGGGAGAAAGGAGCAAATTGTTTTTTTAATAAAAATGCCAAATGTATTGCTGCCTGGGAGGGATTACTGGTTATGCAAAATGAATATTGTCATAAAAAAAAGGGAAAATACAATAACAGCATTTAGTAAAAGGATTTAGGATTTAAATATGAAAATAAAGAGTTTGAAGGGAATATTTAATCCAGCCTGTAGTGTTGTCAAAAACAGAAAGGTTCTTTCAGGAGGCAGGAACACAGGATTTGTAACTCCTGCCTCCCACAACACCATGCCAACACTGTGAATCTGGAGGGCTGGTAGCTCTTGTTGGTAACAACAGCAAAGTTGTGCCCGGTGGCGCAGCAGTAGGAGTTGCAATGGTGCATAGATAGGATGCGTTTAGAGGGATATGGGCCAAACACAGGCAGGTGGGACTAGTGTAGGTGGGGCATGTTGGTCGGTGTGGGCAAGTTGAACTGAGGGGCCTGCCTGCTTCCTATAACTCTGTGACTGTGACGCCGCTCTTTGTGTGGCACGGTGGCGCAGCGGTAGAGAGTTGCGGCCACACAGCATCAGAGACCCAACTATGGGATTCGATCCTGACTGTGGGTGCAGTGTGTATGGAGTTTGTACCTTCTCCCCTTGACCCGCGTGGGTTTTCCCCGGGTGCTCCGGTTTCCTCCCACACTCCAAAGGCGTACAGGCATGTAGGTTAATTGGCCTCGGTTAAAATTGTGAATTGTCCCTAACGTGTCGGATAGTGTTAATGTAGGAGGATTGCTGGTCGGCAAGGACTCGGTGGGCCGAATGGCCTGTTTCCTCGCTGTATCTCTAAGCTAAACTAAGTCTCTGGTTACTAAGGAACATCTTTCATTTAAACCCGTAGTTTTGTAAACCAGGAATAAGTTCAGTAATTGAGCATGCTTTCCATATCTGCTTGTCAACCCTGACTACTGTGAACAGTATAAAGATTAGCAAGGGGGATGCTTATCGGAAGTAAAAACCGGGTCAGTTTTCGACTGGGGAGTAGCTGAGGTTGGTGAGGTGGGCGGGGGAGGTGGGGTAAAGGTGAAGACCTCCTTAGTGTGTACTAAGGTTGTGGCAGGTTCTGTCCGTGGGAGGAACTGCAGATGCTGCAGTCTAAACTAACTCTCCGGTTACTAAGGAACCAGCAAGACGCTGGAGAAACTCAGCAGGTCAGGCAGCATCCGTGGAAGAGAATGGGCAGGTGATGTTCCGGGTCGGGATCCTGCGAGCTGTTTCTAACCTGGATCATTTGAGCGTTTCACGGCACTGGGCCTGTACTCACTGGAGTTTAGAAGGATGATGGGGGACCTCGTTGAAACTTACCAAATAGTGAAAGATCTGGGTAGAGTGGATGTGGAGAGGATGTTCCCACTAGTGAAAGAATCTAGGACCTGAGGTCCCAGCCTCAGAATTAAAGGACGTTCCTTTAGGAAGGAGATGACGAGGGATTTCTTTAGTCAGGGGGTGGTGAATTTGTGGAATACTTTGCCACAGAAGGCTGTGGAGGTCGTCAAGAGATATTTGTAAGGCAGAGATAGATAGATTCTTGATTAGTACAGGTGTCAGGGGTTATGGGAAGAAGGCAGGAGAATGGGATTAGGAGGGAAAGATAGATCAGTCATGATCGAATGGTGAAATAGACCTGAGGGGCTGAATGGCCTAATTCTGCTCCTATCACTTATGACCTTATGAATTTATGAACTCTCTCTCCCCAGCAGTTGGCCCACACCCAGTTCTGACGTTCTTGTCCTATCAGCAGGAAACTGTGCCCGGACAAGGGGCTTAAAGAGGTCCCAGGCTGGAGAGAATTGCCACATTGCGCAGTTAGCAGAGCTGCTCTGTCCCATTATCTTACAGAAGAAGCAATCTCGCTCATCTGGAACACTAGTATTAGTTTACAGGTGGATATAAGGAGGAGATCTTCGCTTGATGTGGAATCGGTGACAAATCAGAGGAGGGACATCAGGAAACATGAGCAGAGCGTTTTAGATCTGCAGACAGAAGTCAAGAGTGTTTATTTGTCACATGTCCCAGATAGAACAATGAAATTCTTACATGCAACAGCACAACAGAATATGCAGCAGGTGCAATTTTGCTGTAAATTGTAAACATACATTTGCAATATTTAAATAAGAATCTATTCTGGGCCCAGGCAATTGTTCAGTTTAGAGATACAGCGCGGAAACAGTCCCTTCGACCCACCAAATCCGCGCCTACCAGCGATACTAACACTATCCTACACACCAGGGACAATTTACAATTTTACCCAAGCCAATTAGCCTACAAAACCTGTACGTCTTTGGGATGTGGGAGGAAACCGAAGCTCCCAGAGAAAACCCACGCAGGTCACGGGGAGAACGTATGGGGATGGAACCGGACGCTGTCAAGCAGCAACTCTACCTCAGACACACCGTGCCGCCCATTCATGACAGACATACGTCCATAGAAGGAAGGCCTCTCAGCCCATCTGATTCATGCTGGCCCTTGGACCATGCTCATTTCCTACCAATTTTCCCTGCAACCTCACAGCGCCAGAGACCTGGGTTCGATCCTGACTGCGGGAGCTGTCTGTACGGAGTTTGTACATTCTCCACGTGATCACGTGGGTTTTCCCCGGAGACTCCGGTTTCCTCCCACACTCCAAAGACGTACGGGTTTGTAGGTTGATTGGCTTCGGTGAAAACTGCAAATTGTGCCTTAAGCGTGTAGGGATCATTGGTCAGCACGGACCCGGTGGGCCGAAGGGCCTGTTTCCAGGCTGTATCTCTAAACTAAACTAAACTATTCTTCCTCATTCTATACACTTGCCCAGAGTTGAAAACTAATCTCCTGTACCGGGGCACTTTACAGTAGCCAATCACACCAGGAGCAGAAGAATATCATTTTTACCAGACATATTTACATAATAACTCAACAAATAAATATATAATAGTCAATAATGCAATAAATTGTCAATAATACTAGGTAACCAGATCGTAATGCTGAAAACAAAATGGCATATTCAGAAAGGGGAGGGGGTTCCCAGTTAAAGGTGGGCATGCACAGAGTGGAGGGGCAGTTCCCTTAAACTGCATTCCCCTCTCTCATTTGTTGACAATCCAACTGTGGTTCCTCTTTTTTAATATTAACCTGAATAGAACGTCCCCAGCACGCCACAGATATGTACGGGCACACTCACGTACACACACTCACTCACACACACATCCACACTCACACACACTCACACTCACATACACACACCCATACGTACTCACTCACTCACGCTTACACACTCACACTCACACTGACGCACACCCACACTCACACATATACAGTGCATTCAAAAAGTATGTTTTGACCCCTTTGACCATCTTTTCCACATTTTGATACATTACAGCCTTATTTTAAAATGGATTAAATTCATTTTGTTTATCATCAATACCCCAGAATGAAGAAGTGAAAACAGGTGTTTAGAAATGTTTGCAAAGTAATTAAAAATAAATAACTGAACTATCACATTTGCATAAGTATTCAGACCCTTTGCTATGACACTCAAAATTGAGCGTAGGTTCATTGTGTTTCCATTGATTATCCTTGAGCTGTTTCTACAACTTGATTGGAGTCCACCAGTGATAAATTAAATTGATTGGACATGATTTGGAAAGACACACACCTGTCTACATAAGGTCCCACAGCTGACAGTGCACGTCAGAGTGAAAACCAAGCCATGAAGACGAAGAAATTGTCCGTCGACCTCCGAGACAGGATTGTGTCGAGACACAGATCTGGGGAAGGGTATAAAACAATTTCTGCAGCGTTGCAGGTCCCGCAGAGCACAGTGGCCTCCGTCATTCTTAAATGGAAGAACTTTGTAACCGCCAGGACTCTTCATGGAGCTGGCCGCCTGGCCAAACTTAACAATCGGGGGAGAAGGGCCTTGGTCAGGGAGGTGACCAAGAACCCGATGGTCACTCTGACAGAGCTCCTGAGTTCCTCTGTGGAGATGGGAGAACCTTCCAGAACTATATCTGCAGCACTCCACCAATCAGGCCTTTATGGTAGAGTGGCCAGACGGAAGCCACTCCTCAGTAAAAGGCACATGACAGCCCGCTTGGAGTTTGCCAAAAGGCACCTACAGGACTCTCAGACCATGAGAAACAAGATTCTCTGGTCTGATGAAACCAAGATGGAACTCTTTGGCCTGAATGCCAAGCGTCACGTCTGGAGGAAACCAGGCACCGCTCATCACCTGGCCAATACCATACCTATAGTCAGGAAGGAAAGATGAACGGATAAAGTACAGAGAGATCCTTGATGAAATCCTGCTCCAGAGCATTCTGGACCTCAGACTGGGGCGGAGTTTCACCTTCCAACAGGACAACGACCCTAGCCACACAAAGACAACGCAAGGCTTTGTGACAAGTCTGTGAATGTCCTTGAGTGGCCCAGCCAGAGCCCGGACTTGAACCCAATCGAACATCTCTGGAGGGACCTGAAAATAGCTGTGCATCGACGCTCCCCATCCAACCTGACAGAGCTTGAGAGGATCCGCAGAGAAGAATGGGAGAAATTACCCAATACAGGTGTGCCAAGCTTGTAGCGTCATACCCAAGAAGACTTGAGGCTGTAATCGCTGCCAAAGGTGCCTCGACAGAGTACTGAGTAAAGGGTCTGAATACTTATGTAAATGTGATGTTTCAGTTATTTCTTTTTAATTACTTTGCAAAAAATTCTAAACACCTGCTTTCGCTATTTTATTATGTGGTTTTGTGTGTAGATTGATGATAAAAAAAATAATTTAATCCATTTTAGAATAAGGCTGTAACGTGACAAAAAGTGGAAAAAGGTGAAGGGGTCTGAATACTTTCTGAATGCACTGTACACTCACACTCACACTCACACTTGAACTTGAACTCACACTAACTCACATGCACTCACACACACATACACACTCACTCACATACGCACTTACATACTCACGCGTACACACTCACCATCACACACAAACATACACACTCACTCGCACTCACACACATGCACACAAACACACTCGCCTTCACACAAACATGCACGCACAAACACACACACCCGCACATGCACACCTATACACACATACCCCTACACACCCACACCTATACACACATACCCCTACACACCCACACCTATACACACATACCCCTACACACCCACACCTATACACACATACCCCTACACACCCACACCTATACACACATACCCCTACACACCCACACCTATACAAACACGTGCACCACATAGAAGCAAATAGACAGACAAACACAAATTTACACATGAACACACACGTGTGCAATTCCACACAGGCGTGGGTGCACTCTTACACACTTATATACACACATGCACACACATATGCACACACTGACATACAGACACACACTGTCTCACACACACACAGTGTACATGACGCCCCCTATATCGCCAGTGTATATCGCCAGGGTCATGCTCCCACTCAACCCTCATTCTCCCCCAAGTTCCAGCACCTTTCTTAGTTGACATTTTTCAAACAGTCATTTGATCTTCCCATGCATCATCTCATCAGATGAGGCGGATGCAGGAATGGTGGGCACTAAAGGGATCAACAAGTAGTTTACTGTGATCTCCTGTCCACGCATCCTCTCTGATCTCAGGCATCAGAATGAACCTCACTTCAAGTATGGCGGCACGGTGGCGCAGCGGTAGAGTTGCTGCCTCACAGCGCCAGAGACCCGGGTTCGATCCTGACTACGGGTGCTGTCTGTACGGAGTTTGCACGTTCTCCCTGTGGCCACGTAAGTTTCCTACGGGTGCTCCGGTTTCCTCCCACATTAAAAAGACGTGCGTGTTTATAGGTTAATTGGCTTTGGTAAAAATTGTACATTGTCCCCAGTGTGTGTGGGCTAGTGCTGGTGTACGGGTGATCGCTCGTCGGCACAGACTCGTTGCGCTGAAGGGCCTGTTTCCACACTATCTCTAAAGTATTAGCTGAGCTCCTGTATCCATCCATTAACATCCCAGTCACGGATGTATCACTACCTTCTAGGCACCTCCCTCACACAGTAACACCCCCGGCAGATATTGTAAATCCCAGAGAACTGCTCCAAATAATATAACTCGCCTGAGATTCAGCATCCCCTCAAACATTGACAACCTCAGCCATCTCCACCAAACATCAAGTCACCCTGGAGAGTCCCGATAAATATCAGCACAGCCCCATGCCCCCCCGGGAGCTTCTAATCCACCACCTAATGTAGACCTGAAGATTTCCCGCTTATATTAACAATTCCAGTAACCCTCAGGATAGACACAAAAAGCTGGAGTAACTCAGCGGGACTGGCAGCCTGTCTGGAGAGAAAGAATGGGTGACGCTTCAGGTCGAGACCCTTCTTCAGACCCAACCCGAATCGTCTCCCTATCCTTCTCTCCAGAGATGCTGCCTGTCCCGCTGAGTTACTCCAGCATTTTGTGTCTATTATTTGGTGTAAACCAGCATCTGCAGTTCCTTCCTGCACACCAGTCGCCCACGATCTCTCCACTGACGCCACCAGTCCGTACAATATCGGTGGCCCGCTCTAGGATCACCACAGCGTTCTTCACAAGCTGCCCTGTTCCTTCCTGGAGCTTGATGAACGATCTGAAGAAGGGTCTCGACCCGAAACGTCATCTATTCCTTTTCTCCAGACATGCTGCCTGACCCTGCTGATTTACTCCATCTTACACCTTACTGGAGCGTGCCTGAGCGAGAATAAGTTGCTAAGAATACTGTGAATAGACCACAAAATGCTGGAGTAAATCAGCGGGTCAGGCAGCATCTCTGGAGAGATGCAATGGGTGACGCTTCAGGTCCAGACCCTTCTTCAGACTCGACCTGAAACGTCACCCATTCCTTCTCTCCAGAGATGCTGCCTGACCCGCTGAGTTACCCCAGCATTTTGTGTCTATCCTCGGTTTAAACCAGCATCTGCAGTTCCTTCCTGCACATTAAGAATACTGTGCCCTGCGTAGTTTTCACTGGACACCTCCAGGTTTTTCATGAACCTTTTCCCAGTTGCATTCCTTCCTCTTCCACATCTCTTCATCAGTAACACCTGCTGGAACAGTAAAGTAAAACACTTCTACCTAACCCCCTCCCCTCCCCCCGCCGCCTCCTCGCCCCGCTGTTTTGCTTCTCTCTGTAACTGTTCACTCCTGAGCTCCTGTTGTTATAAAGTTATTTTATATTTTGTTGCAGTAATCTACCTTGTGAAGGCCTCAGCCCCAAATCACCCCATCATCTACTCAGAGACTGCTGGTTGGTTGCTTTTTCTTTTCTGATGATGAGCTGAGGCTGTAAGGGTGAGGGGTGGAGGGCCCCACTGCTGTGTTACTGCACCCCCATTGTTGTCTCCCTATCAGCTCCGTTTACCTAAGTTTAGTTTAGAGATATAGCCCTTCGGCCCACCGAGTCCGCGCTGACCAGCGGCCCCCACACACTAACACTATCCTACACACACACTAGGGACAGTTTACAATTATACCCGGCCAAGTAGCCTGCATACCTGCACGTCTTTGGAGTGGGAGGAAACCGGAGCACCCGGAGAAAACCCACGCAGGTCACGGGGAGAAAGTACAAACTCCACACAGGCAAGCACCATTGTCAGGATCAAACCCGCGTCTCTGGCACTGTAAAGCCCCTGTCCCACTGTACGAGGTAATTCAAGAGTTCTCCAGAGTTTTCCCCTGATTCGTACTCGGAGAATGTCCGTTGCGGGTCCGCAGGAGTTTGTGGATGTCTCGTAGCGGCTCGTACGAGTAAAAAGTCACCATGTTTTTCATCACGAGTATTTTTTTACTCGTGGACTATTTTCACAGCGTTGAAAAAACGTCACGAGTTTACTGGATTTCCCGAGTACCGACCGTTACTCGTACGAGCCGCTACGAGACATCCACGAACTCCTTCGGACCCGCTACGGACATTCTCCGAGTTTGAATCAGGGGAAAACACGGGAGAACTCTTGAAATAACTCATACAGTGGGACAGGCCCTTAAAGCAACAACTCTACTGCTGCGCCACCGTGCCGCCCCTCGGGCAGTGGTGATTTATGGACTGGCTAAATGGCAATTAATATATATATATATATATATTAGCACTGTGGCCTCAGTTAATATTTGTAGAAACAAGGAAATGCAGATGCTGGTTTAAAAAAAGGACACAAAGGTCTGGGGTAACTCAGCCGCTCAGGCAGCATCTCTTGAGACGAATGATAGGAGACATTTCGGGTCAGGACCCTTCTTCTGACTGGCCGACCCGAAACGTCATCTATCCATGTTCACCAGAGAGGCTGCCTGACCCACTGCGTTACTCCAGTACTTTGTGCCCTTTTCTCTCAGCTAATACTTGTTGACCAAATATATCTTGAAAACCGAGGTAGATAGGGTGGTGAAGAAGGCATTTGGCACGGCATGGACAGTTTGGGTTGAAGGGCCTGATCCCTGTTGTATAACTCTGTGAGTCTATATATAAAATATTAAAAGAAATGTTTACCTATCCCTTTCATGTCCAAAACTACTTCACCAGTCGTATCAACTGAGTTGATATGACTTAATTGGAAGGGCAGGATCCCGAACAAGCCCTTAATCTCCAAGCCCTTCATACCAATTCCACTCTTTTCCTCTGGGTTGCTAACTTATCGGGACTTTAAGGTGAAGGAGAAAAGATTTAATAGGAATCTGAGGGGAGTAACCTTGTCACACAAAGGGGGGTGAGGGTATGGAACAAGCTGCAAGAGGAGGTCGCTGAGGCAGGGACTATCCCAACATTTAAGAAGCAGTTAGACAGGTATATGGATAGGACAGGTTTAGAGGCATACGGACCAAATGCTGGCAGGTGGGACTAGCTGGGACATGTTAAGCCCAAGGGCCAAAGGGCCTATTTCCACACTGTAACACACTATGACTTCCCTAATGATCCCCAGCATTGAGGATGCTGCATCAGTAATCCTCCGGGTGAATGCACTTGCTTATTAAATACAAGACATGTTATACACTGGATAAAGAGGCCTGTTTGAGTCTCTGGTGTAATTCAGAGACCAAGACTGCATTGACTCTATGAGAGGTAGGAGAAGGGACAGGTCACCTCTGAGAGTGCAACTCTGAAGGAAGTAATGGAGCATGGCCTTGGCAGCTCGCAGTCCGTGGAAGGTCACCTCCGGCCCACACTCAGCTCCCTCTTGGTACCGGCCTCCATGGGCCTGTTGTGAACACTGATCCTAACGGACCAGGAGTGTGGCCACTCAGAATAGGTTTCCTTTTTAGGTTAATTTAGAGATACAGCGCTGAAACAGGCGCTTCGGCCCACCGAGTCCGCGCCGACCAGCGATCCCCGCACACTACCGCTACCCTCACATTAGGGACAATTTACAATTATACCAAGCCAATTAACCTACAAACCTGGAGTGTGGGAGATAACCAGAGCACTCGGAGGAAACCCACACAGGTCACAGGGAGAACGTACAAACTCTGTACAGACAGCACCTGTAGTCAGGATCGAACCCGGATTTCTGGAGCTGTGAGGTGGCAACTCTAGCGCTGCAACAGAGGCTTGAGTCACCCATTTCATTGGTTGACTGTGTGGTTGGCAGGGGAGATCAGTTAAAGCTGGGACAGGGTGGCAGAGAGTTGTACCACCCCTTGACTAGTGGCACCTCACCTCTACTCTGGCAACAGCAAAGATACTAGAGGAGCCTTTAGTATCTTTGGGCAACAGTGCATTAAATGCACCTTGTCACTGCGTCACCTAGAATGCAACAAGAAGACAGTCTGTGCCACTTAGAATGCAACAGTGTCGTTGCTGGCTCTACCAGCTGCGCCATTGTGCCGGTCTGTACTCCTAGAATGTAGAAGAATGAGGAATGAACTGATTCAAACATAGAAGATCTTGTGGAAAAATTGAGTTATATTGAGATGGTTTCACTCGTGGGAAAGTTACAGACCTAATTAAAAATAAGGGCCCGGTGCATAATTTTTTTTTATATCAGAGCGTACGTAGTGCATCTCTGGGACTGTTTGACTATGCAGATAATGGGCAGCACGGTGGCACAGCAGTAGAGTTGCAGCCTTACAGCGCCAGAGACCTGGGTTCGATCCTGACTACGGGTGCTGTCTGTACAGAGTTTGCATATTCTCCCTGTGACTGCGTGGGTTTTCTCCGGGTGCTCCGGTTTCCTCCCACACTCCAAAGACTTCCAGGTTTGTTGTTTATTTGGCCTGTGTAAATTGTCCCTGGTGTGTAGGGTAGAACTAGTGTCGGCACGGTCTCAGTGGGCCCAGGTGCCTGTTTCCGTGCTGTGTCTCTAAACAAAACTAAATTAAACTAAAGAGGCAGGGAGCATTGCACAGTGCCAGTCACCACAGCAGTGCTGTTACAACATCGCTAGTAACAGGAGGAGTGGATTTCCAGAGAACCAGTTTCCCTGCTCCCAGTGAGAGAGTGTGTATGGTGTCCGTCAGGGAATGTTGCCGACCGGCCCGCTCCAGACTGCAGGGGTACGTGCTGAGGGACGCACTGAAGCTCGGTGCAGCCAACACCAAGGCTCTGCGGGGGAGGACCACAGTCTAGGGTACTTCCGCTGTTGGACATTGGAGGACTGAGTCCGGTGGGGACACCCCTCAAACAAGGCGAGGGATATCACCCCTGGGGTCACAGGAGTGGCAAGAGTGTTGTGTTGAAAGATAGATTCATAAGATAGGTTTATGAATTTAAAGATAGGCACGAACACTACTGATTATGACTATTGAATGTACAGACATTGAGAGTGTATGAAGTATTTTTGCACTGTTTTTGTTTTGTAGATATTTTTTATTTTAAACATTTTGTATTCTGTATTGCGGGGGTGAATATGTGTGCAGGATCCACACTTTGGTCTGACATGGACAGGTTGGCCAGTCCTGATGTTCTCTGTTTGCATTAGTATTGGGATGTATCAGACCAATGGAAGTCCTTCCAACCCTGGAGCTGTGTGCTTGCTGAGAGTTTAGTTTAGTTTAGAGATACAGCGCAGAAACCGGCCCTTCGACCTACTGAGACCGCCGCGCCGACCAGCGATCCCCGCACGCTAGCAATATCCCACACACACACACACACACACACACACACACACACACACACACACACAGGGGATCATTTACAATGTGTACCAAAGCCAATTAACCTACTAACCTGCACGTTTTTGGAGTGTGGGAGGTAATCAGAGCACCCAGGGAAAACCCAAGCGGTCACGGGGAGAACGTACATACTCCGTACAGACAGCAACCATAGTCAGGATCGAACCCGGGTCTCTGGCGCTGTGAGGTAGCAACTCTACCGCTGCCCACTGGCTGAGTTCAATGAAGGAAACGTCTCCAGCCAAGCTATTTGTGGACAAAATGTGGAGACTAGCCCGAAGTTTGGCCAATTGGAAAAGAAAACGTAGATTTTGCAAGCACCGCTCGCATCTGTTTAGTTTTAGATATCTGGCATGGGGTCATGTTCTTCGGCCCACCGTGTCCACACCGACCAGTGATCACCCGTACACAAGCTCTAATCTACACACACTAGGGACAATTTACAGAGGCCAATTTACAGAGACCTACAAACCCACACGTCTTTGGGATGTGGGCGAAAACCGGAGCACCGAGAGAAAACCCACGCGGTCACGGGGAAAATGTACAAACTCCGTACAGACAGCACCCATAGTCAGGATCGAACCCAGGTCTCTGGTGCTGTGAGGCAGCAACTCCATGCCGCGCCAGTGTGCCCCCCCCCCCTTACTGGGACATGAAAGTGGGCAGCCGCTGAGTTTGCTTTGGAAAGATGCAGCAAGGTGCTCCCCTTTAGCTCTGTCAACCATCCAAGCCGCAAGGAGCCTTGTAAAAGGCAGGGAGCACGATGATTTTTGTTCAACAGCCTGTTAACACTGAGTCGAGACTGGCCGCGCTGTGTTAATGACATGGCAAGGATTATTCCTGGCAAAGTTACAAGCGTGTTCCATTTAAAACAGCTTTTCACCATTATACCGGGATTGCTGCCGGCTGTGGTTGTCCCTGCTGCACTGAAGCATTGCTGACAGTCGGATCAAAACCCCTCCCCACACACACAGAAGCATCTCAGGTGATGAGGACCCTCCTCCCGATAGCAGCCCCATCGTGAATCATCTGAAAGACCAGGGTGCTTAAGTTGCGTCAAGGCTCTTGTACATTATTCCAGCCTCACAAAACAGGAGCAGGAATCAGCCACGGTCAATATGCTCAAGGCTTCTGCCTCCATCTCTCCGTCAAACAATGACACACCGCCCCTCGCCTCCACCAACTTTCAGGTGAAACCTTTTTCCTCAGCATTCTCTTCTTTCTTATTTAGACTTTAGAGCTACAGCGTGGAAACAGGCCGTTTGGCCTACCGAGTCTGCGCAGACCAGCAATCCCGCTAACACTATTCTACACACTAGGGATAATTTGCGGAAGCCAATTAACCAACAAATCTGCACGTCTCTGGAGTGTGGGAGGAAACCGGAGAAGCGGGAGGATGTACAAACTCCATACAGACAGCACCCGTAGTCAGGATCGAACCTGGGTCTCTGGCGCTCTAAGGCAGCCTCCCTACCGCTGCGCCACCGTGCAGCCCTGATTATCTCTGAGATAATCGTAATATATTCCCTCCCAAACTGTCCTTAGTGCTCACCTACAAGCAAGACTTTAGTACACACCCTAGTGCAAACTCCACACACAGGCAGCACCCGAGGTCGGCATCGAACCTGGCTCTCTGGCTCTGTGAGGCAGTGGCTCTACCAGCTGCAGTGCGAGCAGGTTTCCCCACTGGTCCAAAAGCTGGACTCAAGGGTGCGTGTGGAAACGCATGTGATCGGCGGTGAAAAGGTGTGTTGGCTCAGGGCCCAGTCACTGTTGAGTCAAACCACAGGCAGGTCAACCTGCGGAAAGTAAAGCGCAGAAATCATTCCTGCTTTTTCCTCAATTGCAGGTTTTCCGGGAGTCAGCAGTGTGGGCACATTCACTGCGCCTATCAGTACCGGGAACACTACCATTGTCTGGACCCCGAGTGCAACTATCAGGTACGGCCTTAGTTTTAACATCACCTTCCTTTCACTCTCTCCTCTCTCAACTCTTCCCCCGCGGCAAGGAGCAGAGCCTCTCCCCACTGCCCTCGCCCCTGTCTACATGAAGCGTTACATAAGGGGAGTAAACATTGAAAATGCTGCAAGTGCTGGAAATTATTTCACCCTTGCTCATTGTTTCAACGCTTAGTTTAACTTGCATTTATCACCTTGTGACGTCACGGAGTCATACAGCGTGGAAATAACCTCATCGGCCCAACTTGCCCACACTGACCAACATGTCTCATCTGCACTAGTCCCACCTGCCTGCATTTGCCCCATATCCCTCCAAACCTGTCCTATCCATATACCTGTTGAAACGTTGCAATACCTCCTCTGGCAGCTCGTTCCATACACCCACCACCCTTTGTGTGAAAATGTTACCCCACAGATTCCTATTAAATCTTCCCCCCTTCACCTTAAAACCATGTCCTCTGGATCTCGATTCCCCTACTCTGGGCAAGAGACTTTTACTCTGTGCATCTACCCGATCTATTCCTCTCATGATTTTATACACCTCTATAAGATGACCCCTCATCCTCCAACACTGCAAGGAATAAGAGTCCCAGCCTGCTCAACCTCTCTCTAAAGCTCAGACCCTCGAGTCCCGGCAACATCCTTGTGAATCTTGTCTGTACCCTTTCCAGCTTGACAACATCTTTCCTTTAACATGGTGTCCAGAACATAACACGATACTCTAAATGCGGCCGCACCAGGTTATAAACACGCAAAATGACATAAGAGAATGGTGAAAAGATTCAGCAGGTCGGATAGAATCTGTGAAGCATGTGAACATTTCAGGTTCAACAAACAAGACAAAATGCTGGAGTAACTCAGTGGGTCAGGCAGCATCTCTGCAGAAAAGGAATAGGTGACGTTTTGGGTCGGGACCCTTCCTCCTTGAACACTTCAGATGATTAATCAGCATCAGGATGAAGAAAAGTTAGAAATTAGACCACTTATAATTTGCGAGGAAAGGGGTAATGGGGGGATGGGGTAAATAAATGGGGTGGTGTGTGGCTGGGTTAAAGGTGGCATTGGATGGAGGGCATGAATGGTGATGGTGCCAACCGGCAGAGCTTTGTGTGTGAGGGGGAAGTGCAAATAGGAGGTGATGAATGAATTCTGAACCCACTTTGGTCTACTGTGCATGGGGTTAACTTTAGGTTGTCTGAACAAGAGAGAGCGGGATACTTCCAGATTTATGTTGATGAGGTTCTCTGGAAATGGTAGCACTGGCAGCAGTCCAAGTGAGATTTACCAGGCCTCGATTGGAGGGGTGTCTTATCTAGAGGGGCTTGACATTTTGGACTGCACTCCTTAAATGTAGAAGAATAAGAAGAACTTCTACAAACTTAGAAGAGGCTGAGGAAGCTTAACCGTGTAGACTTTTAGTTTAGTTCGGTTTGGATTGGGTCCGTTTGGTTTCATCTAGTTTAGTCGCTTTAGTCTAGTTTGGTTTTGTTTAGTTTCCTTTGGTTTAGGATAGAGATACAGCATGGAAACAGGCCTTTCGACCCACCGAGTTCACGTCGACCATTCACACTAGTTCTATGTTATCCCACTTTCTCATCCACTCCCTGCACACCCAGGGCAATTTACAGAAGCCACTTGTGTTTGGGATGTGGGAGGAAACCAGAGCAACCGGAGGTAACCCACGCGGTCACCGGGAGAACGTGCAAACTCCACACAGACAGCACCCTGGGTCAGGATCGAACCCAGATCTCTGGCGCTGTGAGGCAGCAGCTCTGCCAGCTCTGCGGTCTGTATTCCTTGAATGTAGAAGAATGAGGGATGAACTAATTCAAACCTAGAATGTCCTGGGATAACCTGACAGAGTGATATTGAGATGTTTTCACTCGTGGGAAAATTAAAGATTTAATTATAAATAAGGGGCCGGTGCACAGATATGTCTTCTTTCAGAGTGTAGTGCACTTCTGGAATTGTCTACCTTTAAAGATAATGG
This sequence comes from Okamejei kenojei, assembly GCA_035221665.1. Lineage (NCBI taxonomy): Eukaryota > Metazoa > Chordata > Chondrichthyes > Rajiformes > Rajidae > Okamejei > Okamejei kenojei. The sequence goes on from CM069162.1 coordinate 6,815,926, forward strand.
GTGGCACGGTGGTGCAGTGGTAGAGTTGCTGCCTTGCAGCACCAGAGGCCCGGGTACGATCATGACCTTGGCTGCTGTCTGTACGGTGTTTGTACATTGTCCAAGTGACCGCGTGGGTTTTCTCTGGGTGCTCTGGTTTCCTCCCATATTCCAAAGACGTGCAGGTATGTAGGTAAATTGGCTTCTGTAAATTATCCCGAGTGTGTAGGATAGAATGAGTAATCGGGTATTTGTGGGTCGGTGCGGACTCAGTGGGCTGAAGGGTCTGTTTCCTCACTGTATCTCAAAAATGAAATAGTGGAGGCAAGAAAGTTAAATAGTGGAGGTGAAGAGAGTTAAATATTGGAAGGAAGGGGTGGTGGGTGTTTGGAACGGGCTGCCAGTGGATGTAGTTGAGGCAGGGACAATCGCAACGTTTAAGAAGCAATTAGACAGATACATGGATAGGACAGGTTTAGAGGGATATGGGCCAAATGGAGGCAAGTGGGACTAGTGTAGATGGGACATGTTGGTCGGTGTCAGGCTGAAGGGCCTGTTTTCACACTGTATGACTCTATCCGGGAATTGAAGGCAATGGGGAACCGGCACAGTGTAAGAGATGAAGCCGGTAAGAATCAGCCATGGTTGTATTGACTGGCGGTGCGGGCCAGAGGTGGCCTACTCCTGGCCCTATGTCCTTGTCTTCTTGTATATGTTAAGAGGAGATAATGGAGAGAGAGCACTGAGCCACTGTACCGAGACACTCATACTGGTTGCTCCAACCTGTTCACTGGGAACTAACTTTTAGAGATACAGCGCAGTATCAGACCCTTCGGCCCACTGAGTCCGCGCCGACCAGCGATCATCCCGTGCACCAGCACTATCCTATACACTGGTAACAATTTACAATTTTACCAAAGCCAATTTACCTACTAACCTGTACATCCCTAGAATGTGGGAGGAAACCGGAGCACCCAGAGAAAACCCACGCAGGTCACAGGGAGAGAGTGCAAACTCCACACAGACAGCACCCGTCGCCAGAATCGAACCCGGGTCTCTGGCACTGTAAGGCAGCAGATCTACCGCTGTGCCGCACCAGTGCTGTTTCCAGTGCTCTATTTACACTTCCATTTAACTAATTTTTCCTTAAAGTACTTAATATTTGTGTGAAAAGACTAAATTAATCAATTTCTAAAAAAAGTGCAAACCAGCTTTAGCTGCTGTAATATCTTGCAGCTTTTATTTATTGTTGATGATAGTACTGTGATTTTTTTCACATGGGGGCTTTCTCGACCCATTAAAAATCATTGCGTTTGGAGCCAGCTGGCTCAGCCTCTTATTTACTGTTGCCAGCGTCAGTCCCACCATCTGTTGCCATTTTAGCTCAGCACCTCTCCTTGCCAGGCAGACTGAATGAAAAAAAATTCAACATTGACGACATTCTCCAGCAGGAACGAAGCTAAATATGCAACAAGATTATCACATCCTTAGCCCAACAGCACCGCAAACCTCTCTCCATCTGAAGAAGGGTCTCGTCCAGAAACCAACGCTATCCCACACACACTAGGGACAATGTTTTTTAATTTACAGAAGCCAATTAACCTACAAACCTGTATTTCTTTGGAGTGTGGGAGGAAACAGGAGCACCCGGAGAAACCCCACACGGTCACTGGGAGAACGTACAAACTCCGTACAGACGGCACCCGTAGTCAGGATTAAACCCAGGTCTTTGGCGCTGTAAGGCAGCAACTCTACCCCTGTGCCACCCCCAAATTCTTCGTTCTTCAAGGACTCAACAGAGTCGATGCCTAATCTGTTCTCTATTTTTTTGCATTTGTTCTTTGGACCCCTTTCCCATTCTCTCCATCCTCCTGTATTTGGACCCCTCTCCCATTCTCTCCATCCTCCTGTATTGTCCTCCTGCTCTGTTTGCCCTTTTCAACACTGTTTTCTCCCTCTCTCATTCTGTCTATTTCAAGATCCCTCTCACCTTCAATCTCTCCGTCTCTCTCGCTCTGTCTCTCTCCATCTCCCTCTGCCCTGCGCGCCCTCTCCCTATGCCTTTGACTCCTCTTACTTCTCCAGTCTGCCAGAAATGGCCAATCTCTCCTCACCGTGCTTTGGGCAAGCTTGCATTCAATGCAGAGTTGAAGTTAACCCCTGATTCTGTAATTGAAAAAAAAAACACTCCCTTTTTTATATGATTCATTTCATTGCAAGAATGACACTGGTGAATCTCAAAACTGAAACCAAATCAAGTCACGGAGTGGATCAGCCACTCTCCTTGACAACACCACATCTACAGTGATAAAATGCCAATTTAATTGGACTGAATTGGGTTAGATAGAATGTAAGAAAATAGTGTTTCCTGTTGATCCATGCGACACATTTTAATTGATTTGCGAGTCAGCGTGACACAGTGAGGCCTGGCTCCTGTCCCCAGGGGTTGGAGGGAAAAATCAAAGGCATCTCTCCATCTACAGTGTGCTGAACCACCTTTGCCTTTAAGAGGCCGGTGGGCACCTGTTGGGCTTGGTTGCCCCAGGAGCAATGTAGAGGGAGTGGAAGGTCAGGAAGGATACAGCAGGGGAGGGTCGTAAAGACGTTGACTTGGACCTTCTCTCACAAGGAGCGGGCAGAAGAATGCAAGGACAGGCACTTCAGCATTAAAAGGCGCTCTGCAGGATTAGGCCGGGATAAAGGCAGCTTGGGGGGGCTTTCACTTCCAATTCGTCCAATTCTGGTCCCAGTATTATGGATAGGATGGGTTTAGAGGCAGGTGGGACCAGTGTAGATGGGGCATGTTAGTTAGCATGGGCAAGTTGGGCCGAAGGGCCTGTTCCCATGCTGTATGCCTCAGTGACTCTATGACTCTACCATGGCTCCTGGGTTGCAGAGACGATTGGTCTCTGAGGATTGGGTCAGCCGGGTATAAGGAAGGGTTGGGTAATTTCAAGGGACCCACTCTCAGAATGAATGGGCCAGTTTCAGCAATGCGGAGGAGAGAGGCCAGCAGTACAAATCAGTCTAGGATCAGAGTTTATTGATACCCATGGATGGGGATCACTGGCGTAGCCAGTGTTCACCCGTCATGAATTCACCCTGAACACAACAAATCTTAGGGGGACGGTACAATTGAAGGCCCCAGTCATGGAGGGACCAGATGAGGCTGGAAAATGTGTGTGGCCACAGCCAGCACCTCCAGCACCATTTGGGACACCGACCTTTTACACCCCAATTCAATCGCCTTTACTGAACTGAATTCTGAATGCTCGGTACCACGGTAGAATCAATCCATCCTTTGTCCTGAAGTCTGAATTGCCAACCAGTACCTTCACCACCTCTGCAGACATTCACACTAAATTCCTGCTTGTGGATTAGTTTCAAGGTCACACCTTGCTGACCTTCCCATCGCTCCGACTGTCCTTCCCATCGCTCCGACGATGCTTCCCGTCGTTACGACTGTTCTTATCACCAGAATTGTTCCTCTCATCTCTGGGAAGGACATTCACAAACTCACTAAGATACAAGTCTACAAGTCTATGCCATAAAGCAGTGAGCAGTGAACAACTGATGGTTATCAGCAATGTGTCAGGATGAGGCCTGGGAGTCATTGTAAGGCCTGGAGTCTCCATGAAGCCTGGCAGTGAGGGTGAGGCCCGGAGTCAGTTTAAAGTCTGGAAGACAGGGTGAGGCTTGATAGTGTGTGTGAGAACTTGGAGTGAGTGTAAGGCCTAGCAGTGAGGGTGAAGCCTGGAGTCAGTGTGAGGCCTGGAGTCCTCATGAGGCCTGTAAGTGAGTGTAGGCATGGGAGTGAGGGTAAGGCCTGGGACGTAGGGTGAGGCCTAGGAGTAAGGGTGAAGCCTGCAGTCAACACAAGGCAGGGTGAGGCCTGGGAGATTGTGTGAACCCTGAATCCCCACGAGACCCCAGGAGTTACAGAACATGGCGGAAGGGAACACGTGTTTGAGTGTGACGGGGACTGAAAGAAACACAACTTTAGCGAAGGATTGAAATTCAATGAGTCAACACAAGAACATGAAGATTGAAACAGACTTTAAATTATGAAAACATTAACAGCAGTTAAGCTTTCACAAGCAAACTGTTATGACATTGGGGAAGCACTTAGAAAGATATAAAGTTTCATTTAATAGCTGATAGTTGCTTCTCTTCCCCATCAGCGGGTATAAACAGGGCTTGTAAAGGGAGTTTAGTGCTTCTGCTGGAGTCTCCGTTAACCAGTTGCCGCTCAGAGTCGCCGGCAGGGTTAGGCTCTGAGCTCAGTTACAGAGTCAGAGGGAACAACCTCTGGATTCCGGGATCTCTGCAATTCCCGGAAAAATGGGAGCTCAATCCGGGAAAAATTGCGGAATGAATAACATGACCTCAACCAGAGCAGAACGTTTCAGGATCGGTTGAGAAGTAAAGAATGTAGCGTCGCCCCAACTGGAGGCTGTAAGCCACCCTCCACACACCGAACCAACTGTGGACTTTCTTGTCATGAACTGCAGGTTTACTGAGGACCATTTTGCTTCCGCTCCATTATTTGTGTTCAGCAGGGTTGACCGAGACACTATTCACTAGAGACACAAGGAACTGCAGGTGCTGGCTTACCAAAAAAAGTCACAAAGTGTTGGAGTAACTCTGCGGGTCAGGCAGCATCTCTGGAGGACATGGATAGGTGACGTTTCGGGTCGGGACCCTTCCGCAGTCTGATTGAGGTGGGGGTGGGTGGGGTGAAAGCTGGTAGTCTGGCAAGTGATAGGTGGATACAGATGGGGGGAGCTTTGATAGGTAGACATCTGCATTCTCTACAGTTTGGAAGAACACAGAAGATAGAATGTTACAACACAGGTAGAGGCCCTTCAGCCCACGATGTGTGTGCTGTACATGACTCCAGAGTAATCTAATCCCACCTGCCTTCCATCCATTACCTTCACCTTTCATGTTTAAATGCTTCTTAAAACTCACCACTATATCTGCTACCCCCTCCCCACCCCTCCCGTCCCACGCCCCCAAGTAGTGCATTCTAGACACGCACCACTATCTGTGTCAAAGAAATTGCCCTCACATCAGCTTTACACTTTCCCCGTTCACATTAAAGTTATGTGCTGTAGTGTTGGACATTACCAGCCTGAGGACAAAGGTTCTGGCTGTCTAACCTATCTATGCCTCTCCTAATTGTATGTACTCTCATCAGGTCAAGTATGGATGGAATACGTGACATGATTTTCCGAAGCTCCAAGGAAAACAATCCACGTTGATCCAACCTCCGCTAAGTGCTAATATCCGCTAATCCAGGCAACATCCTGGATGTTTCATTCTCTTCTACATCCTCTCCAAAACCTCCCCGTCCTAGTTGCAAACAACTAGAATTGCACACACAATACTCCAGATGCATAATCAAAGTTTAATAAAGCTGCAACATTGCTTCCTGACTTTTATAATGCCCCAATTAGAGGAAATGTTGTTTGAATTGTACAAATCTCTGACAGGGGGATGCAGGGATGGCTAGCGGGGTCTGCAACTCAGGTGATGGTCTTGGGATACATTTAGGACTGAGATGAGTTAACCTTCATCACACAAGGGTTGTCAACCTATGGAACTGTGTACCACAAAATGTATGCAAAGTGATGGAATAGATTGCTGACACAAAGGACGCCGGGTGACGTGAGGTGCAGTGGGGGGGGTTTGAAGTCAAGGATCGGCCCTGTTAGTATGGAAGAGGGCAGCCGGCTCGAAGGGCAAAATGGCAGTCCCCTGCCCCAGTTTTCTATGCTCCTTTCCACAAGATAAGGCCTGTAATGATGACTGAACCAGACCCAAGGAGAATACTGCATGCACGATCAGACAGGAAGATATTCCAGTGCTAGGAGCAGCAAGTCTTCACTTTAGACTTTAGAGATTCAGCGCGGAAACAGGCCCTTCAACCCACTGAGTCGATGCCAACCAACAATCCTACACACTAGGGACAATTTGCTGTTTCTACCGAAACCAATTAACCTACAAGCCTGTACATCTTTGGAGTGTGGGAGGAAACCGGAGCACCATGTTTGGGTCTGTCCTTTACTTTAAAACAGAATCTACAGCCTCTCTCTCTGCCTGGGATGGTGCTGTGCACGGTTTGGCTGCTGTGTATCCAACATCACCACATTGCAGGAGTGCAGGGGTGGCGTTGGCCGCCGGTGGTGTCAGCCCTTGCCCGGCCAGTGCCCACTGCCTGACCGTTCTGTTCTCTCGACAGAGGTTCACCAGTAAACAGGACGTGATCCGACACTACAACATGCACAAGAAGAGGGACAACTCCCTGCAGCACGGCTTCATGCGCTTCAGCCCCCTGGACGACTGCAGCGTCTACTACCACGGCTGCCATCTCAACGGCAAGAGCACCCACTACCACTGCATGCAGGTAACCCTCCACCGCTCCCCCCCTGCAGCCTGCATCCCCCCCCCCCCCCCCCCGAGTCAACGGCATCGGGATAGACTTACCCATCGTTACTATTCCGCACCGCACCCATACTACGTCAGTCAGCACGACCTTGACCAACAGAGACACTCCCAGCAGCGACATAACCAGCAGGGCTATAACCAGACAACCATAACTAACAGACATGACTAGCATAGACATAACCAGCAGAAGCATAAATAGAGAACCATAACTAGCAGTGACATAATTAGCAGAGACATAACTCGCAGAGACATAACTAGCAAAACTATAACTAGAGAGCCATAACCAGCAGCGACATTACCAGCAGTGACATAACCAGCAGGGCCATAACTAGAGAAACATAATTAGCAGACATAACTGGAGAACTATAACTAGAGAACCATAACTAGCAGATACATAACTAGCAGAGACATAACTAGAGAACTACAACTAGCAGAGACATAACTAGAGAACCATAACTAGCAGAGACATAACTAGAGAACCATAACTAGCAGATATATAACTAGCAGAGACATAACTAGAGAACCATAACTAGCAGAGACATAACTAGAGAACCATATCTAGCAGGTACATAACTAGCAGAGACATAACTAGAGAACTATAACTAGCAGAGACATAACTAGAGAACCATAACTAGCAGAGACATAACTAGCTAACTAGAGAACATAACTAGCAGAGACATAACTAGAGAACTATAACTAGCAGAGACATAACTAGAGAACCATAACTAGCAGAGACATAACTAGAGAACCATAACTAGCAGAGACATAATTAGAGAACCATAACTAGCAGAGACATAACTAGCAGAACTAATACTAGAAAGCTGTAACTAGCAGAGACATAACTAGAGAACACTATCTAGCAGGGCCATAATTAGCAGATTAATCCATGCAGCATTCTGGGAAACTTAATTTAATTTTGGTTCTCAAATGACGGCAGAGAAAAGGTCAAAGGGGAAATTTATTTTTGAACAGCAAAATCTTGTTTGTGTCGTACCTGCTGTACTTGAGGCAAGGCAGTGTCTCTTGTGACATCTTCAGACCTTCACAGTCCTATGTTTTCTTCTCTGTAAACATTTTTACCTGACCAATGCATCTTGCATCAATGGAGTATTTTGAAGTGCTTTCCCATGAAAAATAGCAAGGGGTAGGGATGATTTGCACACACCAAAATCACACACACACACAGGGCTGTGACAATGAGCTATGATGATTGAGGGTCAGTGTTAGTCCAGACTCTCCAATAGGTATTTTTAAAATGCAATGAGAACTTCCATGTCCATCTGAGTTCCAATATAATGTTCATAAAGATGATGCCTCTGGTGATGTAGACTACACTGGAGCGTCAACCTTCTGACTCGGAGACAAGACACATGGATATACAACTTTGAACTAGGAGTGAAGTGATTCACTTATCTAGTTGAGCCTGCTTTACTGTTTAATAAAACAATGTGGTGGCACAGACTATCTGCCTCACGGCACCAGAGAACGGGTTCCCTCCTGACCACAAGTGCTTTCTGTACGGAGTTTGCATGTTCTCCCATGACCGTGTGGGTTTTCTCCGGGTACTCTGGTTTCCTCCCACACTCTAAAAACGTGCAGGATAGTGCTAGTGTACAGGGTTATCACTGTTTGGCTTGGACTCGATGGGCCAAAGGGCCTGTTTCCTTGCCGTATCTCTAAAGTCTTAAAAATAAAAATCATGGCTGATCTGATTCCACAATCCTACCACCCCCAGGTAATCTTTTATCTCCATAACTGTTAAATATCCATCTCCATCTGCCTTCAAAAACTATCCAAAGATTCTGCTTCCACTGCCCTTTGTGGAAGAGATTCATGAGCACCTGGGAGAAAAATCCATGTCATCTCTGTCTGATTATGTGGGCAAACAATCCACTCCACATCCACACCATTGAGGTCTTGAAGGCGTTTCTAACTCTCCTTTCAGTCCTCTAAACCCCAGCAAAAACAAGTTCAGCCTGTCCTACCTTTCCTCACAGGATGTTCATGTCATCGGAGCAGAATTAGGCCATTCGGCCCATCGAGTCTACTCCGCCATTCAGTCATGGCTGATCTAACTTTCCTTCTCAACCCCATTCTTCTGCCTTCTCCCCATAACCGTTGACACCCTTAAGGGCCTGTCCCAGCAGCATGCAACTCCATGCGATCAGCGCGACCTAACGTGGTCGCTTGAGCCGTCCGGCGTCGCGGGGCCGGTCCCACTTCGATCGCCGGAGTCGTGCGGAATTGTGCGGAGTTCGTCCCGACATCGCGCGGGGCTCCGAAAAACTGACCATGCTCAAAAATTCCGCGCGGCAACGGCTTGTCGGCTCGCAGTCGCATCGACACATTACACACCGCCTCAACGTCGTGCCTCCGTGACCCGCTCTGTAGGTGCCTCCGTGACCCTCTCTATGTGTCCCTCTCTGTCCTGGCGAACTTGCCTTTCAGACTTCGCTCCAAGTTCGCCTCACTTTGCGCCGCGTTGCGCCACTCATCCACCTCCGCGCGGCCCCCGCTGCAGGTTTCGCGCTCTTTCGCATGCAGGCACATGCTGTTGAGGAACGGCCCTGTACAGGGATCACCCCACCTCCGCGCGGCCCCCGCTGCCGGTTTGATCGCGCTCACCGCATGTAGTCGGATGCTGGTAGGACAGGCCCTTTACTAATCAAGAACCTGTTAATCTCTGCTTTAAAAATACCCAATGACCTGGCCTCCGCAAACTTCCCACCAGGTGTAAGTCTAGTAAGCGACTCGACCCGAAACGTCACCTACCCAGTCATGTTTTCCAGAGATGCTGCCTGACCCGCTGAGTTAAGGGCCTGTCCCACTTGCCGGCGTCACTGACTGACGTATCAGGGTCGCCGAGAGAGTTTGAACATTTCAAAATCCAGCGGCGACAAAGAAAATGTTGACACTTGAGGAGACGCCGCGCGTCATACGTCGTCACCGCCGCGTCACGCCGCGACTTTTTCGGTGACCTGATGCTGTCAGTCAATGATGCCGACAGTCGCCGAAAAAATCGGCAAGTGGGACAGGCCCTTTACTCCAGATTGTTGTGTCTTTTTATAAGTCTGGTAAACCTTCTCTGAACTAGTTCCAGCACATTAACGTCCGACCTTAAACAAGGAGACTAATACTGAAGGTGATAAACCAAGTGTGGTATCACCACTGCCTTATATAACTGGCACACAACCACACTGCTCTGGCACTCAATTCCTCCTAAGATAAACAATAGCATTCTGTTAGCATTCCTAACTTTCTGTAGCTTTCCATGAAGCATAGGCAAGTTCACCAGGATCCCTCCCGATCTCAAGAGTCATAACGTCATGACGTTGTACAGCACAGAACCAGGCCCTTCAGCCCATCATGTCCAGGCTGACCTTTCTGCCCACCTACACCAACCCTGTTGGCCTTCATTAGTTTCCTATCTTTCCATGCAACGTCTATTCAAGTTTCAAGTATTTAGTGCTACACAGTGGCTGCCTTACAACTCCTGAGACCCGGGTTCGATCCTGACTACGTGCACTGTCTGTACGGAGTCTGTATCTGCTCCCCGTGACCCGTGTGGGTTTTCTCCAGGTGCTCCGGTTTCCTCCCACCCTCCAAGACATGCAGGTTTGGAGGTTAATTGGCTTTGGAAAATTTGTAAATTGTCCCAAGTGTGCAGGATAGTGTTAGTTAGTGTTAGTGTAGTGATCGCTGGTCAGCGTGGGCTCGATGGGCTGAAGGGCCTGTTTCCATGCTGCATCTGTAAAGTCTAAAGTCTAATGTGCCTGTCTAAATGCCTCGTAAACATGGCGATTGTGTCTGATTCCACCAGCTCCTCTGGCAGTGGGTTCCTGACCACTCTGTGTGTGTAAAGAAACATTTTTCCCTTCAGATCCCCATTAAAAACTCTTCCTCTCACTTTAAATCTCTGTCCTCTTGTGTTTGATACCTCAACTAAGGGAAAAAGAATCACCTCTGCAATTCATAATTGTGTATACCTGTATCATGTCACCTCTCAACTACTGGCCTTTTGGAACAGAAACCCGGGAGTAGAGGGAAGGAGAGATTTTGTTTTTTAGTTTAGAGATATAGCACGGAAACAGGCCCTTCGGCCTACTGAGTCCGTGCCGACCAGCAATTCCTGCACATTAACACTATCCTACACACACTAGGGACAATTTTACATTTATACCAAGCCACACCTGTACGTCCTTTCGAGTGTGGGAGGAATCTGGAGATCCCGGAGAAAACCCAGGCAGGTTACGGGGAGAAAGTACGAACTCAGTACAGACAGCACCCGTAGTCAGGATCGAACCCGGGTCTCTGGTGCAGTAAGGCAGTAGCTCTCCTGCTACACCATCGTGCCTCCCCGACATGGTTGACAGGTTAATATTTCAGGTGAAGGTCTATGTCTGTCAATGGGTCTCAGGGCTGTTCGGCCTGTGAAGTCTCCAGCATCCAGTGAATGGCTGGTTTTGATTCTAAAGCCTCCCAAATTTGAAAATAAACTAAAAGATGTCAACAGTTTTTGAGAAACCTCATTGAAGGCCCCTGGGGCTGTGTGGAGTACCTTAGCTTTGTACTGCCCCTTTAAAAAGTAAATCCTTTGATTCTGAGCCTTTTATCTTTCAGAAACTGCAGGTATTGCGATTTTCCTGAAAATATCACCAGCCTAGGTTATTTCCATCAAATGCCCGTCTCTTCATATGAAGGAGAGCCTCCGCCTTCAAAGAAATTCCAGATCAAAAGATGTTAACCTTTGAGGGCCAAGCCAGGCCTGAAACGATCTCTCAACCTTCAATGCTTTTGGCCCGAGCATATTCAGGTGGTAAAATGTCAGACTGGCAGTGGGAAGTTCCTCGGGATGTGTCAGGCAATGCTTTGGCCCTCTGACCTTCTGCGTGGGTAGCTGCCCCACAGCTGAGCCCACTGCCCTCTCTAGACCAAGCCATGGCCCAGCTCTTCCCTCCCATCTGCGTCACCTCCTGTCACATAGCCAGATGTGCGGGATCAGGCTGCAGGCCTTGGCCCATGAAAGCCAGCAATCTGGAGCACTAGAACCATGGAGCGATACGCCCCCCTCCACTCACTGGCACTGAATCCATGTTGATCTATTGGCTGAAGATAGGCACGAACTGCTGGAGTAACTCAGCGGGTCAGGCAACATCTCTGGAGGAAAGGAATAGGTGACGTTTCGGGTCGAGACCCTTCTCCACTCATGGGTCTGAGCCAAAACATCACATATTCCCTTTTTCCACAGATGCTGCTTGTCCCACTGAGTTGCTCCAGTAGTTTGTGTCTATCTTGGTGTAAACCTGCAGTTCTTTCCTCCACACACAATCTATTGGCCACAGTCGGCTAGAGTCATACTCATACAGCACGGAAACAGGCCCTTCGGCCCAACTCTTCCATGTCGGTCAAGATGCTCCATCCAAGTTAGTCCCATTTTGCCCATATTTGGCCCATATCCCTCTAAACCTTTTCTATCCGTATACCTGTCCAAGAGTTTTTAGTTTAGAGATACAGCATGGAAATAGGCCCTTCAGCCCACCGACCATCGATCACCCGTTCGCAGAGTTCTATGTTATCCCACTTTCTCAACCACTTCCTACATATTAGGGGAAATTTACAGAGGCCAATTAACGTACAAATCCCGCGCGTCTTTGGGATGTGGGAGGAAACCGGAACACCTGGAGGAAACTCACGCGGTCACAGGAGGAACATGCAAACTCTACACAGGCAGCACCTGTAGTCAGGATCGATCACAGATCTCTGGCGCTGTGGAGCAGCAGCGCAGCAGCCAGACCCGGGTTCAATCCCAACTACGGGTGCTGCCCGTGCAAAGATGGTACGTTCTCCCCGTGATCTCGTGGGTTTCCTCCGGCTGCTCCGGTTTCCTTCCACATCTAAAAACGTGCAGGTTTGTAGTTTAATTTGCTTCTGTAAATTTCAAATTATCCCCAGTGTGTAGGATAGAACTAGTGTACAGGATTGCTGGTCGGCATGGACTCGATGGGCCGAAGAGCCTGTTTCTGAGCTGTATCTCTAAACAAAACTAGATCCAGACCGCGTGAGGCATTGCCACTTCTTGCTCCACCATTCAGTTAGACCATAGCTGATTGGGCGAAGGTCAACCATTTGCAGCCTCAGGTACTGGCAGCGGTCCCCCACAGCTTCATGGGGTAGAATGGTCCAACCCGCTGAGTGAAGGGACATGGTCTTCCTCTCAAATGGCAAGCTTGTTGCCATCACATTCTGCCTCCTGGTTAAGCCTGTAGGGACAAGTCGACAGCACCTGCCCTGCCCATCCTTCTCAGAACCTTCTATGTCTCAGAGGTCACCTGTGCATCTAAACTCCAATGAAGATAGGTCAACTGTGCGTACTACCAGCCAAATATATCACAATGTCCTTGTGGTAGGGGTAATCCACACCATAGTCTTAGTGTCAGAGTCATAAAGTTGTACAACGTGGAAACATGCCCATCGGCCCAACTTGCCCACACCAACCAACATGTCCCATCTACTCTAGACCCACCTGCCTGCATTTGGCCCATATCCCTCTAAACCTGTCCTATCCATGTACGTGTCCAAATGTTTCTTAAACCATGCAATAGTGCCTCCCTCAACTACCTTGCCCAGCAGTTTGTTCCACACACACACCGTCATTTGTGTAAAAAAGTTACACCATGCTGGGTATATCATTATTCTACAACGGAGGCCAAAACTGCTCGCAGTCAGTGAAGCCTTGTGGGCAGATGTTCCCACTTTTGTACCGGAGGCCAAAGTTCCCTCTGGCTTCCTGATAGCTTGCTCTAGCTGCATGTTTATCTCCTGGGGCAGCCGACACTTGGTACACCATTACATTGTTGAGTAGTATCTTGCCACTTAAACGTATATCTGTTTCTTCTCTCCTCCCCCGCCGATCGGGACGTGTACCTCACGATGCTCCATCCTCCTGACAACACTCTCAGATGGTTCATCTCCTTCTCTCCACCCAGGTGGGCTGCACCAAGGTGTACACCAGCACCTCCGACGTCATGACCCACGAAAACTTCCACAAGAAAAACGCCCAGCTGATCAACGACGGCTTCCAGCGTTTCCGTGCCACTGAGGACTGTGGGACGCTAGCGTGCCAGTTCTATGGACAGAAAACCACTCACTTCCACTGCAGGTAACTCCTTCCCCTGCAACGCCTCGCCGTGTAATACCACACCGCATATCTCGGTACAATGGCGCAGCGCCAGAGACCCGGGCTCGATCCTGACCTCGGCTGCTGCCTCTGCGGAGTTTGCACCCATCCAGTGAGTGATGAAGTTTCCCCTTATTTCCATCTTAAATAGCTTACCTTTAATTGTGAGTTTGTGACCCCCTGATTCTACAGCTGTGGAAACGTCCTCCCTGTTTCTGCTCGGTTAAGCTCTTTAATGATGTGTATATTTCATTGAGGACGGCACGGTGGGGCAGCGGGTAAAGCCTCTGCCTCACAGCGCCGGAGACATGGGTTCAATTGTGACCTCGGGTGTTGTCCATGTGGAGTTTGCACGTTCTCCCAGAAACCGCGTGCTTTTCTTCCGTGTGCTACGGTTTCCTCCCACATTGCAAAGACGTGCAGGTTTGTAGGTTAATTGGCTTCAGTAAAAGTTGTTAAAATTATCCCTCGTGTGTAGGATAGTGTTGGTGTACGGGGATCACTGGTCAGCACGGACACGGTGGGCCGAAGGGCCTGTTTCCACGCTACATCTATAAAGTCTAAAGTGTAAAGCATCAGTCTGAAGAAGGGTCCCGACCCGAAACCTCACTTATTCCATGTTCGCCAGAGATGCTGCCTGACCTGCTGAGTTACTCCCCAGCACTCTGTGACCTTTCAAATCGCTTTTTAAACAAGGGGGGGGACACAATGAGGTCTAACGTCTAGCACAGGGGTCGGCAACATACGGGCCATGGCCCGGATCCGGCCTGTAACCCGAAATCAACGGCAGCCGTTTTTTTTCAATTAGATTTCGCGACCTGGGAACTGCAGCCAGTTCCGGAGCACGCAGGCGACCTGGGCTCTACAGCCTAACCTTGGGCAAGTGAGCCATTCTTGGAACTGGGGCCAGACCTGGGGCAAGTTACAGAGAAAGGTTGAACAAGTTAGGTCTTTATTCTTTGGAGCGCAGAAGGTTAAGGGGGGACTTGATTGAGGTCTTTAAAATGATGAAAGGGATAGACAGAGTTGGCGTGGATAAGCTTTTCCCATTGAGGGTAGGGAAGATTCAAACAAGAGGGCATGACATGCGAATTAAGGGACGGAAGTTTAGGGGTAAAGTGAGGGGGAACTTCTTTACTCAGAGGGTGGTGGCTGTGTGGAATGAGCTTCCAGCAGAAGTGGTGGAGGCAGGATCGATTTTAACATTTAAAAGTAAAGTGGATAAGTATATGGAGGGGAAGGGAATGGAGGGGTATGGTCTGAGTGCAGGTAGATGGGACTAGGGGAAAACAAATGGTCGGCACGGACTGGAAGGGCCGAGAGGGCCTGTTTCCGTGCTGTAATTGTTATATGGTTATATGGTTAAGTGAGCCAATCTTGGAACTGGGGCCAGACCTGGGGCAAGCGAGCCGACATGGGACTGACTGTAGCGCCCAGGTCACAAAACATTGGGGGGATTGCCCCCCACCTCTCAAAACATGGGAGGGGGGACAGCCCCACCCCCCCCCACCCCCCCCCCCCAGGATTTCCGCCCATGCATTAATGGTCCACATTCGTCATAGACAGCCTTCAATGCCCATGATAGGTGAGCCTACGTTTCTCTATTTATAAGAAGCACTTTTGTGGTGTAGGTAGAGGTGGCTAGAGATTCGTGGGGATCTAATCTTAGGTGGGGCCTCTACCACTTATTTACAACAACACTTAATAAGTATAGAAACACAATGCAAAATAAAAATTATAATAATGAACAAGAGCAAGTCTTGAATCGACGAGGTTCCCAAAATGGCCAGCCAACCTGTGACCAGCAGCATAAGGGGGGAGGGCGGAGGCTGCAGAGCTTCTCTTCTTTCAGGATGTGATCAGCCAGGTTGGAAATGTCTTTGCAGTTATGCGGAATGCTGGTGGCAAGTTCCTCCCTTCAGCGCCAGGATAAAGTCTAGGGACAAATGATTCTGGAGAACAACTGTGTCAAGCAATTTGGTCGTAGTCTCAGCTGTGTCATTGCCCTCTTTCCCAAGAGGCCAGAGGCCGTGTTAAAGGACCTCTCTCTTGCCACGTTTGGCCATCCTACACCAGGAGCCGTGGTGGAGAGCAATCTCCCCGTCTCCATGACAGATCTGCTCACCACGCACACATCCGAGTTAATTTTAATCAATTATAACCAGTCCAGACACGTTGCTGGGCTTCGGTTGACGCTGTTTAGGTTTAAGGTGAAGGGGGTAAAGATTTAATGGGAACCTGATGGGTAACCTTGTTACATAAAGGACGGTAGGTATATGGGACGGTAGGTATATGGAACGAACTGCCGGAGAAGGTAGTTGAGGCAGGAACTATTGCCACGTTTAAGAAACATTTGGTCAGGTACATGGATGGGATATGGGGCAAAAGCGGGCAAGTGGGACTGGTGTAGATAGTGTTTCCTATAACTTTATAACTGTGATGCCATTCTTTGGACAAAACAGTGGCACAGCAGTTGTGTTGTTGCCTTACAGCACCAGCGATCTGGGTTCAACCCTAACCATGGGTGCTGCCTGTACAGAGTTTGCACGTTCTCCCTGTGACCGTGTGGGTTTTCTGCGGGGGCTCTGGTTTCCTACCACATCCCAAAAACATGCAGGTTTGCAGGTTAATTGGCATGGGTAAAAAAACAAGCAAATTGTCCCTAGTGTGTGTGTAGGATAGTGTTAATGTGCGGGGATCGCTGGTCGGCACAGACTTGGTGGGCCGAAGGGTCTGTTTGGACGCTGTATCTCTAAACTGTGGGGGGGGATCGCTGGTCGGCACGGACATGGTGGGCCGAAGGGCCTGTTTCCGCGCTGTATCTCTCAAGCCTCAAGACTCCATGGTTGACGAGCCCGCCTTGTGTCGGGAGCCAGGCGTATCTGGCAGCTTGGTTTGTGCCATTCCCACGCCCCTCCCTCACTAATGTCTGCCCTCCCCTCCCCTCAGGCGGGCCGGCTGCACGTTCACCTTTAAGAACAAGTGCGACATTGAGAAGCACAAGAGCTACCACATCAAGGACGACGCCTATGCCAAGGACGGCTTCAAGAAGTTCTACAAATACGAGGAGTGCAAGTACGAGGGCTGCGTCTACAGCAAGGCCACCAATCACTTCCACTGCATCCGCTCGAGCTGCGGCTTCACCTTCACCTCCACCAGCCAGATGACATCACACAAGCGCAAGCACGAGCGCCGACACATCCGCAGCGGCGCTGGTGGCGGGGGCGCTGGCGGTGGCGAGCTGGGCCTGGCCTCGCAGCTGCTGGGCCGCAAGCAGAACGAGGGCGACGACTCCAGCAACGACGACCTGATCGACTACTCGGCCATCAGCAGCAAGAACTCCAGCCTGAGCGCCTCGCCCAGCAGCCAGCAGTCCACCGCCCCCGGCCTGTTGCCCAGCCTCGCCCCGGACATCTCCACCGCCCAGGCCCTCAAACACACCCCCAACACTGTCCCCAAGATGTCCACCTGCCTTTCCCAGACCCTGCCCGTCTCCCTCCCCATGGCCCTGGCCCTCTCCAACGCCGCCATCTCTGCCACCGGATCCTTCTTCCCCATGGTCTCCAGCCGGATGTCGGTGGCAATGCCCGTGTCTGCGGCCAGCCTGATCTCGGCCATCTCCTCCAGCGTGTCCACCCTGCCCAATGAGTCCGCCGTGCCCACCTCGGGGGGTCCCGGGGCACTGCCCCCCGCCTCCATCGTGGAGAAGATGACAGCGAGCAAGGGCCTCATCTCTCCCATGATGGCCCGACTGGCCGCTGCCGCCCTCAAGCCCTCCGCCGCGGCCGAGGCAGGTGAGACAGCGGGGTCACGGTAGGGGGTGCACGCGGGGTGTGTGACGGGGGTACAGCGGGGGGGGGGGGTGAGGTGTACACAGGGTGTATAGTGGGCCAGGGTGGGGTGTACACGGGGTTACAGTGGGGTCAGGGTGGGGTGTGTGACGGGGTTACAGTGGGCCAGTGTGGGGTGTACACGGGGTTACAGTGGGGTCAAGGTGGGGCGTACACACGATCTGTGATGGGGTTAGTGTTTACACTTACAATATCTGTATACAAAACACCCTTGCCATTGCTGTGGCCTCCTAAGGTGATAGAACCAAGTACAGCACAGGAACAGGCCCACAATGTCTGCCAAACATGATGCCAAGACCAACTCTATCTGTCTGCACATGACCCATATCCCTCCACATCCATGTGTCTATCATAAAGTCTCTGAGATGCCACTATCTCATCTGCCTCCAGCACCAACCCTGGCAGTGCCTTCCAGGCACTCACTACTCTCTGTGTAAAAATCTTGCCCCGCAAATCTCTGTTAAACTTTGCCCATCTCGCCTTGGAGCCATGCCCTCTAATATTGGATATTTCCATCCTGGAAAATTGGTTCTGACTGTCTACCCTATCTACATAGAAACATAGAAATTAGTGCAGGAGTAGGCCATTCAGCCCTTCGAGCCTGCACCGCCATTCAATATGATCAATCATCCAACTCAGTATCCCGTACCTGCCTTCTCTCCATACCCCTCTGATCCCCTTAGCCACAAGGGCCACATCCAACTCACTCTTAAATATAGCCAATGAACTGGCCTCAACTACCCTCTGTGGCAGAGAGTTCCAGAGACTCACCACTCTCTGTGTGAAGAAAGTCTTTCTCATCTCAGTCTTAAAGGATTTCCCCCCTTATCCTTAAGCTGTGACCCCTTGTCCTGGACTTCCCCAACATCGCAATCTTCCTGCATCTAGCCTGTCCACCCCTTAAGAATTTTGTAATCTATGCCTCTATAAATACTTCTATCAGGTCTCTCTTCTATCACTAGGTATTCCAGAGAAACAATCCAAGCCTGCACAACCTCTCCCTGTTGCTAATCCCTCCTAATCCAAGCATCATTCTGGCATTCCTAGCCCCTCTCCACAATCTTCCTGTAACGAGGTGACCAGAACTGCATGCAATACTCATGATTAGTACGGGTGTCAGAGGTTATGGGGAAAAGGCAGGAGAATGGGGTTCGGAGGTAGAGATAGATCAGCCATGATAGACTTGATGGGCCGAATGGCCTAATTCTGCTCCTATTACCTATGATCATATGACCTCATACGTGGCCTTAGCAAAGTCCTATAGTGCTATCCCATCTCTTGTTTGAGGGGTATCCCCACCAGACTCACCCCCTCATTGCCCAACAGCAGAAGCACCCTAGACTGTGGTCCTCCACCACAGAGCCTTGCCGTTGGCTGCACCATCGAGCTTCAGTGCGTCGAACATCCCTCAGCACGTCCCCCTGTAGTCTGGAGCGGGCCAGTCGGCAACATTCCTTGCCGGACATCTCGTTGTGCAGGCAGACCAGAGATCAACTTTTACCGAATTGAAGGCCTTCCAGCCGCAAATGGTGTCCTGCGTGTGAGCGTGTCCTTGGGAACAGTCCGTAAATCAGTGAATCCTCCATTTTGTGCCAACATTGGGTGTGAGCCATGTACATCAGTCTCTTCCTGATCAATGCCTCGAAACAAGCTCCATCTCCCACTAATGGCGAAAAACCTCACCAAACTATTTGACAGCTTTTAGTACATTTCACACGTAAAGTGTTGTGTTTCAGGGAAGCGTCTAGAGTCTTCATAAACATTAAACCACCCCACCCTCAGGGCTGCTTGTGTAATGCTGAGCAGATTAATCCTTGGTGTATCTATAAAAATAGTTATATGTCCCATTAATTCCCTCCTGCTGTAAAGCCCTTGTGTTCCCAGTGGAAGGACAGTTTGTTTCCATGACTTGTCTTTTCTCCGTGTTAAAAGTTCAACATTTCGGCCAAATTGATTTGAGCTTCCGTGTCCTAAAGTTTAATCTCTGAGTTGATGGGTTTTTTTCCACACTGGGTTACTGTTTATTAAGCAAGTCCACGTGTTATTGTAATGTGATAACACTCCAAAACTTAATTATCAGTTTAAATACACTGGGGGACAGAGTGAATCTAGGTGTGAATGGAAGACCAAGGAACTTCCTATGTCTTTGATATAATTAAAAGAAAGATAAATCCCATCGAGATTTTTAAGGACTGTTTTATTTTCTAATCATAGTGTCACGTATGGTGGGTCTCTGAAGCTCGTTCCTGGTGTCTTCTTCCACTTTCAGATATTTCATTATTCTTTCCGTTAAGTTGAAAAGGGGAGGCTGAATCTCCTAGGCTGAACATTGTCAGAATAGCTGGGTGGCCCACCACAGAGAGGCCTTGGTCAAACGTTCCTAGCGAGCCGTTTGACCAACTATTAAGAATGCTTCCCGATTAAAACAATTTTAAAATAATTGTTGAGGTATTCACACAAAGGATGGTGGGTGAATGGTACCTTGCTACCGGAGGAGGTAGTTGGGGCAGGAACTATCACAACGTTTAAAGGGCCTGTCCCACGTGGGCGTCATTTACGCAACAGCATTTACGCGTCACGACGAACGACGCGCACGTGACGCGCACATGCCGTGCATTACGCGCGCACGGCGCGTGGTGAGGCGTGGTGGAGTAGGCAGTGACGAGCGGTCGCAAGAGGCGCCTCAGGATTTTGGGGGCCACAAAATCTTCGCACACCACCTGCTTGACTCGCAAATGGCGCCCAAGTGGACAGGCCCTTAAGAGACAATTAGACAGGTACATGGATAGGACAGGTTTAGAGGGATATGGGCCAAACGCAGGCAGGCAGTGGAGAAGGGGCATGTTGGTCGGTGTGGGCAAGTTGGGCCGAAGGGCCTGTTTTCACGCTGTAAAAACCCTGACAAAAGCCTTCCTTCATCACGCCTTCGTGTCACCTCTTCAAACAGGTTGTTTAAAATGCACTTTGTTGTACCGGCAAATTTTCTTTGAGAAGATAGGATCAAAAAATTGTCAAGAGTCTGAATTTTCCTTCTGGGGATTTTCCTTTTGTTCTTAACAACTTCTGACCCACATTACAACGGTGACATCACACTGAGGTAGCGTGAAAAGCAGTTCTGGGCGCATCCTGGATTTACGGAAGATGCTCTGGAAATGCAAGACTTCTTGTAAAATTACACACGGAGGGGGGTGAAGGTCAGCGAGAAGGCGACTTTAGTTTTTGCTCAACCAACCTGTCTGAGAATGGCACTGTCCTTTTTAAAAAAGGAAATATTTTTCTACTGCCTGAGGGCAAATTAATATTTCAGTCACTTGGGTATTTCAAGGAAAGCAGGGTCCAGGCAGTCCTGTCAGCAGATTTTTTTCTCTCTCTCCCTGCACACGTTGAATTTAAATACCTTGGTTGTAAAAGTGATTGGTGTGCGGGGGGTGGACAGAGGGAGGTTTGGGGAGGGGGGTCACACCATTTGAACTGATCTGATTGGGTGTCAAGTTTGATCTGGCGGTGAGAGCAGATGTTCCCGTTGGGCATGCTCTGTGCGAGGCTGCTAGGTCTCCATAGAAACAGAGGCATCCTGAACGGCGATGAAGGTTGTCTACCACTCTGAACCTGCCAAAGCTTCTCAGCATTAACATGGCATTTAACGAGTGTTTAAGGGGCAGGACCACAAATTAGGTGTGACAAGCGCAGCTGAAAAACATAGTCTTTTTTTTTCTCACCGCGTTCTCTTTTCCCCACAACCAACGTGTCCCCTCCCGAGAATCCTGATGGGCCGGATGTCATTTTGCGATAACTGTCACCCTTGCGTGTTCGGTGGCAGAGTGAAAGTCGGAAGCAATCACATCACGGGCCACATCTCTGGCCAAACGGCGGCTTATTGTCATGCACTTTCCTTTCTCGTTGCAGGGGCTGGACAGTTCGGTCTGATCGAACTGAAGCAGGAGATGAGTGACGCTGTCAAGCCACAGAGCCAAGACTCGTTGCAGAACCAGAGTCTGGACCTCAGCCTAAAAGATCACGGGTGGGGAGCTGGTTTAGGTTTATTATTGTCATGCGTACCGAGCTACAGTGAAAGGCATGCTTTCCAAGCAGATCAGATACAGTAATACCCTTCACCCTGACTCTCAGTCTGAAGAAGGATCTCGACCCGACACGTCACCCATTCCTTCTTTCTCCAGAGATGCTGCCGACCCGCTGAGTTACTCCAACTTTTTGTGTCTATCTTCCGTTTAAACCAGCATCTGCAGTTCCTTTCCACACAGTACCATACATAGATACAATCAAGTCAAACTCACATTCAATAGATAGAGGAAAGAGGGAGATACAGAGTGTAGAATATAGTCCTTAGCATTGCAACCGTTCCATGGACAAAATCCAATGTCCACAAGAGATGAATATAATGTTGGGGACCACTCACATTTGTGGGGCTGGGTCATATATAGGCCTGGACTGGTAGAAATAATGGAATTCACAGTGACTCCAACTCTCCCGCTTTCGCCCGGGCGGGAGAAATTAAATCTCAAGCGGGAGAGCGGGAGATTTTGCGAAAATGGCCTTTCAGCGGGCGATCTCCCGCCGAAAGCGGGAGAGTTGGAGTCACTGAATTCATTCGTTCAGAAAAACAAAATCTGGAATGACTCACTAAGTCCAGCAGCAGCTGTGGAAAGAGTAGCAGGGGTGACATTTCAAGCTACAGACCATTCACAAACTCTGTTTCACCCTCCACAGAAGCCGCCTCACCTACCAGCTATTTCCAACATTTTCTGATTTAAAGTCAGATTTCCAACATCTGCAAGTTTTTGTTCAGTTTTCTCTGACAGAGTTTTTTCCCCTGAAGGACATTAGTGAAGCAGATGGATTTTTACAACATTTGAGTAGTTTCATGGTCACAATTACTGAGATTAGCTTTTTATTCCAGATTTAATTAATTAGTTAAACTTAAACTCCCCAGCTGTTGTGGTGGGATTTGAGCTCTTGTCTCCAGATCAATAATCCTGCCCTCTGGATACTGGTCCAGTAATGATTACAATCCAAACGTATCAAATTAGTTCTTAGGGTCAGAGAGTTTGCAAGCGGCGTTTTGTGAGATTTAGTACATAATTAAACTCCCAGACTTTGTGCAACAAAGCTTAACATGTTGAGGGTTCTTAATAGAAAGATATTGGTGGTAGACAGAAGTGCTGGAGAAACTCAGCGGGTGCAGCAGCATCTATGGAGCGAAGGAAATAGGAAACGTTTCGGGCCGAAACCCTTCTTCAGACTTCATAGAAAGATATTGTTGTGTAGGTTTTATTTTTGTTCAAAGATTTTTTTTTTAAATGGGCGGCACTGTGGCGCAACGGTAGAGTCGATGCCTAACAGCGCCAGAGACCCGGGTTTGATCCAGAATACGGGTGTTGTCTGTGCAGAGTTTGTACGTTCTCCCCGTGGCTTTCCCCGAGAACTTTGGTTTCCTCCCACACTCCAGAGACGTACAGGTTCGCAGGTTAATTGGCTTGGTTTAAATGTAAATTGTCCCTAGAGTGTGTAGGATAGTGTTAGTGCGCGAGGGTCGCTGGTCGGTGCGGACTCGGTGGGCCGAAGGACCTGTTTCTATACTGTATCTCTAAACTAAACTGTAAACTAAACTGAGATATTGGATGGATGATGAGATATAGGTGCTTTATGTAGCTGGTTCTCAGGGAGGCATTGAATGTTTTGCTTGAGGACCTTGTACTGGGAAACCTAACAGCACATGTGCACATCAATAGACCTCCCAACCGGGTCAGTCCCTCAATGAGGCATTCAGAAGAAATAACAAATTAGTGGTAAAGAAGGCTTTCTGGACGTCATCAGTCAGGGCATTGATTATAGTAGACACAAAATGCTGGAGTAACTCAGCGGGACAGGCAGCATCTCTGGATAAATGTGTCTATCTTCGGATTAAACCAGCATCTGCAGTTCCTTCCAACACACATTGAGTATATAATTTAGGACGTTACATTAGAGTTGTGCAAGATATTGGTGAAGCCACATATGGAGTACTGTCTTCAGTTTTGGTCACCCTGCTATTGGAAGGATGTTGTTACGCTGGAAGGAATGCAGAGAAGATTTACGAGGATGTTCCCAGGACTTGAGGGCTTGAGCTCTCGGGATCGGCGTTGGGCAAGCTAGGACTTTATTCGTTGGAGCGTGGGAGGCAAAATGGTGATCACAAAGAGGTGTATAAAACCATACGAGGAATAAATAGGGTGAAGGCACAGGGTCTTTTTCCCAGGATAGGGGAATCAAAACCAGGTTGAATGTATAGGAAAGACCTGCAGATGCTAGTTTAAATCAAAGGTAGACCCAAAATGCTGGAGAAACTCAGCAGGCCAGGCAGCATCTCTGGAGAGAAGGAATGCGTGACGTTTCGGGGCAAGACCGTGACTGATGTCAGGGGAGAGGGCAGTACAGAGATAGAATGTAGTCGTAGACAGTAAGACTGGTGGGAGAACAGGGAAGGGGGACGGGATGGAGAGAGACGGAAAGCAAGGGCTACTTGAATTTAGAGAAGTCAATGTTCATACTGCTGAGTTGTAAGCAACCCAAGCGAAATATGAGGTGCTATTCCTCCAATTTGCGCTGGGCCTCACTCTGACAATGGAGGAGGCCCAGGACAGAAAGATCAGATTGGGAATGGGAGGGGGAATTGAAGTGCTGAGCATCCGGGAGATCAGGTAGGTTATGGCGGACTGAGTGGAGGTGTTCAGCAAAACGATCGCTGAACCTGCGCTTGATCTCGTAGATATACAGGAGTTTACACCTGGAACAGCGGATACAGTAGATGAGGTTGGAGGAGGTGCAAGTGAATCTCTGCCTCAACTGGAAAGACTGTCGGGGTCCTCGGACGGAGTCGAGGGGGAGGTAAAGGGACAGGTGTTGCAAGTCCTGCGGTTGCAGGGGAAAGTACCTGGGGAGCGGGTGGTTTGGGTGGGAAGGGACAAGTTGACCAGGGAGTTGCGGAGGGAACGGTCGCTGCGGAAAGTGGTTGAGATGTGGCCAGCAGTAGGATCCCGATGAAGGTGGCAAAAATGTTGGAGGATTATATGCTGTATGCGACGGCTGATGGGGTGGAAGGAGAAGACAAGAGGGACTCTGTCCTTGTTGTGAATGGGGGGAGGAGGAGTAAGAGCAGAGCTGCAGGGATATAGAGGAGACCCCAGTGAGAGCCTCATCTATAATGGAAGAGGGGAACCCCCAATCCCTAAAGAATTAGGACATCTCCGATGATTTGGTGTGGAAAACCTCATCCTGGGAGCAGATGTGGCGTAGACAGAGGAATTGGGAGTAAGGGATAGAGTCTTTACAGGAAGCAGGGTGGGAAGAAGTGTAGTCTAGATAATAGACAATAGGTTGAAGGTGAGTGAGAAATATTTAATGGGAACCTTTTCACCCAGAGGGTGGTGGGTGTACGGAACAAGCTGCCAGTGGAGGTAGTTGAGGCTGGGACTATAACAGCCTTTACAAGACACTTGGATATGAAAGGCTGCGAGGAATATGGGGCCAATTGCGGGCAAATGGTATTCGCATGAATGGGGCAACTTGGTCAGCATGGACGAGTTGGGCTGAAGGGCTTGTTTCCGTACAGTATGACTCCATGAAATGTCAGATATTCAGTCATCATTTATGCTACCTTGACCAACAAAATTAATATAAGTGGTCCCAAACTAAGAGCAGTTGTCTTTTCCTTCCAGGATCGAGTCCAATGGCTTACTTGGAGT
This sequence comes from Okamejei kenojei, assembly GCA_035221665.1. Lineage (NCBI taxonomy): Eukaryota > Metazoa > Chordata > Chondrichthyes > Rajiformes > Rajidae > Okamejei > Okamejei kenojei. The sequence goes on from CM069162.1 coordinate 6,841,125, forward strand.
CTGCAAACACATCCCTCTTATCCTCATTTCTCAACAAGGTGAGTGTCCCGGCAAAGCTTCTCAGCCAAGCACAGGGCTCCAGTGTAACAAGTCCTTACGGTACCTTCCCGCAGGCCCTGTCTGATGGTGCTTTTATTGCTGCATGTACAAAGTATTAACACAGTGAAATTATTTTCCATACAGCAACAGTCCAGTAGGGTATGGCCATACCCCAATCCCCGATTAGCAAGTGTATAGAACTAGTCAAGAAACATGCAGGAGTCGCCATGATTTGCTGCCATTTTCAAAATCCAAAACTCTAGTTCTTATGAGCGGTGCCTGTTCCAGGCAAGTCCCAGACTGTTGCGGCCTCCAGCCACCTCCGTCCATGGATGTCACATCCCTCTCCTCACCCGTCCACCTTTGTTCCCCGGGGGGTGGGAGCCTCCTGCAGCTGACCACGAGGCCGTGGTAGGCCAGACCCCCGGTTCCCACTCCTCTCCTAGCGGCCTCGCTCCTCGTCCGTCACGTCCGTTGTCACCGGCTCCATCCTCCCGGTCTCTGGTCTATGGGGTACGAGCAGGGGCCGGCACGGCGGGGTCACCCTCCCAGGCCAGCGGTCCACCGGGTCCAACAAGCAGGGGACCGGCTCCTTCTCCAGTCCACCATCCACCCGCTGGATCTTGAGTTCAGCCGCAGGGGACTGACTCAACTGGCACCCTCTGAAGCCGCAATACACCTGGGCTTGGTGTGTGCTCGGACCTCACTCTTGCCTTTCGGGTGGCTGGGGGAAGAGGCAGCAGCCGGCCGCAGTTCTCCGTGTTACCCGCACGCCACGCTTTGGGTTGAGGCCTGACGGTTTATTGTGCTTCTCTCACTAGGCATCCCATGGCAACAGCGGAGTGAGCAGCTTGCTGAGCATCAAGGCGGAGCCAGACTGTGGGCAGTCTGATGAAGACCAGGCTTCCTACTTGAGCAAAGTGATGGGGCAGCAGCGGCCCGAGAAACGCCAGGAGCTCTGGGAAAAATACCTGCGCAGGTAGAGGCGAGAGGCACACTGGCTGTGAGCTTCCCCACCTCCTCTCGTGAACCAGTGCCTCAGCGTCACATCTACACTGGCACAGCAGACTGGTTTCACTTTCGGCCTGCTTAGTTTCGCTTGTCACCTTCTCCACAGCCAACAATGAACAATTGAGGGCACCTTTCCTTGTTCATCATTGCTGGCTTTGATTTGTCCTTTTGCATACCTTCCATTCATTTGTTCCTTGTACCTCTTCATACCTCTAGTTTCCCTCTCCCCTGACTTCCAGTCTGAAGAAGGGTCTCTAGGACGTTTCTTTTCCCCCTCACCTCAATCCTATGTCCTCTTGTTCTCGATTCTCCTACTCTGGGCCAAAGACTGTGCGTTTACCCAATCTATTTCCGCTCATGATCTTGTACGCTCTGCCCTCACTGGTGTTTGTCTCTCATTCTTAGGTTTACCACAGAGGATTACTGCGAGACCCAGTGTGATTTCTTGCACAAAGTCCATTTCCATTGTGTGGTGGAGGACTGTGGTGCCCTGTTCAGCACCCTCGATGGGGCCATCAAACATGCCAAGTGAGTGCTACCAGGCAACGAGGCGCGGTCAAACCGCCGACCGGCCGCGAATGATCGTGGACAAACGAGACTCAAAATGAGTGTGATCAATCAAACCTTTAGTGCTAGTCTGGCCTGCAGTCCTTCCAGTGTCTTGCAATGTTTTTCAGATTCCACTAACCTGGGTCAAACCTGAAAACCCGGCGGTTGCCTGAGGACAATCTGAGAAACCGTGTGGGTTTTCTCCGGGTGCTCCGGTTTCCACCCACACTCCAAAGACGTACAAGTTTGTAGGTTAATAGGCTTCGGTAAAATTGTAAATTATCCCGAGTGTGTAGGATAGATCTAGTGTACGGGATGGTCGCTGCTCGGTGGTCCGAAGGGCCTGTTTCCACATTGTATCTCTAAAGTCTAAACTTGGGGTGAGGGATGTGGGGCAGTAGAAGCACTGAGTGTGGTTATTGGACGCAGGTAAAGTGAGTGAGGCAAACAGGAAGGGCTGAAGCCAGCAACAAACGAAAAAACAAAACTGGAAGAATGCTGCCTATCAGCTTCCATGGAGGTAAAAGATCTCAACCCGAATCATCGACCTACATCTTCTGCCTCCACAGATGCTGCCTGAGGTGTAACTGCATTCTCATTTTTGTTCCAGATTGCAGCATCTGCATTCTCTTTGTCTTCATTCGTCTGGATTAGAATATAGGCCCGATTTCACACCAAATTGAGCAGCAAGTTCCTAAAACAAAGACTGTGCCCTGGATTGACAAATTCAGGCAGCGACTCCAACTCTCCCGCTTTCGGCGGGAGATCGCCCGCTGAAAGGCCATTTTAGCAAAATCTCCCGCTCTCCCGCTTGAGATTTAATTTCTCCCGCCCGGGCGGGAGAAATTATATCTCAAGCGGGAGAGCGGGAGATTTTGCTAAAAGGCCTTTCAGCGGGCGATCTCCCGCCGAAAGCGGGAAAGTTGGAGTCACTGAATTCAGGGGTCACGTGAGCTGTTTCATGCAGAGCCGCCAGGCATTGGGAAGGGTTGGCACTGAAGCCAGTTCCCCAAACCAAACCACCTGCGATAAAGGCGACCAATAACTCTTCCATTGTCTCCCTTTGCAAACAGATTTTAAATTCCTAACATTAATGAGGCAAATTCTTGACAAATTGGACAGAAATTATCCATTCTGAGACCACAGTACAAGAGCAGCAAAAAGATATAAGAATGAAGTAGCCAAACTGCGCTTTGCCAGGGTGTGGTGGCACTGTGATTATTATGCCCGACTGCTAATCCAAAGGCCTGCACCAATGGTTTAATGAGGTCAAATCCCATGGTGACAGTCAGAGCATAAATGGTTACCAAATTACAATAGACAATAGATGCAGGAGTAGGACATTCGGCCCTTCGAGCCAGCACCGCCATTCAATGTGATCATGGCTGATCATTCACATTCAGTACCCCGTTCCTGCCTTCTCCCCATATCCCCTGACTCCGCTATCTTTAAGAGCCCTATCTAGCCCTCTTTTGAAAGCATCCATAGAATTTGCCTGCACTGCCTTCTGAGGAAGTGAATTCCATAGATTTACAACTCTGGGTGAAAACGTTTTTCCTCATCTCCGATCTAAATGGCCTACCTCTTATTCTTAAACTATGGCCCCTGGTTCTGGACACCACCAACATTGGGAACAAATTTCCTGCCTCTAGCGTGTCCAATCCCTTAATAATATTTCAATAAGATATCCTCTCATCCTTCTAAATTCCAGTAGGTACAAGCCGAGTCGCTCCGTCTCCCTTCCCCTTTGAATGCAGGAGAATAAGTTGTGGTCTTATAGAGATGTATAGTCATGGGACTATCGTAGCTGGGGCATGTTGGCCGGTGTGGACAAGTTGGGCCGAAGGGCCTGTTTCCACACTGTATCAGTCTATGATTCTATGATTCTAACATAAGACAGTCCTGCCATTCCGGGAATTAACCTTATGAATTTACGCTGCACTCCCTCAATGGCAAGAATGTCCTTCCTCAAATTAGGGGACCAACACTGCACACAATACTCCAGGTGTGGTCTCACTAGGGCCCTGTACAACTGCAGAAGGATCTCTTTGCTCCTATACTCAACTCCTCTTGTTATGAAGGCCAACATGCCATTAGCTTTCTTCACTGCCTGCTGTATCTGCATGCTTACTTTCAGTGACTGATGAACAAGGACCCACCAGATCTCATTGTACTTCCCCTTTTCCTAACTTGACACCATTGAGATAATAATCTGCCTTCCTGTTCTTGCCACCAAACCTCACATTTATCTGCATTAAACTGCATCAGCCATGCATCTGCCCATTCACCCAACTTGTCCAAGTCACCCTGCATCCTCATAACATCCTCCTCACAGTTCACACTGCCAACAAGCTTTGTTCAAATTTGCTAATGTTACTTTTAATCCCTTCATCTAAATCATGAATGTACATTGTAAATGGCTGTGGTACTAGCACCGAGCCTTGCAGTACTCCACTAGTCACTGCCTGAAAGGGACCCGTTAATCCCTACTCTTTGTTTCCCGTCTGCCAACCAATTTCTATCCATGTCAGCACTCTACCCCCAACAGCATGTGCTCTAACTTTGCCCACTAATCTCCTATGTGGGACCTTATAAAATGCTTTCTGAAAGTCCAGGAACACAACAGCCACTGGCTCTCCCTTGTCCATTTTCCTAGTTACATCCTCAAAAAATTTGAGAAGATTGGTCAAGCATGATTTTCCCATCGTATATCCATGCTGACTCGGACCGATCCTGTTACTGCTATCCAAATGTGCCATTATTTAATCTTTTATAATTGTCTCTAGCATCTACCCCATCACCAATGTCAGGCTAACTAGCCTATAATTCCATGTTTTCTCTCTCCCGCCTTTCTTAAAACGTGGGATAACATTAGCTACCCTCCAATCCATAGGAAATTATCCTGAATCTATAGAACAGTGGAAAATCATCACCAATGCGTCCACAATTTCTAGAGCCACTCCCTTAAGTACCCTGGAATGCAGACCCATCAGGCCCTGGGGATTTATCAGCCTTCAGTCCCATCATTTTACTCAGCACAATTTCCTGCCTAATGTGAATTTCCTTCAGTTCCTACGTCACCTGAAGACTTCTGGCCATTTGTACATCTGGGAGATGGTTTGTGTCTTCCTTAGTGAAGTAAGATCCAAAGTACTTGTTCAACTCGTCTGCCAGTTCCTTGTTCCCCATAATAAATTCACCTGTTTCTGTCTTCAAGGGTCCAACTTTTGTCTTAACTAATTTTTTCCTCTTCACATACCTAAAGAAGCTTTTATTATCCTCCTTGATATTCTTAGCTAGCTTACCTTTATACCGTATCTTTTCTCCCCGTATTGCCTTTTTAGTTATCTTCTGCTGCTCTTTCAAAGTTTCCCAATCCTCTGGCTTCCTGCTCATCTTTGCTATGTTATACTTCTCTTTTATTTTTATACTGTCCTTGACTTCCCTTGTCAGCCACAGTCGCCCCCTACTCCCCTTAGAATCTTTCTTCCTCTTTTGAATGAACTGATCCTGCACCTTCCGTATTATTCCCAGAAATACATGCCATTGTTGTTGCACTGTCATCCCTGCTAGGGTATCTTTCCAGACAACTTTGGCCAGCTCCTCCCTCATGACACCATAGTCCCCTTTGCTCAACTGCAATACTGACCTTTCTGATTTTCCCTTCTCCCTCTCAAATTGTAGATTAAAACTTCATTACACAATACTAAATCCAGAATTGGCTTCTCGCTGGTAGGCTCCAGTACAAGCTGCTCTAAGAATCCATCTTGGGGGCACTCCACAAACTCCCTTTCTTGGGGTCCAGTGCTAACCTAGTTTTCCCAGTCTACCTTCATGTTGAAATCTCCCATAACAACCGTAACATTACCTTTGCGACATGCCAATTTTAACTCTTGATTCAACTTGCACCCTATATCCAGGCTACTGTTTGGGGGCCTGTAGATAACTCCCATTAGGGTCTTTTTTCCCTTACAATTCCTCAGTTTTATCCATACTGACTCTACATCTCCTGATTCAATGTTACCCCTCGCAAGGGACTGAATGTAATTCCTCACCAACAGAGCTACCCCACCCCCTCTGCCCACCTGTCTGTCTTTTCGATAGGAGGTATACCCTTGAATATTCAGTTCCCAGCCCTGGTCCTCTTGCAGCCATGTCTCTGTAACTCCCACAACATCATACTTGCCAGTTTCTAACTGAACCTCAAACTAATTCACTTTATTTCTTATACTTCATGCATTCATATATAATACTTTTAATCCATTACTCCCCTCACGTTTCACATCAATTCCTATTTCACTTGGCCATACTCTCCGATCCCATCCTGAGCTTTCTGCCCCATTAATTATGTCTTTCCTAACTTTTCCTACACTCTTTCCCTTTAACTCAGCAATTCCACAATTTAGAGATTTAGAGGTTTAGAAACACAACATGGAAACAGGCCATTCCACCCACCATGTCCACGCCAACCACCGATCACCTGTTCACACTAGTCCTGTGTTATCCCATTTTCACATCCACTCCCTACACACTGGGGGCAATTTTCAGAGGGCCGATTAACCTACAAACCCGCACGTCTTTGGGATGTGGGAGGAAACCCGAGCACAAGGAGGAAATCCACATGGTCACAGGGAGAACATGCAAAAAAATGTATCGAAGGCGAAGTCTGGCTCAGACCCATGTCTCTGCTGCTGTGACCCGCTACGCCACTGTGCTGCCCCAATTTAAAAAAGAAAATGCAAGTTGTTTTAACCCAGCAAACCATTCAACTCAAGGCAGTTCAGGATGGGCAATACATGTTAGCCATGCTAGTAATACCCACATAGAGTCATAGAGTCTTAGTGTGGAAACAGGTCCTTCGGCCCAACTTGCCCACACCGTCCAATATGTCCCATCTACTAGTCCCACCTGCCTGTTTGCCCATATCCATCTAAACCTGTCCTATCCATGTGCCTATCTAAATCTTTCTTAAACATTGCGATGGTACCTGCCTCAACTACCTCCTCCGTCAGCTCATTCCATACACCTACCTTCCTTTGCATGAAAAAGTTGCCCCTAGGGGTGGCTGTTAAATCCTTCCCGCCTCATCTTAAACCTATGCCCTCTAGTTCTGGATTCTCTTACTCTGGGCAAATTGGGTGCACGAATGTAAGAAAAATGTCTCTCTCTAATTAGTTTTCATTAAATGCTGATATTATTGTGTAGTGTGGTCCTTATCTAGATAGAGTAGTTTGCAATGAGCTCCACTTTAAGCCCTGGCCCCTTTAAAACGATGCTGTTTATATTTATGAAGTGGTGAATAACCTTGCTCTGACCCAGGCATGATTTTAATTTAGATCAGGTTATTATTTAAATAATTTATGCAGATTAAAAAAAAATGCAGAGGTTATTCAAGGTCCAATTACTTTGATGACATCACTTCAAGAACTGGCAATGTGGAGAAGGCTGTGTGGTTGTAGTCAGGGTACATGGACCACAGGCACTTGTACCAGCGGCGGAGGGCTTAGAGGACAGCCCCTCCCCAACAATAACTTACACACATTAGTAAAGGTTGTGCGGGCTTGAGTCAAAGAACAATCACAATGCAGCCAATTCTTTCTTCAGGGATCTGCAGTTAAAATGAACCAGGATCCTCTGTCTCGGACCAGTGAGAGCTGCTGTGTCGAGGTCCATATGAGCTGCACATTTCAGCTGGAGCTCACTGGGCCCATGAATCAGGAGGTTATGGGTTCAAATCCCCCTTCCATCTCTCTGGTGCTTCAGTGATGAATAGAAGGAGTGGGGGCCCTGCCTTTTCTCTGGTGGTTATTAGAAAAGTGCCGGGAAGGAGGCACAGTGGTGTAGCGGTAGAATTGCTGCCTTACAGCGCCATAGACCCGGGTTCGATCCTGACTACGGGTGCTGTCTGTATGGAGTTTGTACGTTCTCCCACACACCAAAGAGGTGTCGGTTCAAAGGTCTTTTATTGTCATGTGCACCATTGAAGGTACAGTGACATGCAAATGACCATACGAAAATAAAAAAGTAACAGGACACACAACTACATAAAAGTTAACATAAACATCCACCACAGAGGATTCCCCACATTCCTCACTGTGGTGGAAGGGAAAAAATTCCAACCGTCCTCTTTATTCTCCCACGGTCGGGGCAGTCGAACCATCCGTTGGGGTGATCGAAGCTCCCGCAGCCGGCGGTCGAAGCCCCCATGTCGGGGCGGTTGTAGCTCCTGCTGCTTGGAGTTCCTGAAGTCGGTCTCTGACCCGAGACCGCGAGCTGCGTGATGTTAAGTCCGCAAGCATCCACGGCTGGAGCTCCGAGATCGATCCCTGGCAAAGAGATCGTAGGTTCCGCAATGTTAAAGTCCCGTAGGCTCCTCGCGGTGGAGCTCTCAAAAATTGTTCTCCAGCAAAGGCCGCCAACTCCTCGATGTTAGGCCGCAGTGCAGACGGAGGTATGATACGGAAAAAAGTCGCATCTCCGGTGATGTAAGAGATTAGAAAAAGTTTCCCCCAACCCCTCGTCCCCCCCGCTCCACATAATACAAGCTAAAGAACACTAAAAACATACATTTAACACATGCAATTAAAACACAGAGGAAGGGACAGGATGACTGTTGCGAGGCAGCCATTGCTGGAGCCACCCGATGGTTTGTAGGTTAATTGGCTTCTGTAAATTGTCCCCATTGCGAAGGATAGAACTAGTGAACAGGTGATTGCTGATCATCATGGACTCGGTAGGCCAAAGGGTCTATTTTCACACTGAATCTCTAACTAACTAAAAGGGGTTGGAAATCTGAAATAAAACGCTGCAAGCATTCAGAAGGACAGGCAGCATCGGTGAAATGAGAAAAGATGCTGCTTTGAGGAAGAGCCCAGGAGTTACTTTGGGAGCGTTTTGATTTCCGTCTGCATCACTAATAGAGAATTCCCGCCCCACTGTGGCAGCTTGCTTTGCACAAACAGGCTGCCTCACCTCTGGGTAAAATGGCCACCACCCCTCAATGTATTCCAATGGCAGGAAAGCATTTGGGTGGCACAGAGGCGCAGTGGTAGAGCTGCAGCCTCACAGCGCCAGAGACCCAGATTCAATCCTGAACTTGGGTGCTGGCTGTGCAGAGTTTGCACGTTCTCCCTGACCGTGTGGGACTTCTCCGGGTGCTCCAGTTTCCTCCCACACTCCAAAGACGTGCGGGTTTATAGGTTAATTGGCCCACTGTAAAATGCTCGTAGTGTGTAGGGCGTGGATGAGAAAGTGGGATATCAGAGAACTAGCATGAACGGGTGATCAATGGTCGGTGTGGCCTTGGCGGGGCAGAGGGCCTGTTTCTACGGCGGGTCTCTAAACTAAACTAAACTCTGGGGTGGTGAAAGGTGCCTTGAAAACGTGGATCTTGCACTCCCCTTGAACTTGCAAGGGTGAAGGTTGATGAAGGGATACTGTGTCTCTGATTCATTGCATTCTGCATCCTACTGATTGGAAACTGGTTAACACTCGGCCAAATAAATCAAACATGGGATCGTCATAGCAACACTATAAAAGCTTCATCCCTTGCACCACCAAGCAGTAAATTGGAAGAATGATCCTATTTGTGTAAAACCAAAGCTGTGAAATAACCTTGCAAATCCACTGTTACACTCTTGGCATGATCCCCATTATGAAGTTATGCCTCTATCAGGGTATCGCGAGGTTGGTGTAGCTTCGAGGTGCGCTGTCTCTTTGATTGCGGGTGACTGACAGAGTGTTTTCCCTTTTCCATAGTTTCCACTTCCGAGCGGACGGTGGTGTGGTGAAGGTGAAGTCGGAGCCTTATTTCTCCAGCCCAATGAGAGGCCTGGGCAACTCGGCATTCCCCCCCATCGCCATGGTGACGGCCACCTCCGTCCAGCTCTCCCCGGCCAGTCCCACGGCCGTCACCTCCGCCCCGACGCTCTTCACCTGGAAACAGCTGGCCGCCTCCATGCCACAGCTCCCCGTAACCACGCTGGCCACGTCCTCCCTGGCAACCACCTCCCTGGAGAATGCAAAGCCTCAGGTCAAACCGGGATTCCTGCAGTTTCAGGAAAAGTGAGTGCGGCAATATTCCCTAACTCCGTGACTGGCAGCAGGGAGATGGTTTAACCCAGCCACAGCTGCCTGCAGCCATTTCTATTTACATTTGTGTCTCTACTGTGCAAAATCTGTCTGCCGTGGTTTTCTCCTTATCTGGGCAGAGATATATCTGTGTGCGTTGGTTCCAATGCACGGCAGACCTGGGATGAGAACACAGAACATACAGCACAGGATCAGGCCCATCGGCCCACCATATCTGCAACGATGACCATCTAAACTCATCTACCTGCACGTGCTCTATACCTCTCTATTCCCCAGCTGTTCACGTGTTCATCTAGATACCTCTTCAGTGTACCTATCATGTATGCTTCTACCCTTCCAAGCACCTACCTCTGTGTAATAAAAAATATCTCGCAAATCACCTTTGAACACCTTAAACCCATCCTCTTCAGGTATTAGACATTTCCAGCCTGGGAACTACCCTATGGACATATCTCATAGTTTTGCATACTTCTATCAGTCTCCAAGAAAACCTCCTCCAAGTTTGTCCAGCCTCTCCTGATGACTAATACATTCCAATCCAGGCTGCAATCCTGACTAACCTCCTGCATCCTCTGCAAATCCTCCACATCCTAATGAAGAGTAGAGGGAGCCCTTTGGTCCACCAGGTCCATGCCGAGCAGCAATCACACTAGTTCTATGTTATCCCACTTTCACATCCACTCTCTACACACCAGGGGTAATTGAAGGCCAAATAACCTACAAAGTCACGTCTTTGGGTTGTGGGAGGAAACCGGGGCACCCGGAGGAAACCCATGAGGTCGCGGGGCTCCAGGATTGAACCCGGGTCACTGGCGCCGTGAGGCAGCAGCTTTACCCGCTGCACCACTGTGACACCCTCAATGAAATATACACGTCATTAAAGAGCTCAACGGGGTAGAAAGAAGGAGGAAGTTTTCCTGGCTAAAGAACCGAATTAGCCATTTAAGATTGAAATAAGGGGACATTTCATCACGCTGAGTGGTGAATCTTTGGAATTCTCTATTCTGGAGTCATTGATTGTATCCTGAACAAAGGTCTGTGGATTTATGCATATTACAGGGATCATGGGTTATGGGACTAGGGCAGGAAAATAGTAGTTGTAGTAGAACCACGACTGACACAGAGAAAAATGTGAATGAATGAATGATACTTTATTGTCACATGTACCTAGGGACAGTGCAATGCTTTGTTTTGCATTCAGCCTTGGCAATACACAAGTGTTGCCACGTTTTGGTGTCGAGGTTCTCCTGCTCCTGTGTGTGTGAGATAAGTAGACAAAGTTCACTCTCTGGTATGGAACCTACCCTGCTGATTGTCAGCTTCCAACGGGTTCGACTCCTTGAACTTGCTCCAGCAATCAACTAGATCAGCCCCGATCTTGCTGAGTGTTAGGGTTGAGATGACCTACTCCTCCTCCTATTTCGTATGTTAGAGAATGACAGTCAAATCACAATCCGTCCTGCACAGGAATACATTGCTGTCCACACTAACCCAACAATACTCACCCCACGGTCACTGGATGGATCGCATTCATTCCAGGTGGTTGCTTTATGGGCCTTCTCAAGAAGAATGGAATAAAAGCGAAAGCGGAAATAACCTGCCACGCGAGATGGGTAATAAATGCTGCATTTGCCAGCAACATCCAAATCCTACCAGAGAATTCTGAAAAAACATTCTCCTTGGTAATGAGGTGCCCAAGTGAGCACGTGGTCCAGAGGGAAACTACCCTCTGTCTGTGACCAGGTTGTGGTGTGAACTTAGTGACAATTCCCCCGAGCAGAACATTACTGAACGATAAAGACTGATGGGACTGGAGGCTGATAAATCCCCAGGGGCTAATGGTCTACATCCCAGGTTACTGAAGGAGGTTGCTCTAGAAATCGTGGACGCATTGGTAATCATCTTCCAATGTTCTATAGATTCTGGATCAGTTCCTGTCTTTTCCTGTCATCCCACTTTTCAAGAAAGGAGGGAGAGAGAAACCAGGGAATTATAGACCAGTTAGCCTGACATCAGTGGTGGGGAAGATGCTGGAGTCAATTGTCAAAGATGTAATAGCAGTTGGATAGCGGTAACAGGATCGGTCCGAGTCAGCATGGATTTATGAGGATTTAAGGGGAAGTCATGCTTGACAAATCTTCTGGAATTTTTTGAGGATGTAACAAGTTAAATGGACAAGGGAGAGCCAGTGGATGTAGTGTACCTGGACTTTCTGAAAGCCTTTGATAAGGTCCCACATAGGAAATTAGTGGGCAAAATTAGAGCGCATGGTATTGGGGGTAGAGTGCTGACATGGATAGAAAATTGGTTGGCAGACAGGAAACAAAAAGTAGGGATTAACTTGTCCCTTTCGGAATGGCAGGCAGTGACTAGTGGGGTATCGCAAGGCTCGGTGCTGGGACCGCAGCTATTTACAATATACATTAATGATTTACATGAAGGAATTATAAGTAACATTAGCAAATTTGCAGGTGACACATAGCTGGATGGCAGTGTGAACTGTGAAGAGGATGCTATGAGGTTGCAGGGTATCTTAGAAAGGTTGGTTAAGTGGGCAGATGCATGGCAGATGCATGGCAGATGCAGTATAATGTGGATAAATGTGGGGATATCCACTTTGGTGGCAAGAACTGGAAGGCAAATTATTATTTGAATGGTGTCAGGTTAGGAAAAGGGGAAGTACAACGAGACCTGGTTGTCCTTGTACATCAGTCACTGAAATTAAGCATGCAGGTACAGCAGGTAGTGAAGAAAGCTAGTGGCATGTTGGCCTTCATAGCTAGAGGAGTTGAGTATAGGAGCAAAGAGGTCCTTCTGCAGTTGTACAGGGCCCTGGTGAGACCACACCTGGAGTATTGTGTGCAGTTTTGGTCTCCTAATTTGAAGAAGGACATTCTTGCTATTGAGGGAGTGCAGCGTAGGTTCACGAGATTAATTCCCGGGATGGTGGGAGTGTCATATTATGAAATAATGGAGCGACTAAGCTTGTATTCACTGCAATTTAGTAGGATGAGAGGGGATCTTATAGAAGCATATAAAATTATTAAGGGATTGGACACACTAGATGCCGGAAACATGTTCCCAATGTTGAGGGAATCCAGAACCAGGGGCCACAGTTTAAGAATAAGGAGTCGGCCATTTAGAACTGAGATGAAGAAAAACATTTTCACACAGAGAGTTGTGAATTTATGGAATTCTCTGCCTCAGAAGGCAGTGGAGGCCGATTCACTGGATGCATTCAAAAGAGAATTAGATCGCGCTTATCCCCAAATGAAATGTGTCACCATCTTTCTTCTTCCGGCATTAGTTGTTTTGTTTAGAGATGCAGTGCGGAAACAGGCCCATCGGCTGACCAGCGACCACCCTGTGCAGTAGCACCATCCTACATTCTAGGGACAATTTACAATTTTAACAAAGCCAATTAACCTACAAGCCTGAACGTCTTTGGCATGTGGGAGGAAATCAGAGCACCCGGAGAAAACCCACGCGGTCACAGGGAGAACGTAGTCCGGATTGAACCAGGGTCTCTGGCGCTGTGTCGCCGTGACGCCCACTGTGGATGACAAATCAGACACCAGCCCTTTCCTCCCTCCTCCTTTCAACACAGTTCATTGGACAGTAAACAGGAGCCTCTGGCTTCTCTCAAAACGGGAACAGCACCATCAAATCTTGACGTTAAATTATGTTGCCTTGATTATTTGAACTAAAATTGCCACTGTCAATCTGTCTTATAAATGATAGATCGCTGAGTGCTAGCTCTAAACATTAATCCAACCTCGTGGGCTTGTACTTTGAGTATTTGTACTTCTTGACAACCGCTAAACCTTTTGACTGAACTGGCTGCATAATCTATTTTCAGGTATCTGTTATTGTCTGTTTGACATATTGCACTAATCCGTTATCTGACTGTAGTTACGTGATTGATATTGTGAACTTTCTTACATCATGGAAGTTTACAATATACATTTATCACTGCCGCTTCATGAGGATCGAAGGCAGCTGTGAATGTCGGAGTGTCACTGGGAATTTACAGCTGCCATTAAATGCTTCAACACTGTATGTATTGTGAAGCGTAAAAGTCGCAGCAAGGAGGAATGTAAAGACTATGTTGGGGGGTCAAGGCACCTGTATGATAGGATGTAGCATTTTAGGCTTCTGCAGAATTAGAATTCCCAGTTGGGACAGATTCACTGAAACAAGTCCTCTAACTGAGGAAAGTCATGGAATTAAACTGGAAAGGGACCCAAATTCCAAAGCCTCAATGGGTTACAGACTTTACAAATGTACTCCTGTCACATTTTAAGCGTCCTATTGATGACCACAGTCCCACATATCTGATTTTGGCTAACGTTTGCCTGATCCAAGCAGAAGATTAGACCCTCAGCTGATTCCCGCTGCGATGACCAGAAACAATCCTCCTTACTGGTGTAAGTAGACTCGTGCCCAGCTATGGGTCAGTAAGTAATTCCCATGCCTACGAGTCAGAAGACATACTTGAGAGAAAAGAGCACAAATGTATGTGCTGCCACTGTAGTGAAGACTAAGTGTCGTGCCCTGGATGATGGATAGAGATAGACCTGCACTGTTGGAGATGAAGGTTATAGGGAGATCTTGACTTTGGGCAATGTCATCCTTCAGATGACACATTAAACTCTCCGCTGTGGGGATAGAAAAGATCCTATGGTGTTGTTATGTTGGAGAGGGAAATGTTTATTCCTCCATCGACCTCCCCAAAGCATGATATGCAGCCATTAAAATATTTCTGTGCTGTGATTTCTTGCATTAAAACACTTCAGGAAGAACATAACTGAATCCAACATCTCCAGAGTGCTTTGAGTGGCACTAAAGAAATGCAGTTCATTCTTCCTGGTCGGCATGCATTTTATCTAACAACATTTTTAATTCTCTTTAGCGATCCCTGCCTGGCGACTGACTGCAAATACTCAAACAAATTCCACTTCCACTGTTTGTTTGGAAACTGCAAGTATGTCTGCAAAACGTCGGGGAAGGCTGAGTCACATTGTCTCGATCACATCAATCCCAACAACAACCTGGTCAACGTACGCGACCAGTTTTCCTACTACTCTCTGCAGTGTCTCTGTCCCAATCAGGTACGTAAACTGAGATCACGTCTGGTATAGGATCCATTTTGTTGTCTATCATCTTCAGGCCACCAGCTCAGTGGACCTTTGTACTGAAACCTCCTCCATAACTGCCCTAGGAGACACAAAGGGAAATCTAAAGGCACCAAAAACATTCCAGGCAAAACAAATCAACGTCTCCAATGCAGATGACTGTATAAAACATTCAAACCTCTGGATAAACACCTCCACTCTTTTCAATGGATTGGATTCCACTCAAATCCAACGTTCTAGCAATAGCAAAACAAATTCAGAATAGGTACTGGCTTCTGCCATAGACCTCCACCAATCCCACGCAAACATTTCTATACATTGTCCCTGATGTGTAGGTGAGTGGTAGAATCCGGGGACAGTTAACGGCAATGTGGGGAGATTAAAAACAGGATTGATGTAAACTGGATGTTGGATGAAGAGGCTGTTTGTATGCTGTTAGTTACTTCTGACTTTAGGACAAATCTTAGTAAAGGGCCTGTCCCACTTTCACGACCTAATTCATGACCTCTGCCGAGTTTGCCCTTGACTCATACTCGCACACTCATGGTCGTCACGAGGTCGTAGGTAGGTCGTGATGCTAGTCGTAGGTACTTGTGGCATCAAGTAGGTTGGGGCGTATTTTCTAGCACGATTAAAAATGTCAACGAGTAAAAAAGGTTGTGAATTAGGTCGTGAAAGTGGGACAGGCCCTTAAGACTCCACACTGTGGTTCCGACTGCCAGCTTCTGCACTCTTATCTGTCAGATGGCCATCAGAGCCACATTACAACAGTGGCACAAACATCCAAACCACTTTGGGACCTCTTGAGCTATTCTTTAGTTCAGTTTATTATTATTGTCACGTGTACCGAGATACAGTAAAAAGCATTTTGTTCCGTGCTATCCAACCAAAGTAAAGATTATACATGATTACAATCAAGCCATCCACAGTGTACAGATAAGGATAAAGGGCACAACATTTAGAGCAAGGTAAAGTCCGATTAAAGTTAGCTCAATGGTCTTCAGTGAGGTAGATGGGAGGTCTGGACCGCACTCTAGCTGATCCGAGGACAGTTCAGTTGCCTGAAAACAGTTGGGAAGAAAATGTCCCTGAATCTGGAGGTATGCATTTTCAAACTTCTGTACCTCTTGCTTTGATGGGAAAGGGGAGAAGAGGAAGTAAACAGAGTGAGACTGGTCCTGATTACACTGATGGCCTTGCCCAGGCAGCGTGATGTGTAGATGGAGTCAATGGAAGGCAGGTTGAAAGCATCATCATCATTGTTTTTCCCTTTTTTAGATCCTGTAGAGAAGGTACACAGACACCTTAAGGTCTTCACTACTTTATTAATCACATCATATAGCCCTAGCTGTACGTGGTCTGTCACGATCACCAGAGAGAGAGCTAGGGGCGTGTGGGTTACAATTATACTAACTGGTGGGGGGGGGGGGGGGGGGGGGTGGTTAGCATGGACATCGCCATCACACATAGTTTGCATCCACTCTAGTATGTTCAGGGAAATTCCCAATAACTGGTGTAAGATTTATTCCACTTCAACCCTGAGGTTCGCTGATTCCTAGAGATTGGCTTGATTAAAACAACCTGTGAATCAGGGCCAGTTCACAGCCATTCACTCAACTGGAAATGGAGTGTGGCCTCGAGGAATGTGTTATGGGTGACATGTAGATGGAGAGAGGTTAGAGATGCCAGCGCAGTAACTGATCCAAGAGCATTGATTGAGTAGTCGGCCCACAAAGGGATAAAGGCACCACGTGTTGTGTCCATGGTCATACTGCTAGTCCAGGCTGGGAGAAGATGCAATGCCAGAATTTGGAATAAATAGTGATGCAAACTTGAAATGTTATGGTTGACCTGCATTCTGAAATGCCCAACAAGGCTAAGTGATTCAGAGAGCTATTAGGGGAGGAAAATAAACCTGAGCAAGGATCAGTAGTGATAACTAATGAGTACCAACAGAAGTGTCATAGAGTCATACGGCACATAACAGCCCCTTTAGACTCGATCAAATCATTAAGCACCCGCTTACAACAATCCTACACCAATCCATTTTATTTGCTCCACATTCCCATCAACTCTCCGTCCCCATCTCTGACAGAGTCTTCCACTCACCTACACACACCAGGGCAAATTAACCTACCACTTGTTTGAGATGTGGGAAGAATCCGGAGCACTAGGAGAATTGACACAAGGAGAACCATGAAAATGCCAGCCGGGCTTGAGCCTATGTGGCTGGAACTGTCAGACAGCAGCTTTATTAACTGCACTGTTGCAATGCCTCTGTAAGCATTAATATAAAATTAATTACCAAAACTAAAGGTTTAAGGCACAGAGTGCTGAAGGAACTCAGTGGGTCAAGTGGCATCTCTGGAGAACAGGGATGGGTGACTTTTCAGGTCAGGAACCATCTTCAAACTTTTTCGTCCCGACCCAAAACGTCACCTGTCCATCATGTTCTCCAGAGATGCTGCCTGACCCTCTGGAGAAACAAGGAGCTGCAGATGCTGAAATCCTGAGTAAAACACAAAACGTTGGAGTAACTCAGCAGGTCAGGCAGCATCTGTGGAGGGATTGAACGCAGCCCATCTATTCCCTCCACAGATGCTGCATGACCTATTGAGTTACTCCAACATTTTTGTTTTACTCAAGGGAGCCATACAACCTGTACATGTTAGTTTTGACTTGAAGTGAAGTTAGGGCATTTGCAATTGTACTTACCGCTCTTGTCCCATTATATTCTGGTGGTAGCACTGATATCCCAGTAGCCCAGTGTACTCCCACCCACCGAGGTAATGACATTGACAACACTTGAGATCAGCAGATCCTGGTCTCTTCCACTCCTCAATACAACATGCAGGACCTGGAAGGCCAGGTCCCAGCAGAACAGAGTCGCTCTGCTCTCTCTCAGCTGAGGAACAGACACTTTAGTGTGGATATCACTGTCCTTAGAGAGATGACAAGCAGAAGATAGCCAGCTTGAAAGTGGTCGATGGATTCCCCTTCTCGAAGGGGAATACAGAACAGGTGCCTGTCTTCGAGTGGGTATTGCTTTTAAGAAAGAGATACAGGCTCTTGCATGTTATAGAAATATAAGGTATTACAGTTGCTGGAATCTTGAGTAAAACAAAGGAACTCAGTGGGTCAGGCCGTATCTGCAGAAGGAACAGACCGACAACATTTTGGGTCGGGAACCTTCTTCAGATGTGTTACAGGGACAGTTGTCGGGGAAAGTCCATTCACCCGTGACTGTAATGTCGGAGGTCTGCTGCCATCTAACAACATGCTTCTCTCCCGTTACAGCATTGTGAGTTCCGTATGAGAGGACACTACCACTGCTTACGGCCGTTCTGCAACTTTGTGACTAACATCACGACAAAGCTCCCCTGGCATGTCAAAAAGCACGAGAAGGCTGAGAGACGAGCTGCCAACGGGTTCAAGTACTTCACCAAGCGAGAAGAGTGCGGCCGTCTGGGTGAGGATCCAATGGGCAAGGAGGGAATTGTACTGACACCGTTATGTTAGTGTGGTAGAGCAGCCCCAAGGTACATCATGTGAACCTTCTCTGATTCAGCTCACCTATAGAATGGTCAGGGCAAGTCAAAGAGGTTGGTTTTAAGGAGAGATGATGTAGGATAGTGAGGTCAAGAAAGCAAGGGAATTCCAGAGGTGAGATGTAGAAACAAGGAATTGCAGATGCCAGTTTGCAGAAAATGACACAAAGTTCTGGAGTAACTCAGCAGGTCTGGTGGAAAGTCCAGAGAACTTGGATAGGTGACGTTTTGGGTCGGGACCCTTCTTCAGACTCAGTGTCCCAACCTGAAACATCACCACCTATCCATGTTCTCCAGAGATGCTGCCTGACCCACTGGGTTATTCCAGAGGTGAAGTCCACAGCTGGCAATGTAATTGGCCATGTAAAGTGGGAAGCCATAACCAGTCATGGTGCGCTGGACCTCACGGAGGATTGAGGGGCCAAGTGCTGCAAAATAGGATCAATATAGAAGGGTTCCCATTGATCAGCATTGACGTGTTGGGCTAAATAGTCTGTTTCCATACTCTATGACCCTATTACAAAGCTAGAGCCAGCTCAGAACAGAAGTTCTCTGTGGGTTACCAGAGTGAAGGAATGGTCCCGGAGGGAAAATCCTGAGAGATGTTGACATCTAAAGCCACTGTTCTTGCCAGTCTTTATAGTTTAATGCATCAACTGCCAATTGTGTGGCGGTAGGGAAGTGAGGCACTGAAAACAAACCATTAATGTTTCCTGAGATGGCCACAATACACATTAGGGTCTTTGTACAATGTGACGAAATGTAGAATGTCTTTTGTCATTTAATCAAAGAAACGCCTGCCATTGCATCTAATGCTGTCCAGATTGTATGCTTGTTGGCTCTTGCTCCAGCAACTCCCCAGTCCTTGTATTCAACCACTCCATGTCAGTGCAGATACCTTGCGACATGGTTTGCTCCCATTTTGTCCATTCGCAAAACACACTTGCCTACGATGAGGTGACCTGTTGGAGGGTGAGGAGGGAAAGATTTAATAGGTACCTGAGGGGTAACTTTTTCACTCAAAGGGTGGTGGGTGTACGGAACGAGCTGCCGGAGAAGACACATGCAATTACAACATTTAAAAGACATTTGAATAGGTACATGGACAGGACATGTTTAGAAAGATAAGGGCAAATGTACAGAAAATGGGACGTGGAGGTCGGCAGTTGGTTGTCATGGACAAGTTAAACCAACGAGGCTGTTTCTATATCTCATTATTCTATGACTCAAAGAGTGGGGGGAGTAATCTGGTCAAACGTACCACCCCATCCTGCCATTACGGAATCATTATGTGTGGAATATTCGTCACTTTGCAGTGCTCCTCCACAAATGGCCAAAGTCCTTCCACTGGCCCTAACATCTGGTTGAAATCAAGGTGGCACAGTGGTGCAGTTGATACAGCTGGTGCCTCACAGTGCCGCAGACCCACGGGTTTGATCCTGACCTATGCTGTCTGTGTGGAGTTTACACGTTCTCCCTGTCACCGCGTGGGTCTCCACTTTCCACCTACATCACAAAGGAGTGCAGCTTTGTAGGTTGATTTGCCTCTGTAAATTGCCCCTCATGTGGATGCGAAGGTGGAATAACATAGAACTAGTCACCATCACCAGCGCAACCCTACCAGTAAACGCAGTCTGCTGAAGGTTGGACGTTATAATGTTAGCGGTACTCTGTACCAGCCCAGAGCAGGTGACTTTCACCTCTGCCCCAGAACAGTTGTGGAGTTTCACAGCCGTAATCTGTAGGAAGCAGGAAGCTGAGATCCAAGAGGAGGAGTTGGGAGATTATGTCCGTTATTTTTACAGAAGTGGGATACAAATATGGGAAGAATCCCTCTAGGCCATTTTCCTTTTCATAGCTGCATTATAGCTCTCAGCTACAACCAATTAGGTTTGATTAAAGCACAAGCCTTTAACACAACAGCTGCAATCCTCTCTATGACTTCTCTTTATATTACCTTTATGAATATACTTGTATTGAATCCAGCATCTTATTAATTAAAGGAGGTGAATTACAATCCTGACTGATGATTTACAATAGCTCTAACAAGCTGGGTTTGATTGAAAATGTATAGTGGTTCCTGCCAACGGAAAGTTTACATCGGTGTAATTTTTCCATTGATGTACACGGTGTGGTTCACCTGTGAGATTGTTGACCAGTCCCCGTTGTTCCTGAACTAGCGGCTAGACCAGTTCAGGGGGGAGTAATGAAGGTAACACATGGGTAGCTCTGGAGTCACATATTGGTCACTCTGGGTACGACTTTGGCATTTCCTTCCCCAAATGAATCTAAAGATGTATGAAGAACCCGAGAAGACTATTCAGCCCCTCAAATCCTGCTTTCTCATTTAACAAGATCCCAGCTAATCTTATTGTAAGCTAGGGTACACAAAAGGCTGGAGAAACTCAGCGGGTGCAGCAGCATCTAAGGAGCGAAGGAGATAGGATTATTGTAAGCTAATTGTCTTCACTCCTGAATATTCACCTGTTTAGTTTAGTTTAGAGATACAGTGCGGAAACAGGCCCTTTGGCCCACCGAGTCCACGCGACCAGCGATCCCTGCACACTAACACTATCCTACAATTTACAATTATACCAAGCCAATTAACCTACAAACCTGTACGTCATTGGAGTGTGGGAGGAAGCTGGAGATCCCAGAAAAAACCCCACACAGGTCACAGGGAGAACGTACAAACTCCGTACAGACAGCGCCCATAGTCAGGATTGAACCCGGGTCTCTGGTGCTGTTTATATCAAATATACATCAACCTCTGCCTTAAAAGTACTTGACGTCACTGAATCCACCGCCCAATGAGGCTTAGTTGTTGGGACTGAGTTGTAGGGAGAGGCTGGACAGGTTAGGACCTTATTCCTTGGACCGTAGGAGATTGAGGGGTGACCTTACAGAGAGGTATATAAAATCATGGGGCGTAGATATGGTGAATGCACAGTCTTTTTCCTTGGGCTGGTGAATCAAGAACTAAAATTAAGTTGAGAGGTAGACTCAGATAGGAACCCGAGGGGCATCTCTTTTCACATAGAGGGTGGTACATATGTGGAACATGCTGCAGAGGAAGTAGTTGAGGCTGGTACAATAACAACATTTAAAATACATTTGAGGGGCACATGGGTCAAATGGAACTAGCTGACACGTGCATCTTGGTTGCACGAGTTAGCCCAAAGGGCCTGTTTCTGTGCTTTATGACCCTATGAGGGCTGACTCTTCATGGTGCTACTGAAGGGGCTCCACTTGGTTGGAGCTGCCTTTGGAGGTCGAGTGTCTTGTCCACTGAGCTTTGAAACAATGCAGGCTAACATAACCAGAAACTGCTGGAAACACTCAGCAGGTCAAGCAGCATCTGGAGGGAGAAGCAAGATTGATTGTGAAGCCTTTCATTCATAAATGCTAGGTCAAACAAGCCTTTAAGCATAGAGACGGTAGAGGAATAGAGAGAATGAAGCGTGTGTGTGTGTGTGTGTGTGTGTGCATGTGTGTGTGTGTGTGTGTGTGTATGTGTGTGGATGTGTGCGTGGATGTGTGCGTGAGTCTGTGTGTGTGTGTATGTGGGGGGGGGGGTGTGTGTGTGTGTGTGTGTGTATGTGTGTGTGTGTGGTAGGTTGGTGTGATGGTTTTGGACAACTTGTGGGTTATCCTGATAGCAGCTTATCTTGGGCCTTTCACAGAGGTGTTGCTGTACAAAAGTAGCTGTGAACTGTTTAGGGGTGCTGCTGTCAAACAGACCACACAAACGCAGGCAGAAGGAAATTGTGAAAGGTTAAAGCACAAATGTTGAACGCCCGAGGAACATGAGTGACAGCTATCAATGTCATTGAGCATCTATGCCGGGTTTGAGAAGGGGATATCAGTCTATCTTCTGCAGTGATCCTATCCACACAGACACTTTTCCTGCTCCACGGCTGGAGAAATTGATGGGCCATTCGGCCCGTCGTGTACATACTGTAAAGCAATTCCCCAGATCAGTTCACACATTGGCCAGAGACTGCAGGGTAGAGTGTTAGTTGAACGTGGAGTTGAACCCCTGACAGTCAGACCCACAGACATCAAGAGGCGCCCACTGAAGCAAGCCGGCATGCAGAAATGTGGCATGGCGTCCATAGCAACTGCCTTCAGTCCAATTGGGGCATCAGTTTGCCGAAGCTTAATGCTCTGCATTAACTCATTTTCCTCACCTTTGCAAATGGAATGCAGTAGCGCTGTCAATGTGATGGCAATCATTGTTTGCTGCCATGGCAACAGGCAAGTTGCTGCATGCCCGTACCACAACAGTTTCCACTCTGGAGATGCCGCCTGACAAGGCATGCATTATTTATTTGTTTGTCTTTTGTGTCTTGCAGGCTGCAAGTACAACCAGGTAAATAGTCACTTTCACTGCATTCGGGACGGCTGCCTCTTCTCCTTCCTTCTGAAGCACCAGATGACATCCCATTCTCGGAAGCACATGAGGAGAATGCTGGGCAAGAACTTCGACAAGATGCACAATCAGGTACCTTCCTGGTTTGACCAAAGATCGAGACCTTCGCTTTCGTTTCATTTCTTCCCACCCCCTTCATCCCACTGGATTATTATTAATAAAAATTATTTGTTGCTAACAACAACATATTTAATCAGCAAGGCGTCTCAAGTGCTTCGTGGGTGGGTGCCTTTATATCAGGCAGCAAGCCCACAGGAGGATTCAGAGCAGGTAACCAAAGGAATGGTCAAGAATAGAGTGTCTCAAAGAAAGGAGGGACAGAAATATATTGGTTCTATCAACAAAAGCACATCCATACGTTGTAGAGCGACATAATTACAGGGCAATCAAGTAGGCAAAAATAGAAAGTCAGAGAATATGGAGGTAGGGATTATGTAGGTATTAAAACTAGTCAATTCTTGTATGAATTTTACTTTCTTTTTAGCGTGGCCAATGAGTACATTCAAACCCCCAGGTGAAGTACAAGGTTGATGCACCCCTCAAATCCTCCCGCCAATACACTGTGCCACAAGTTACCTCCAAATGCAATTTTATACCATTTTTTGCCACATTTAAATCTACAGAAGTATTGATATACTATACACAGTCTTTATTCCCCCCAGTACAGCCATCTAAAACTAGAGGGCACAGGGGAAGAATTTGGGTAAAAGATGGTACAAGAGTAAGTTATTCTCACAGAGAGAGGAATATCTGGAATGAGTTGACAAGGGAGATGGTGGTAATTGTGACTTTTAAAGATTATTTACACAGGTGGACAATAGACAATAGGTGCAGGAGTAGGCCCTTAGTCAGCACCGCCATTCAATGTGATCATGGCTAATGTTCCTGATATCCCCTGACTCCGCTATCTTTAAGAGCCCTATCTAAATATCAGAGATCTTGAGGCAGAGAATTCACAGACTCACAACTCTTGTGGGTACTATTTTATTTGGGTAAAAAAGATGTAGTGGGATACAAACCTAATGCGGGCGAGTTAACATGGATATGCCATAATCCTATGAATCAATCGATCATTTCAGTGTAACTTAGTCAACCAAATGACTGCCCTTTGGATGAAAGCCACTCATTGCTCTTATTCCTGTTGGTAGGTTTCAATTAATGAACTCTGTCCTCTACACTGTTCTACCGCTGTCCCTTCGGAGTTATGCCCCTGTCCCACTTAGGAAACCTGAACGGAAACCTCTGGAGACTTTGCGCCCCACCCAAGGTTTCCGTGCGGTTCCCGGAGGTTTTTGTCAGTCTCCCGAATGGTCGAAAGTGGTTTCCGTTTTTAAAATCGTTAATTTTTTAGTCGAAGCCGGTTGCGATGCTAGTTGAAGACTAGCCTCCGGGACAAAAACCTCCGGGAACCGCACGGAAACCTTGGGTGGGGTGCAAAGTCTCCAGAGGTTTCCGTTCAGGGCATAACTCTCATTGGCCCAAAATCTCTTCCTGCAAGGAGAAAAGTAATAACCAAAGGAGAAGAGAGGACTTGCAATATGCGACCAATTTGCGCACCACAATTCCCACTCATCAGCAGTGTGTCAATGACCAGTAAACTGCTGTGGGAAACAATGAACTGCTCATACTGGTTTGCAAAAAAAGACACAAAGTACTGGAATAGCTCAGCAGCTCAGGCAGCATCATTGGAGAACTGCTGTTGGAATTTTCAATGGAGGACATGCCTGCGAGTTATAACTCCATAGTTTTGTCAAAGTGCTGTCGTTCTCATGCACCTTCATTGAACTACATGTATCGAATCCCAAGTAGGAAAGTCAGATGGAACTGGCATATCAGGAGCCTTGATCTCCTGACTAGCAGGGCTGTTGCCGTCAGTGAGATACAAGTAAGGTTGTATTTAGGGTGGCCATGAGGTATGGAGCAACTCATAAGTTCCTGGCCACATGCAGCCTGTTGAGAATGAGATGCAAAGGCACTGTCGCTCCATCCATCAGTCATACTGGCATCATTGTTCACTCTCTTTGCCCACTTGCCCCACCCCAGTCCTAGCTCATACTCAGCTATGTGTAACTTATGGGCCTGTTCCACTTAGGCGATTTTTTAGTGACTACAGGCGACTGCCGAAAATCTTTCAACATGTAGAACATTTTTCGGCGACATTGCCGATAATTTGGGCTGTCGTAGGTGTTGTCGTAGGTTGGCACCAGGTTAACGTAGGTTGTCGCCAATGACGCCGGTGCTGACTTTGGTGAATTCCATTGGTCTAGTCACTGGCAGTCGCCTAAAAAAATCACCTAAGTGGGACAGGCCCATTAGATTTCTTAACTGTAAAGTTACACAAAGAGGCTGTTCAGGCCACTGTATCCTTGCAGACCACATAGCACACATATTTACACCTGTCTTGCTCTAATCCAATTTCCGGGATTCTCACCTAATATGGGACCGGGAGGGTGACTGGAGCACCTGGAGGAAAAAAGGGGAACATACAAACTCCAAACAGACAGCACTGGAGGTCAGGAATGAATCCTGGTCTGTGGCATTGTGGGGCAGCGGTTCCACCAGCTGCATCACTTTGCCATCCACTTGTGTCAAGAGTGTTTGTCATGTGCACCAATAACAGAACCATGAAACTACAGTCAAAATGTGTAGGAAGGAACTGCAGGTGTTGGTTTTATAGAAACAAAGAGCAGCAGATGTTGGTTTATACCAAAGATGGACACAAAATGCTAGAGTTAAGCCCCTGTCCCACTTAAGAGACCTAAACAGCAACCTCTGGTGACCTTGCCCGCCACCCAAAAAAAAATCAAGGTCGAGGTGACCTGCAACCTCCTACCACCTCCCACGCATATGTTAAAACCTTCCTCAACTATGAAGGAAACCGGCTTCGATTAGACCTGCGACTAAAAAATTATCGATTTTTCACATTTTTAGTCAAGGCCGGTTTTAATCATGATGAAAAAATAGCAGCAACCTAGATGAAGCCTCGACCACGCGGAAACCACTTTCGACCATTAGGGAGAGTGTCCAAAACCTCCGGTGACCTTATGGAAACCTTGGGTGGCGGGCAAGGTCACCAGAGGTTGCTGTTTAGGTCTCTTAAGTGGGACAGGGGCTTAACTCAGCGGGTCCGGCAGCATCGCTGGAGAAAAGAAAGAGGTGACATTTTGGTTCGGAACCCTTCTTCAGCCACTGAAAGGTTCCAACCCAAAACGTCACCTATTCATTTTCACCAGAGATGCTGCCGATCCCGCTGAGTTACTCCAGCATTTTGTGTCTATCTTTGATTGAAACAGATGCAGGTTTACAAAATAAAAATATAGTGCTGGAGTAGCTCTGTGGGTCAGGCAGCATCTCTGGCGAACGTGGATAGATGGTGTTTTGTGTTGGGACCCTTCCTCAGACCGAAATTCTTACTTGCTGCAGCTTTATAGGCATCACTAAATGAAACAATACAAATACATATGAAATAATCAATAATATAAAAAAATATCAGTAATACTAGGTAACAAGACCATAAGGTGAAACACATCTAGTGTTATCCATATTCCCAATGGTACAACGTACCAGCTTCTGGTCACCTCTAATACCACTCAACCCAGAAGGAAGAGCAAGCTTTCTTTGGGAGTTTGATCAGGGCTGGACACAGACATAGATACAGTCTTATGTCGGCCAATCCAATTCATTCACAGGTTCTGGAGGGTCTCTTCTGTGGCTAGCATTTCTTACCGATCTTAATAGCCCTTGAGCGAGAAAACTGTGGCATTCCGTGTGCTGAACATGCCCTCTCAATGCTGTGGGGAAGGGGTCCCACCATTTAGAGCCGCTGACAATGAAGCATTGGGAATGGTGCTGTAAGAGTGGTAGGAAAGTCTGCAGGCGATGTTGTTCCCCTGCCCTTAATTGTCCTTACAATGTCAGACGTTTGGAAGATTCTGTCAAAGATGAGATACTCGCTGAGTAACTGCAGTGCAATTTGTGAAAGGTGTTTCTTCTTGCGTTTGAGGCAGCAGAGGTTTGCAGCAGGGTGATGCTATCCGGTTCGACATCCGTAGGTGCCTGCCCTAAAAAGGGCGCATGCTCCGGGTTGGCGCCAAGCTGCGGCGCTGCTGCTGCTGCTGCCTCTGTTTGTTGTCGTTCGCCTGACTGAGGTCAGTTGTCAGGGCTCACTCACCACGGGGAGGTCAACAACATGTGCGCCTGTGAAAGGTACTCACAAGATTCATGGTATTTGATTTATTATTGTTACATGTACTGAGATACAGTGAAACTTTGCTTTGCATGCTTTTACCCAGAGTAGGGGAATCGAGGACCAGAGGAATCCGAGGGGTAACTTATTCCACACAGAGGGTGGTGGGTGTATGGAACAAGCTGCCAGAGGAGGTAGTTGAGGCTGGGATTATCCTATCATTTAAAAAACAGTTGGACAGGTACATAGATAGGACAGGTTTGGGGGGGTTATGTACCAAGCGCAGGCAGGTGGGATTAGGGTAGCTGGGACATTGTTGGCCGGTGTGGGTGAGTTGGGCCGAAGGGCCTGTTTCCACACTGTATTACTCTATGACTTTTTGCTATCCAGTCAAATTATACTGTATATGAATAAGTGCAATCAAGCCATGCACAACTACAACAGGTTGTGCAAAGATAATATCAGAGTGTAGAATATGTTGTTACAGCTACAGAGAAAGTGCAGATAAAAAAAGTGCAAGGGTCACAATGAGGCAGGCCGGGAGATTTGGACTGCACCCTTAGTTCAATAATCTAATAACAACTAGAAAGAAGCTGTTCCTGAATCTGCTAGTGTGTGTTTTCAAGCTTTTATATCTTCTACCTGATGGGACAGGGCAGGAGAGGGAATGACCAGGGTATAAATGGTCCTTAATGTTGTTGGTTGCTTTCCTTCGGTGGAGTGGAGATGGAATCGATGGGGGGAAGCTGGGTTGTGTGATGGTCTGGGCTACATCCACAATTCTCTGTAATCCCATGCTGTTGCCAAACCAAGCTGTAATGAACAAATTCTGCTAGATTTCCTTTTGCAGTGCATCAATAGAAGTTGTTAAGAGTTGTTGGAGATATGGGAGCTTCCTTAATCTTCTGAGGATGTAGAGACCTTGGTGTGCTTTCTTGGCCACTGACTCAATGTGGTTGGTTCTTCGTTATGGTGCAATAACTTTGGAGGAAAGTTACATTTCAGTTGAGCGATGGGGTGCCAGTCAAATGGGCAGCTATGTCCTGGATGTTGACATGTTCTTGAGAGTAGTTGGAGCTGCATTCATCCAAGCAAGTGGAGAGCATTCCAAGAACTCCTGACTTATGCCTTGCACATTGGAGAAAGGTTTTGGGATGCCAGGAAGTGAATCACTCACTGCAGACCCCTGACCTATTTTGCCATTACAGTGATGTGGCTGGTCCAGATGGGTTTCTGGTCATTGGTAACGAGCAAAGATCCTATAGCGGAGCAAGGTAGACCACTCCTGCTAAATGCAATGGGCTGACGTGTAGTACGCAACAGTGCCGTACGTGGGCCTTTTTTTCATCCATTTCAGTAACCCGACCCGACTCGCAGTGTAATCAACGTTGCGGGGGAACAGTTTGTGTTATTAGATTATAATTCTGAAAATGAGGAGAAGATTTTTACCAAACAACTTTTATTTTTACGAGGATGTTTCCGTAACCGGCTTCCGTCTCCGCACTAGTTATCTTTGCTCCGCTACGGGATCTTTGGTGCGGAGACGGAAACTGTTACGGAAATGGGGCCAGAAATTACCCATGGATCTGCCCATGACCGTACTACGTCTTTTTCGTCGAGTGGTCTATCTTGCTCGCTATAGGATCTTTGTTAACGAGAGTGTTACTGTCACCACCGTTCACTCTCAATCTCCGGGAATCTCTCTCAGCTCCACTTACCACAAGCAATGGGAGCGATCGATCGAGAAGCCTGGTTTCCGGGAACATCCCACTAGCAGTATCCAGATCTCAAGCGTCAGATCCTGAGGCCTTTCCTGGTGACCTTTTGACAAACAATCCAAAAATATAATTATTAGAAAAGCACAAGAAATTACTCAAAAGAACCTAAATTATTAGAAATTAATAAGATATAAAGAAGTGTGCATTCATCTGCACTTACTTTTTCAGTCTGAAGAAGAGTCTCGACCCGAAACATCACCTATTCCTTTGCTCCATAGATGCTGCCTCACCTGCTGAGTTTCTCCAGCATTTTTGTCTACCTTACTTTTTAATCAGTCAACGACCTGGCTGAAAGGGGCCGTGGAGTCGTAGATGCATCACAGAAACAAACCCTTCAGCTGAGTCCATGCCAACCTTCAAGCATCCGTTTACACTAATTTAATCCAATTTTACTCTCGCACATTCCGATTCATTCCCCCCAGATTCTACCATGAGCTACACACAAGGGGGAGTTTACAGTGGGCAATGAACTTACCAACTCACTTTAGGATGTGGGAGGGCACTGAAGCGGCCAGAGGAAACCCATTCGGTCACAGAGAAAATGTGCAAACTCCAGACATCACTCAAGGTCAGGATCAAACCCAAGTCTCCGTGAGGCAGCAGCAGCTAAGCCACGGCACCACCCGATCTCCAGCCTGAAGCTGAGGGATGAATTTGAAGAGCCCCTAGCCCTGAGTTCACTTTCACTTCCATTCAGGTACACGGGGAGTCAGGTTCATTGGTTGCTAGACACCAGTTCATCTCTGACATTCCCCCTCTGCAATACGCAAGCACAGGGATCATCTACCAAGTGACATGGGTTTGAGAGTGGAACTGGCTGCTGAGGTGGACATCACCAGTGGTTCTCCACAACCACGATTATACTTCAACCTAATGGCTTTGAAGTCTAACCTACAAGGGTGGTCTGTGGGGATCCTCGAGAGGTGGGGATGTGTGAGATGTATAGGTAGGCCACATTAGGATTGGCATGTGCATTTATAGTTATTGCATCCAACAATACTTCTGCTTGACAACTTACAGAGATGGTGAAGATGAGCCCTACAGATCTATACAGTTTGGATGGGGGATCCAGTTGATTGCTTCCAATAAAGTACTGCAAGGAGATTAAAGATTTCATCCAATGAGAAACATTTTCCACAATACTATTGGGAGAACAAATCTTGTTGATGGATTGGTGGAGGGGGCTCTGGTATTCATGGTGAATCGGTGAGTCCTGTCTTAGATTAGGATAGACTGCCCGCTAAGTACATTGGAAGTAAGTAAATTTATTGGCCAATTATTCACATACAAGGAATTTGCCTTGGTGCTCCACCCACAAGTAACAACATGACATACAGTGACAGTTACGAATAACTCAGAAAACACTAATGATAAAACACCATTGATCAAGCATGTGAACCAACCAAATACCAGATCAAAGGCAGGCTACAGATTTTTGGCTGTTGAGTAGAGCAACTACTCGTGGATACAAACTGTTTTTATGTCTGGCTGTGGCAGCTTTGACAGTCCGGAGTCGCCTTCCAGAGGGAAGTGATTCAGAGTTTGTGGCCAGGGTGAGAGGGGTCAGAGATGATCTTGCCCGCTCGCTTCCTGGCCCTTGCAATGTACAGTTCATCAATGGAGGGAAGGTTGCAGCCAATAATCTTCTCAGCTGATCAGACTATTCGCTGCAGCCTCCAGGTGTCGTGCTTGGTGGCTGCTCATGATGAACATAATGAGAACGTGGACATTTCCTTGAAGCAGGTGGACAGGATTCCTGAGCAAAAATCAAAGCGCTGAAGGGACTCAGTGGGCCAGACAGCATCTGTGGAGGGAAATCGGCCGATGATGTTTTGGGCCGGAATCCTTCTTCAGACTCGGTCTGCCCATTTCCCACCACAGGTACTGCCTGAGCCAGAGTTCCTTTTTTTGCTCAAGATTCCAGCATCTGCAGTCCCTTGTCTCCGACAGAATTCCAGCTTTACAGCTGGTGGAGTGCGAGGTGAGACGTTCCTGGCCCCACACCTCTTGTTTCCCAACTCTGCCGAATTTTACCTCCCACCTTCCTAACTCCTGGATCTTTCTCCGCAGGGACACAGGACCGACGACGGGAACATGGCTGCCACCAGCGGCTCCTCGGCTGTCACGTCAACATCGAACATGATGGACATGGAAACAGACGAGTGCATGGACTACCCCACGGCCACCAGCCCGGGCGGCCTGTCCTCCGAGTCATCGGCACCAGACCGCAGCTGCACCAGCACGCCAGTCGGCAACGAAAGCAGTGCGGCAGGTGAGGTCTCCAACCATCACAGCTCTTCTCCTAGTTCAATATTGAACCAGCCAGCCTCCAGCAGGAGGTCAAGACAGGCAAGGGATTAAATGCAACCAAAAACGGCTGGGAGTCCCCAAAGGGTCAGGCAGCAAGGAAAGGTGGGCAGGTTATATTTCAGGCCTGCGATCTGAAGCATTACCATCGCAAAGTCGTCATGGACAGATTCAGAGGTCACGAAAGTGGTGGGCGGGGGGTACGTGAGTAGGTCAGAGGGGTGGTGCGGTGAGGGGGGAGAGAGAGAAGCATGACTGACAAAGATGCTGGCATGGGAAGGAGAGAGCATAGCCCGTGACATGAAATTGTTGGCCCAGTCTGAAAGAACCTGGAAGTGGAGAAATGGATGGGTTTACCTAACTACAGCAGACCAACGCATTTGGTGGGTGTTTCACTGTGAAGGTAACTGGAATGACCAATGGTGGTCTAAGAGGTCAAGAACTTACCAACAGCAGAAACGCAATGGCTGAATGCGATGTAGGTTAAGACGTAGAAAACTGCAGATGCTGAACCCTGAGCAAATAAAAATCTGCTGGAGGAACTCAGCAGGTCATGACGCATCTGTGGAGGGATGTACAGACAATATCATGGATCAGAACCTTCTCCAGACCGAAGACGGTGGAACTCAACAAGGAAGCTCTTTTCTTCTTCAAACAATGATCCCCAGCAACAGAAGGGGGAGGAGAGTGAGATGGAGAAAAGGGAGAGAGAGGCAGGATTGAAAGAAAACTAGAAAGGGAAATAGAGAGGGACAATATAAAACAGAGAAAGGGCATAACAAGAGCAGTGGTGAGATTCGATAGGGGAAAGGAAATAGGGAAAAAGGAAAGGAAACAAAGAAATGAGAGGGGAGCGAGTGACAGGAGAAAGAGCTGCGTGTAAGAGAGAGAAACAAATGGATATTATGAAGGGTCGGTATGTTTAATACTTTAAAATCTCAAAGATGGCAGTGAGGTACAAGTACATACACACAAACACACCAGTGTGACTTCCATTGTTACGCCTGTGCTAAGTTTAAGTTGATCATTTTTACTGCTTCTCCATTTTCATCTTTTCACTGTGGTGCCTGGCTGTGATTTCATTTCGTTTTGTTTTGTTTCTCCTTCTGCTTTCCCAAATATTCTTTTAGGCTGCCTGGTTACTCCTGCTGCTGATGCTACCCGCAATGCACCATCTCCATCCTTGCCACAAGCCTTGTTCCGAACCTCCCATTCTTCACTGCCATTCCTCCTCTCTCCATCCTGTCTCTCACACTCTCTGCTCAGCGCGACTCTTGGATCCACCAGGAATGTTGTCAAACCAACCTGCACGCCTGGTCTCAATCCGACCATTGCTGCTCCCACACCGATTAAAAGCGATGTCCCAATAGTTCAGGATGCTGCAGGTACTCATAAAAAAGGTTTAACCACTTAAAGCAAAAACTTCTGAAGAGCTCTGGTCATATGTAATAGAAATGTGTTTTTAATCAATGCTGTCAGCTATGATTAAACAAATGCATGGCCTCTGCCTGGTCTCAATGTAATTACACTCACCAGAAAGGCAAACTTTGGTTCGGAATGGTTAATCAGAATTGCCTTCTGGTGACATAATAACCATACAGTGTCAGGTTTTGGTGAGACCAGAGCAAAGAGCTATCTTTTGGATATAGCTGCCTTTCATCTGGTGGAGGCTTTATTACATTGGATCTTGGGTTGAAGGCATTGATCTAAGTGATGAGATTGCATACTTTACTCTCTGGGTGTTAGAGGAATAAAGGGCCAGTCCCACTTACGCGACCTTTACAGGCGACTGCCGGCACCCGTGATAGGTCGTCGAATTTTTCAACATGTTGGAAATTCAGCGGCAACCAAAAAGACGCTACGACCTCTCACAACCATAGGCGACCCCTGGTGACATGTCGCGGGTGACCTCTCACGACCATAGCAGACCTCTCACCATAGCAGACCTCTCACCATCATACAACCTGTATGGTCGAGAGGTCTCCAAAGAGCGTCTTTCTGGTCGCCGCTGAATTTCCAACATGTTGAAACTTTTGGTGACCTATCGCGGGTGCCGACAGTCACCTGTAAAGGTCGCGTGAGTGGAACAGGCCCTTAAGTAACATGATTGAATAATATCAGGTTCTGAGAGAGGTTGAACGGACAGTGGTGAACAGTTGTTTCCACTTGCTGGAGAATGTGGGACTTGCAGGGATGGTATGGTGAGATGAGGAGTGTCATCTCTGAGTGTGGTAAATCTGATAACCAGCACCTCAGACATCATAGCACCTTCAAGGCAATGATGTGGACTTCTGTGCTTGGGTCTCCAGGTGGAACAAGAATCCACAACCTTCTGATTTTGGTGCAAGAGTCTTGCCCATTGATCCTCAGGAGGCACCAAGAACAAGAGTCAGACAGCTCTTAGCAAGGGAGGAGATTAGGGAGAAGAGGAAAGGGCAAAAAGAGACAGCTGTAACATGCTGGGAAAAAACCAGTGCTGGGACAGTGCAGAACCAAGAAGCGTAATAAAGCATCAGCAATTTGCACAAAACTCCGAGAGACACCAATGACGTCTGCTGTGGTCTTTATGACATAAATATCAAAGATAGCTGCCGATATTTACATAGTGCTGAAATGCTTTGCAAATGTTATTCAAATACAAGTGTGAGTTATGATTATCTGTGTTTATAACACACAGTAATTATGCCAACTTTGCATCGGTTTTCCAATTGACGAGTTCTCAGCAACACTGTGCTCACGGAGTTGAGGTTACTCTCAGCTTTGCTGCACTCCCATATCTTCTGCTGCTTTGTTAGCGACCTTCCATCATGTTGGGGTGTCAGCTCATGATCGAGCAGTGTTCAGTTCCATTTGCCCTTCCTCAGAAAATGACGTAGTCAATCCTTGCCCAAAGAAGAGTAGCTGTGGTTGTCAGAGGGCATCCATTCAGACCATCATTGCAGAAATACTGAAGGGCCTGTCCCACTTAGGAGACTCTTTAGGCGAGTACAGGAGACTCTGGTCGCCACATGTTTGCTAGTGGTCTCTGGTGAGTCTCCTTCATGGTCGTGAGGAGTTCCCGCATTCTGGGGATTAGTCGCGGCCTTAGTATGGTCGGCGCAAAATTTTCAACATGTTGAAAATTTTTCTGTGACCAAAAATTGGTCGCCACGGAGAAAATTGATAATCCTTTAGTCGTAGGTGCAGTTGTAGTTGTGGGTAGTCGAGATAGTCGTAGGTAGCTTTAGTTAATCGCCTTTGCTGACCGGTCATTTTCATTGGCTCATTGGGGAATAAAAACATAAGCACGAGTTTTCAGAATCAAGGATAACCGACCGGTAATGTTAAATGTCCGCCGAACTTCACAGCTGTGTATCTCTGATTTATTACAAGTTGTCTGACTTCTTAAAAGTGTCTCCACTCCTTCTCCCCTCCCCCCACCCTTTTAAAGGACTGTGCTAGCCATCTTAACCTTCCAATTCATCGCGGTGTGTGTCTGTATCACCTTGGCCTTGCACCGTGTGAATTTCAGACAGCGCTCCCCCCCCCCTTGCCCTGGCCCCCGTCTTTGCGATGCGTTTATGTGTGTGTGTGTTCCACTCTGGTAGTCGCCATTCCAGTTCCTGGTTTTCCAGGCGAGTGCCGGCAACTTGGCAGTCGCCAGCAGTCTGCTGAAAAATCTCCTAAGTGGGACAGGCCCTTGAGGGCAGTGGTCCTGGCCAAGCCATCTTTGCCAAGATCCATACAGCATCCAAGCAAGGGCAGATAAATGGCAATTTGTAAAATTGTCAGCCAATGACCGTCACCAAACTGAGGACCTATTCTTGGTGTTCAGTGACATTGCCATCACCTGTCGGTCCACCATTAACATCCTGGCCATTATCATCATTAAACACGTCAGAACTGGACCAGCACACAGGTAGCATGGCTACAAACGCAGGACAAAGCTGGGTATTCAGCAGTGAATGAGTAACCTCCTGACAAAAGGTCTTTCCGCCCTCTACAAGGCCCGAAAAGCTCACGATAGACGACTCTCCACTTGCCAGCCACCAACTCCCATTATCCAAATGGATCATTGCTTCCACCATCCGCGCAGAGTTGTCTATTATATCCCATTATCCACACATCCATCAACAACATGCACTTCAGTCATCGACGTAGGATCTCAAACATTACCTCCATCATAGTGACTCCATTATGCCAGTAAATATGATGTGGGTTAATTTTAGTAGCACGATATCGCAACAGGTAGATCTGCTGCCTCACAGAGAATTTG
Organism: Okamejei kenojei; assembly: GCA_035221665.1. Lineage (NCBI taxonomy): Eukaryota > Metazoa > Chordata > Chondrichthyes > Rajiformes > Rajidae > Okamejei > Okamejei kenojei. Next base: position 6,876,456 of record CM069162.1, read on the forward strand.
CTGAAGAGTAACTATTAAAACTTATGCCCTGTCACCATTCACGGTAGAGCACCTTTTCCAAGTACTCCACCAATACGTCACCCCCTCACCTCACTGAACACTAGCATGGGGGGGGGGGGGGGGGGGGGCGGGGTTGATGCTCGGAATGGCATTTTGTGACAGCTGGTGTTGGCGCCTCTAACATTAACAACGTCAGGCACAACCAGGTGACAATAAGGCTGCACTGTTAACATTGCTGCCGCCTTTGGGACTTGAGTACATTCTCATTTTTCCCCTTTTTCCTTTTTTTAAACAATGCCTGTTGAAGCCAACAGCTGGCTCTGTTGACTAAACAAACAGCCAGTATCCCCATTGTGCACAGAATCATCCCACCATGCACATTAGTTGTTGTTTTATCAAAAATGGCTCCAGGGATGTTGAACAGCGCAAAACCAGCAACAATGTTTGGTTTTCTTTCAAAATCATAAAGGAACATGAGCCCATTTGGCTCCTCGTATTTGTACCATCCCTCTGAAAGAGCTCTCCAACTAATCCTGTACTATGCAGCTTTCACGTAGCTTTGGAGTTTTTTCCCGCACATATTTAACCCCCACATATTCTACTTCTGGTAGCCAGTCCATTGCAAATCTGCAGAAATCTTCTTTGTAGATGGTTTCTTTGTAGACATGTGTTATACCCTGTGCTATCATTAAAGGATGCTATACACTTCAAGAGTATGTGAATTGCTTATTTACATTCTTGAATTCAAAAAATCCACGTAAAAATGTTGCAGATGCTGAGAATCTGAAACAAAAAACTTTAAATTCTGGAAACACTCAGCAGACCAGGCCACACCAATGTAGAAACGATTAATGTTTCAGATCTGATGAGGTGGTCTTCAATCCGTAATGTTAACTCTGTTTCTCTTTCCACTCTGGCCACCTAACCTGCTGAGGGTTTTGCAACATTTTCTGTTTTTGTTGCTTTGTTGTAATGAAAGTTTATACAGGGTAAAAGGCATGATTTTACATACAATTTGCTGTACATTTCTATCTGTTATATGTTGAGGGGCGGAGCAGGTTTCCTCATCAGTTGATTTTTTTTTTTAAATTCTCCTGTATCGCTTAAAGATAGCAGAGTCAGGGGATATGGGGAGAAGGCAGGAACGGGGTACAGATTGGGGATGATCAGCCATGATCACATTGACTGGCGGTGCTGGCTCGAAGGGCCGAATGGCCTACTCCTGCACTATTGTCTACCTGTTCCCAAAACTGTGGCTGTTTCTATTTATAGGTGGTTTTTTGGGTCGAGACAGTTTTTTTGACCAATACCGTCACATAAACATGTTCTCTGGAGATGCTGACCTACTGAGTTACTCCAACACTTTGTGTCCTTTTGTGCATTAACAAGCATCTGGGGTTCATAGTTTCTACAACCCTGCAAGATATTGTCTGTAATTATGGAGTGACGTGTAGTTTTGTTCACCTTCAGATTGCCCCACTTCTCTCCGCAGCAGGCATGATTTAACCCAAGTCTGAAACACCTCGCTTCTCAGAGCCTGTAGTCTAGTGTGCAGCCAGGTGTCAACACCAGGCATCACAATGGAAAGGCCCTCATCAATGGGCTTTAAACAAATTTCTTTGGAGCACGTTTTATTTCAAAGGACATGAAAATTTGAGGGAAATTTTAATTTGTTTTTATGAATATCGTACATTAATCTCAGTGGTACAAAACAAATATTTGCATATGGTGACAACAATATTCTAAGAGAGAAAATAAAAATACACAACATGCTGAACTAACACAGAACTGCAGATGCTGGAAAAATCAACAGTAAACAAAGTTGCTGGAGAAACTCAGCAGGTGAGAGAGCATCTATGGAGCGAAGGAATAGGTGACGTTTCGGGTCGAGTCTGAAGAATGGTCTCGACCCGAAACGTTTTCCTTCGCTCCATAGATGCTGCCTCACCCGCTGAGTTTCTCCAGCATTTTTGTCTACCTTCGAACTAACACAGTGGGTCAGGCAGCACCTCTGGAGAATATGTATGTGATGCTTCAAGTTTGGACCCAAAAATTCACCTATCGATGTTCTTCACAGATGCTGCCTGACCGTCGAGTTACTTCAGAACTTTGTGTCCTTTTTTTTAAAACCGGCATCCGCAGTTCCTTGTGTCTTCATTCTAAGGCAGAGAGGTTTATTTCCCTGAAGAGGAACTAAATTAGTGATTGAAATTGAGCTGATAGAGAACTACCATGTGTAACTATCCCCCACTCACTTAATTTCTGCCAAAATAAAATTCTGCCTAGATCGAGAGAAATCTCTGCCGTTTCTGTCACATATTTTCAATCCTCTGCTTTTTCTATAGACTGTTTTCTTGGTCAGCATGGGTAAGTTGGGTTTAAGAAGGAACTGCAGATGCTGGAAAATCGAAGGTAGACATAAGTGCCGGAGAAACTCAGCAGGATTACAGAGTTTGGGATTACAGAAATAGGCAACGTTTCGGCCAAAACCCTAAGGGTTTCGGCCCGAAACGTTGCCTATCTCCTTCGCTCTATAGATACTGCTGCACCCGCTGAGTTTCTCCAGCACTTTTGTCTACCATGGGTACGTTGGGGCTGAAGGGCCTGTTTCCATGCTGTGCATGAGCACAGCCGTAATTAGGACAGATTAATTGGCTACCATTTAGGTAGGATCTTTGTTCCCTCAGGATTTCCCAAAACATTTCCTAAGACAATTATTGGACAACCTGTTCTCATTTTTCTCTTCACCTTACACAAGTTCCCTCAGGCAGACGTACCATTGTATTATGTTTCGTAGATAATGCAGAGCCAGCCAGACATCTTTGTTTTACAGGATCGTATTATGGAGAGAATTGCGGCTTATGCTGCATCACTCGGGTCTTCCCCATGTCTCTTAGTACTTTAGAAGTGTAGTTACTGTTGCAAGACAGGGAACAGCCAATCCATGCCTAGCAAGATCCCAATAGGACATAATATATGCCGATATAGGAATAAATATAGGCCAGGATACCAGCTGCTAAATCACTTACAAACTCCCATGGGTTATTTTTTCACCTCCACTTGAGAGCACAACATAACAGAGCAGCAGCATCTTCAAACACACTGCAATGGAGCTTCAGCCAAGATCTCTGCACTCAAGTCTTCGGACTGGGACTTGAATGCACAGCTGCTGACTCAGAGGCAAGGTTGCTGCTTCTCATGTGGGTTCAGATACTGAGTCTGTGCATTCTTCATTTTCCCATGTAGGATATTCAATTATCTAATTAATGCAATGTTTTCTGTGTAGTCACTCTTAATAATTCCATTAACGCTTCTGGGAGAGAGGGAGATTTGCATTACATTGGGCTGCATTGGACATGCATTGATGGTGTGATTGAATCTCTGTCAAATGTCATCTGTGGTTTTGAGAGAGCATGAATGCAGATTGCAATGTTGATAATGCAACTGTCACATTCTCCAAATGGAATCAGAGTGGAGTAATGCAGCAGCTTAACGCTTTTCCCTTTCTGTGTCCAGGGAACACAATTTCTCTCCCGACGGCTTCTGGCGCGAAGAAGAGGTTCTGGATCATCGAAGACATGTCCCCATTCGGAAAGCGGCGAAAGACGGCCTCCTCTCGGAAGATGCTGGACGAAGGGATGATGCTGGAAGGCTTCAAGCGCTACGACCTGTACGAGGACTGCAAAGACCCCTCCTGCCAGTTCTCGCTGAAGGTGACCCATTACCACTGCACCCGGGAGAACTGCGGCTACAAGTTCTGCGGGCGCACCCACATGTACAAGCACGCCCAGCACCACGACCGGGTGGACAACCTGGTGCTGGACGACTTCAAGCGCTTCAAGTCGTCGCTGCGCTGCAACTTTGCGGACTGCCAGTTCTCGGGCAACAGCACCCACTTCCACTGCCTGCGCTGCGGGTTCCGCTGCACCGACAGCACCAAGGTGACGGCGCACCGCAAGCACCACGGCAAGCAGGACGTGATCAGCGCCGCCGGCTTCTGCCAGTTCAGCTCCAGCGTGGACTGCGAGGTGGCCGAGTGCAAGTACAAGCTCAAGTGCTCTCACTTCCACTGCACCTACCCGGACTGCAAGCACACGGTGGTCGGCATGTCGCAGATGGACTCGCACAAGCGCAAGCACGAGAAGCAGGAGCGCGGGGACGCGCCGCCGCCCTCGCCCTCGCCCGCCCGCGAGGCCACGCACGGGCCCGCCGCCGCCGCCGCCGCCTCCTCCGCCGCCTCCGTCCTCGAGTACGACTCGCAGGGATCGTCCCTCAACCTGGACGGCTCCCTCAACCTGGGCAGCGGCGCGGACGGAGCGCTCTTCTTCCTCAAGAACGCGGCGGGCGTCGGCCTCAACGACTCGCTGGATTTGAGCGCCAAGCCGCGGCACGACGAGGCCGTTGCCGCCATAACCGTCGCTCCCGCCGCCGTCGTCGTCGCCGCCGCCAGCACCGGCGCCGCCCCCCGGGGCGACGTCACCGCAACATCTGGTGACGTCGAGGACGACAACGACATGACGCAAGGACGAGGAGTTCAACGAAGATGATGACGATCTCCACACGGACTCGGACAGTTGCCATGGCAGCACGCCTGAGCACATGGGCCTAGTGGGGAAGGACGAAGCCTTGGGCCTGTAGCCGGGACACCCACTTCCCTTGTCCCACCCAAACCCAACCTGTCCTCTCAAAAACACTTCCTTCACTTATCTGGGATGATACATTTCTCCCCCGATTTTAACAAAATGAAAACATTAGTCATGAGTAGGACGGAAATGCGAGAGCTCCACGGGCGTGTCGTTTGTTCAGGGGCCTGGCAGCCTTCACACTCCCATCAGGATCAAATGGAGACTCCTCCATCCTCAACCATGCTTCCAGACCAGCCGGCGACAATAGGACAGTGCCCACAACTCGAGAAAGAACCACCAACTTCGATGAACAAAACAATTGGCTTCAGATGGTACGTGCAGTAGGAAGAACTTGCTCCCTAAAAAAAAAGATGTTTACAACCTGACCAACATGATGAAACCCTTTTAATATGCAGGAAAAATGGGGGGAAAAGATCTATAATCCAACATTTCTGGAGTTGGACACCATGTAATATTTGGGTATTACCTTTGCTACCGAAAACTCCTTGGTTGCGTGTGTGCATGTCTGCTAGATTCTATTGTTTTAATTTTTGGAATTTTAAAGAAAACAAAGTATATGAAACCGAAAATTGATAAGCAGTTTGCAGCTGCAGTGTACAATATGGTATGTCAGAGTGTGCAAGTGAAGAATTTACAAAAGCAGTTTGAAATGGCCGTTTGGTGCAGTCAGTCCCACCATCGCCGCTGACAGGCGATGATGAGAAGCCTTCAAGGTCAAGACACATTAAACGCCTTCTTGCTAAATTCTGAAGCACTGAGTGTGGATGAACAGACGTTCATTGTGAAACACATCGTACTTGTGCTCAGACCGAGTGAAGTTTCATTTTTGCTCTTCCATTAATTTATTTTTACTTTGAAGATTTTTTTTGTTTCCTCTCTCCCTTGCCCTGGAGTTTGCTTTCTTTTTATCCCAGATCATGTCCTATTACAGGTTGCAGCTCTTTCCATTCCAATCCTCTCAGCCTCTTGGCACTGTTCCAGAATGATTTTTTTTTCCCCCCTACAATTGTAAAGAAGCCATATGGCATCTGGAAGCTTCGACGATTTTTTTTGTTTGTTTTGTAGATAGAATGAGAACATTTCAAACAAAGTTATTTTTATATATTTAAAGCAGAAATCAATTTGAATGTTGTAGATACTTTCCGGCCCAACATGGTCACATTGTTTGCAAATCATTTGCCACCACATTGAATCTAACTCTTTGAGGCTTTAAGCTGTGGTTCCTCTATTTAAAGGGGTCTCTGTGTGTTTCTGTGTATGAGTTTCTGATCAAAAGCTGTCTCTCCTCTGTGTGTTTAAAGATTATTTGAAAGCAGGGCCATTATATCTTTAAAACTGAATACTATATATATAAATTTGCAAACTTTAAAAAAAAGCAACAGGAATCAGGTAAATATGTACAACACATTTGCTCATTTTCAATCCAAATATCAAGTAACACAATACTTAAGGAAAACATGGTAGAACAGGGCAGAGTCTGATGAAGGATCCCAATCTGAAACGTCACCTATCCATGTTCTCCAGGGATGCTGCCTGACCCGCTGAGTTACTCCAGCGTTTTGTGACTTTTCTTGGGGAACATGGTAAATCCATCTTATTGTCTCTTCTCTGCCTGTCAACTTCATTGCTCATTGTGTTCCATCAATGTTAACTGTCTGAATTTTTTTTTTTAAAAGAGGAATCAGAATAAAATATTAGGTTAGCCAGAATCTGCGAAAGACAAATAGTTTCTCATTCCACAGATGCTGCCTAACCCACTGAGTTTTTCCAGCATTTACCGCTATTTTAGAAGCAAGTGTGACCTGCTTCTAAATTTAATACTCCACAGTCTTGCTGGCACTCCCGTCTCACTCACTGAGACACAGGGGGGCATAGTTCCACTGCAGCAGATGGCTCAAGGCCACCCTTACCTGGGGTGCCTGCTCCTAACTTGTACCCATGCCTTTCCAGGTCTTTTGCCCCCCTCCCTCCCCCCCCCCCCCGCAGCCATCTTGATTTCAGATGACACTAGTCTTGCTAATTGAATAGATTTTACAGTCCCCACGCAACGCATACTTTAGCAGCAGATTAATGACGTCTATTTTCACCTTTCCTGAAAGCTCAGCCTCTTAATTACTCTTCTAAAATTGTCAGTTTAAAACCACATTTGTCACTAACCAGTAGAGTTTAGCTGGTGTAAGCCTCTTTAAAGTGGCCCTGTTATTGTAAATAGATTAGTTTGAGTGTGTAGTCCTTGTTATAGAAGCCCCTGGACAAGACCAATTATAAACTTTCCGCATGGTGCATCCGCAGATGAAATGGACAAATTATTCCAATATGATTAAGCTTTGGGGAGTATCCTATTGATCAGAGCACCCCAGCACGCTGTGACTCACTACACCAACTTGAGCAATCAGATGAGGTAGCGGGGGATTTTGTAAAGTCTAGATTAACAGGGACCCTAAATTAACAGGGAGACGTCAGCCTTCAACCTCAAAAATGCACCAATTTATTGTCTCCTGTCAAAGAGGAAAAATTCCTCTGATGCTCATTGTAAAAGACATCGCTTTGCCAGCCCAAAGTTGCACCTTTTAATGGAGGGCTAGCATTACTAGGGAGAAGAATGGGCAACGGCAAGCAATGGTCAGGAAACCACCAGCCCAGAGAAGGCAGAAGAGCCCTTGAGGATCTGCCATTAGCTCCCGCCTATTCTCATCATTAGAACGTCCCTGACACCATGTAAAGCACAGGCTTCTAAATGGATGTTGATGATACCAACCCAATCTCTTAGATTATACATCATGACACGAAATGTCACCTATCCAGTGTGAAGAAGGCTCCCGACCCGAAAAGTCAGCCGTCCACCTCCTCCACAGATGCTTCCTGACCTACTGAGTTACTACAGCACTTTGCATTTTGCTCTTAGATTATCTCCCATTTGCTCTAATTGAACACTGGGTAAGACCAGAGGACCATTGTCCTTTCATTGTCACCAAACTCTACAGACTAGGTATTAATTTCTCCCCCAGTTTCCAGTCAGTGGTTCAGGGTTAGCAGGGTTGTGCGGCACTTAGCACCATTGGGACATTTACCTCAGCTTCTCTGCTCCAGCAGCCCTGCTCACTGGCTTGGCCACCTCCAGTCATGACTGTTCCAGTGGTGTTAGCTGATCTCCAGGATTGCACTCCACAAACTCCAACCCATTGAAAACTTCACAGACTGTAACTAACCATCAGAGTCTTATTCGCACCTCATATTATGCTGCCCTTCATGACTGAGCAGAAGAGTACAGCATGGCCACGGACCCTTCAGCCCAACACATCAGCGCCCAACACGACGCGGTGTTAAACTAATCTGCCTGCATAGGATCCACATCCCTCCATTTTCGCCTATCCATGTGCCCGTCTGAAAGCTTCTTAAACACCACTATCATATCTGCTTCCACCACCAACCATGGAAGCTCATTCCTGGCACTTTCCAAAAAAACATACATCTCCTTTAAATTTTTCCCATCTCACCTTAAAGCTTTGCCCTCTTGACATTTTGCACGTTGGGAAAAGGTTCTGATATTCTACCCTGTCTCTGCTTCTCATCATTTTATAAAGCTTTATCAGATCTCCCACCAGCCTCCGACACTCCAGATAAAATAATCTAAGCACGTCCAACCTATCCCTGTAGAGAATACCCTCTAATTCAGACAGCATCCTGGTAAATCTCTGTTGTGTCCTCTCCAAAGCCTCCATAAGGGGGCTACACAACTACAGCAATATTCCAAATGTCCAAAATATTCAAAAACTACTAGAACTACACGCAATATTCCAAATGTGGCCTAACCAAAGTTTTACAAAGCTGCAACATGACTTCCTGATTTTATACCCAAAACCTTGACTGATGAAGGCGAGCATACCATACGTCTCCTTGTCTTCAGGCAGCTGTAGACATGGACCCCAAGTCCCTCTGTACATCAATGCTGTTAACTGCATACATTTCACCTCCCAAAGTGCAACCTATCTCATTTGCCCAGATTAAACTCCATCTGCCCTTTCTCTGCCCATATCTGCAACTGATCTATATCCTGCTGCATTTTTTTCTCCAACAAACAGGTTTGGCTAGGGTTTTCCAACAAACCTCATCCGAACCTTTCACCATGTAAGTTGCTTCACGGCAGTATCTTCTCATTAACTCAGCATCCTCTCCACAGCACCATCCACCCCAGGAGTCGTATGTCCTCAAATGTTTAGCTCCACCACACTTCCACGTCAGCAAGAACGGCCCTGCCTCCCAGACACCAAGACTGTGAAAATCCCTGGCACCATCCTCGCATCTACCGCCCCACCGAAGAGGCATTAGGACTGAGAGTGATGTACCATAGGCACTGAATCAGGAAAAGAAGAAGCAATGTTGTGCTGTGGCAGTACAGGGGAGGTCAACGTTATTGTATTCAGGAATAGAGATGCCATGGCCAGTCAAAATTTGACCGAAAGATCACTATGGCAGCAAATTATATTAAATCACTGTGTGAATTAATATTTAAAAGAGGATATACATACACAAAACTACAGGTAGTAAAAGAAAAGGGAACTGTGTGGAGACATTGTCAGAAATTAAGAATTAGGCAAATGACATTTTTTTCCACTACAGAGCTAAAGTATTCTTAACATGGCCCTACATCTAAGAAGCTATTTTCCTATTTAACCTTTGGAAGATCCTTTCCCTTAAAAATATTAAAAGGCAATGCTTTAACTTAAAGCAGATTTGTATTAGCAGGTCAGGTGACAAACCTGACTGATGTTTAACAGTGACACTGTTCTTGCCATAGTTATACATCACGAGAATACTCGGGCTCCTATGGAATGAAATAATGGCTCTTTTTCGGGCAGTGTCTGATCTTATTGGTACATATTTTGTCAGTTCTTTGAGTGAAGCACTACAAGCAGGTGTTGAAAGTAACGGACATGCAAACCTGCTTTGTGTCTTTTTGTAGCAATATATAAGTTTGCACTAATTCTGTTTTATATTAGAACCCTACCAATTAACATGAAACGAGAAGACCACATATTTGCCATTCTTAAAGTAGCAGTCACCCTTTTTCTGGCAGAGTAGAAGTTTTTTGAAACTGAACTTCTATGATTATTTAATAACAATCCCTACAGTTAACAAACTTGTGAGCGGTATTGTGGCAAACTATAATGGACTGGCTTTCCTAAATCAACCAGAGCACATCAGGCCAGTGGGACTGCTGCCATTTAAGGAGGACATACAATGCTGTCTTATTCTTTCCCAGGGCACAAGTGTCACCAATATAAACTCTTTAAGGAGTAATCCTTTCCGCACTAAATTCTGAAGTAAACTAAGGATACCGTGTTCCATTCTAGTCAATGATGGAAATTGTGTGTGTGCACATGTAGAAGCATGTATGTGATTGTGCGTGTGTTGTCTGCATCAGTGCTTGGTATGAGTGAGTGAGCATGTAGCAGTATGTGTGAGAGAGCTCAAGTTTCAGCATGTGTGTATTTATGTGTGCGTGTGCACGTGCGAGTGATTGCTTGTGGATGAGCGTACCAGCACACATACGTGAGCGTGTGTGAGTGAGCAACTCTCAACAGGGGTGTGAATTGAGAGTGAGTGAGTCTTAGTGTGAGACAGAGGGAGAGACTCTGAGCCCTGTTTTTTTTTACTCATGGTATTGTTTAAGATCCAGCATTCTGTATGGTTTATTTATTTATTTCCGCACTAATATCATATCAACAGGAAATAATAAGAAATCACTACAACTGTTTGAGGAATTCCTACCCACACACACAAAGACAAGCTCACCCATCCTCAGAGGGTTAAAGCCACGAGAATAATATGTTTTATTTGAAGAACTTCCTTTTTAAAAAATAATTCTGGAATAACCCATAGATTTATTTTGTGTGTGCAATTCCTTTGAAGATGGAAGTGTAACAGGCCCTTTAACAAGAAGGCCATTGATACATAGATTGTTAGCACTGACACAGAGTATGGTTCAGGTTAAACTTGAATTTTGTAGGATGCAAATTAACTGGTTTCCTATGAATATTAATTGCTAAATAATTTAATACCGTTATCTCTGTTTTATTTTTGTGTGCTCCTTATCTTGCTGTCGATCTGCTAGTGGGTTCCATTTAAAAGTCAAAGAAGAGGCAGGCAATACTAATTGTTTTTTTTTTTCAAATTCAGTACGTATTTTGAAAAGAATACTGTAAAATGCTTAGAGCTGGGAAACATTTTATGCACTTGGATCTATCCGCTGGGTGTCCCTTGTTTTAAATACATATAGAGCATGTTAAAAGTCCAAACGCTGTTAAGTTTTTTTTTTCTCTTCCTCTTTCTTCTGTGATGTTTTGAAAAACGGGTAATACATCACCAGATGTTTGCCAGATGGCATTGTGTAGATAGTCTACCAGAATATGAAGAGAAAATAAAATAATCATTATGTACAACCAGACAGGAACAACCTCCAAATCTTCTAAATAGCCAAGCTGCTGAAGCAATTGATCATTTACTGTTAATTTAACTAAAACTGGATTGATCTTTTGGAGACAAGACAAAGGAAAAATTACAATGTAGCAAAAAGAGAATTCTAGCCTTTGTAATATATATATTGCACACTGGGATAAGAAGCCATCTCTAGATCACATGGATTTGTGTAATTGTTTTCTCTGTGGGGAGAACTTGCCCCACATACGGTGTACATGCCTCTCTATATATATATGGAGACAACTCAACTTTTTTTAAATGCTTTGGAAAGACGTTCTCCAATACTTGAATATTGACCCCCTTGGCACCTATGTTATTGATAACTGAATATTTTTCCACTTGAATCTAGTGCTGTTAGAAATTTAATATATGTGTTTTATTTATTTGATTGGTTTTGCATGACTGATGCAAGGGTTTGAGATTTTCACTCAATAAAAACTGGAAAAAAAAACAACCATTTCTCGGCCGTTATTTTAATGCACTTTGCCGACATTCACTGCAAATTTAGGAATGTAACCACAAAACTGAAAACAAAATAAAGTAATCGGAAACAAAAAAAACAGAAGACGCTACAAATGCTCAGCTGCGCAGGCAGCATCAGCAGAGATAATGTTTCAGGTCAAGTCCCTTTATCAGGCATTTCATTCTCATCTTCAGACTGATAGGTTAAATCTGTTTCTCTCTCCCCAGATACTGCCTGACCTGCTGTGTTTCCACAAATGAAGCATTGTTTAATGTTAGAGGGGCAATGTAGTGATTGGTCAATGAGGTGGGATTTGAAGGGGTCTGTTAGGGGAAGTGAGGGACAAGGGAGGTCATTTGGTGGGAATTCCAGAATACAGGATGGGAACGAAGAGGCATAGCTGCCAACTATGCCAATGGTAGGGCATAAGGAGGGAGAAATGGTGGCCCTGGTGATCATGGGTTTGCTGAAGAGAGGAAAGATTAGGATGAGGCCATCGAATTATACAAACATAAACTTTGTCGCATTTTCACATGGAGAACTGTTCCAGAGTAGAGACCCTGCCTCTGAAAGCGAACAACTGCCAATTACAACTCTCCCAAACAAATGGCATCTGCCTCTGAATGAATTCACATTGATTCCTGTGTCAAACCAAATCTTCACTTTGCAAGCCAAGCACATTCGCGCTTTCTTTAGCCAAACTGAGGTATGGTTTAAGGTTTGTTCTCTCTACCTTGTAGGTCTACAGATATATCCCAATAGATCTCTTTCAGTGAAACTGTCTCTTTGAAGCCTGACTTTGAAGTCTGCTTGCAATTATAAGATAATGGTCTGATTTTTTTTATAGGAGACAACGTCATAGGAGACAGTGAGTGGATCTTCCTGACCAAGCAAATAAATGTCATTTAGCTATGATAGACATGGTCTAAGGCAAGCAATCATCAAGTAGCGATTTACACTGAGTCTGATGAAGGGTCTCGACTTGAACCATCACCTATTCCTTTTCTCCAGGGATCTTGCCTCAGCCGCTGAGTTACTCCAGCATTTTGTGTCTATCTCCGGTATTTTTGTATCTACCTTTTTGGATGTGGGAGGAAACCGGAGCACCCGGATGAAACCCATACGGTCTCAGGGAGAACGCGCAAACTCCATACAGACAGTGACGGAAGTCAAGATTGAACCTGGGTTGCTGGAGCCATGAGACAACCACACCATCTCTGTGACCATCCCACGTTACTTGGAAGCCACCTTGGTTTTTATTCATTAGCTGAGCCAGTGCTTTATCAAAACACAACAAAAGCTTTTCACTGTATCTCGGAATAAACTAAACCGAACTGAGGTGGCAGCGTGTGACTTGCTCTGTGAAAAATAATGAAGGAAAAACTCGTGACCCTAATAAAGGGCTGTCCCACTGTACGAGGTCATTCAAGAGCTCTCCCGAGTTTAAAAAAAAATCAAACTCGTGGTAAGCACGTTGAATGTACGAAGTGGGTACGTTGGAGCTCGGGACGACTCTTAGCGGCTCGTAACGCTAACGGCAGGTGCTCGGGAAACGCGGTAAGCTCGTGAAGACTCGTGAAGATTTTTCAACATGTTGAAAAATGTCCACGAGAGCCCCGAGTATCTACGAGCGGCCATTACCGTAAATCTCTGAGTTTGAATCAGGGGAAACTCGGGAGAACTCTTGAATTAGCTCGTACAGTGGGACAGCCCTTTATTAGGGTCACAAGTTTTTCCTTCATTATTGGTGAGGTTTGATAGGCCGGTCTTTTCTTCTCACTCTCCACTTGACGTTCTCAGTTGCGGCTGCAATTGTTTCAGTATCCTCGTCCTAGCTGGCTCTGTCCCGCCTGAATTGTGGTAAAGATTACACGAGAGTGAGTGATTGCTCACGCAAAGGGCGACGGATCTTTACAATTCTCCACTGTCAAGACTGTTTATGTGTCAAGTGCACTGGGATGGGAACAATAACATTCTTACTCGCCGCAGCTTCACAGGTACATTAAGAGCAACAGCACAACAAACAAACACACAGGGTGGCACAGCGGTAGAGTTTCTACCATACAGCGCCAAGAGACCCGGGTTTGATCCTGACTACGGGCTCTGTTTGAACGTTCTCCCTGTGAAGCGTGAATTTTCTCCGGGTGCTCCGGTTTCCTCCCACACTCCAAAGACGTGCAGGTTTGTAGGTTAATTAGCTTCTGTAAATTGTAAATTGTAAATTGGCCTAGTGTGCAGGATAGTGCTAGTGTACGGGGTGATCGCTGGTCAGCGCGGGGTGAAGGGCCCGTTTACTCACTGTGTCTCTAAAGTCTGAACATGCATAGTTCATAGAGTCATATAGCATTGAAACAGACCCTTGAGCCAAACTGGCCCATGCCAACAGATACCCTATCTATGGTAGATAGATGGGGCATTTATGGTAGAATCTACGATTCTGTGCATTCTGTAAATCTATAGTCTAAATATATACTATAAGTTATCAGTTATTCTAGGTAAAGCTATAATAGTGCCATAGTACCAAAGTACATAGAGTCAAATAATCGTTTTCAGGCTCCTGTACCTTCTTCCCAATGTTAGCAGGGATGTAGGCGGTGGTAATCAGTGGAGGTGCTCTGTTGAATAGTATATCCAAGGCATATCTGAAAGATGTTTTAGATATTAAGAGGATCAAGCAATATTAAGCTCGAGCAGAAAGTGATAAGGCCAAGATCACACTGACTGGTAGGTTAGGCATGAGGGGCTGAATGGCCAACTCCTGCTTCAGTTTCTGAAGCTCTCCTCAACCACCCAACAACACTCCGCAACATCTTCCCATCAGCAAGCTGCAGCATCTGATAACATTACAGATGGCGTGCAAATTTATGAATCAACGTGTGTAATTGTAAACTGGATAACGTATCAACATTTTCACAAAGACTGGAAATAGCAAGCTGGGTCACCTGAGAAAATGCAGGGAAAAAATCTGCAAGAGATTGCACGAGTGAGAAAATGGGGAAGGTTCTGAAAATAGAAAGCTGATAATCAGCTTGACATTAAATAATTTAAACACAGCGTGGGAAGTATGAATGGGCGATCGAGGTGGTCCCAAAACGATCAGACTGTGAGAAGCATCTGACGATTTAATTGGTCGCTGATACGCGCATGTATTCTCCGAGGTGACCCAGCTTGCTATCTCCAGTCTTTGTGAACATTCAGACACATTTGAAGTATAAACACTTAGCATCGATGGACAACTGTTCAGCCGCTTTCCCGTATTATTGATGGGTGTTGAGAACGGTGGCTCAGTGGCCACGTTACTGGCTTAGTCCACAGGGACAAGGCATCGGTGACAAGTTCAAAATCCACCACCCCAACTGAGAAATTCATGTCCCGAGTGAAGAAATAAAGCTGGATTTTAAAACTAATGGCGAGCGTGAAACTAGCAGATCGTCTGAACAGCCCATCACTTATGTCTTTGAGAAACTGAGTTCTAATATCTGTAGCTGGTGTGACTCTGTGCCTCAACAAATGGAGCCCCATAAACTTACCGATCCTCCTGGATTTAGATTCTTAAGAGAATACCACGTGGTGCGCTTTTAACTTCCATCACTTTGCTGATGACTGGGAGTACACTAAATGGGCGATAGAATGATTAGATGTGTCCTGCTTGACATTCTAGGTGCCTAGATGGAAAGGAAAGATTTGGAAGGATATAGGCCAAACACCTGAAGGTGGGACTGGCCTAGATGGGGCATCTTGGTTGGCATGGACAAGTTGGGCCAAAGGGCCTGCTGTATGACCCTGGTCAAGAATATCCTGCTTGAGTCCCTGGTAAAATAGTGTTGGGGGGGAGGGGGTGCAGACAAATAGAGTCAGAGCAATGAATCAAACATGAGGGAATATTTCGGAGAGAGAGGAGACTCGAGAGATTAGGAAAGGATCAGCTATGAGAGAATTTATTATGAAGACGAGGTTTGTGAGGCAGTGTTGATTAACTTGGAGCTAATGAAACCAGCAAGAAAAGTGTAAGTAGTGAGACCGTGTCCTTTATTATTGAGGTCGAACCAACGTTTAAGAACTAATTAGAAAACAACAGCTGATCAACGCGACTCCGCTATCTGTCATCGAAAACTGTGGCCTCCCTCTGTGCTTTCCAGGCCCATCTCTGCCAACGGCACTTTACAACTGTGATAGATAGCCTTGGAGTACTTAATTTTTGACACAAACTAATAAAATAATGGAATATTTTACATGTCGTGGAGAATATTTTAGACCTAAATCTGTTGCGTGTCATCTTGTTCTGCACACTAATTCTGCCGACATAATATTAAAATCTCAGGGCAGTCATTACCAGCTGAGAGAATCACTGATTCCTTTTTGCATGGATGAAGGGAATTCAGCCCACAGAGTCCATACTGGCTCAGTGAAAGAGCAAGCCAGCCAGCCTCGCCCCCACATTCCAAAGCCTTGAAAATTCTTCCCCTTTAAGTACTTAATCGGCTCCATTTTCATCCACAGAGTTCATAGGTTATCGGAGCCGAATCTCAATGTATCTACTCTGCTGTAAAACTGCCATTCGTCCTATCAAATCTATTCCGTTATCCAATCATGGCTGATCTATCTTTCCATCTCAACCCCATTCGACTGCATTCTCCCCGTATCCCCTGACACCCTTACTAATCAAGAATTCTGCCAACCTCCGCCTTAAAAATACCCATTGACTTGGCCTCCACTGTCATATGTAGCAATGAATTCACTTAGATTCACGACCCTCTAGTTTTTCTTGGCATTTCTCGTTCTTACTTCCAGAGGAGGTAATAGAATCTGATAGAGTTTCCATATTGAAGAAGCGTTTAGACTTAAATGGGCAAGAGATGGAAGGAATACAGTGGCAGTGTGGACCAATTGGTTTAGCATGGATGTGCATAGGCACGGTGAGCCAGAAAGCCTGTTTTTGTATGACTCTATAACATTTCACAATATTAAATTTCAACTGCCTATTCCACTGATATCTGAAATACCCTTTAATTCTATTACTGTTTTTCATTAGTTCATGTGATAGGAGCAGACTTTGGCCATTCGGCCTCTGAAATTGATTCCGCCATTCAATCATGGCTGATCTATCTCTCCCTCCTAACCCCATTCTCCTGCCTTCTCCCCATAACTCTTGACACCCGTACTAATCAAGAGTCTATCTACCTCTGCCTTAAAGTTATCCATTGACTTGGCCTCCACGGCCTTGTGTGACAATGAATTCCCACAGATTCACCATCCACTGACTAAAGAAATTCCTCCTCATCTCCTTCCTAAAGGGACGACCTTTAATTCTGAGGCTATGACCTCTAGTTCTAGGCTTTCCCACTACAATCAAACATCCTCTCCACATCCACTCTATCCAGGCCTTTTTCACAATTGTCTGTTACTCCAAGTTTTGTGGCATCTGCAGATTTGGAGATTATGCCTTTTATATCCAAGTGGTTAATATATATTAAGATAAGTAGTGGTCTTGGTATTAATCCCCAGAGAATTTCACTAAGTTCCCTTCAGGCTGAAAAACCACCTTTCAATATAACTGATCTGGTCAATTTTCTAATGACATTACTCCAATCGCTTTTATTCCATGGTCTTCAATCTTGATGATAAACCCATGAACTGGCAACTAATGAAACGTCATGTACAAGTTCATATATACATCAACCGTATTTACCTCATCGACCCCCACAGTTACATCATCTAAAGCTCTATCGTTGATATAATTTGGCTTTTACAGATCTGTATTGGATTTCTCTAATCAATCCACACTTGTCCAAGTGACTGCTACATTGTCCCTGACAACCATTTCTTGATTTGCCCTCCCCACTGAGTTTGAATTGACCGGCCTGCAGTTACTAGGTTTATTCCTGCACCCCTCTCGAAAGAAATGCGTAACACCTGTATTTTACCTGTGTCCAAGTATCACTCCCGAATGTTTGGAGGATTGTGGCCAAATCCTCTGCAATTTCCTTCCTTCCATTCACCTTCACCAACTTGGGAGTAAGATGAATGTCAGAAACAGGAGCAGGGGTTGTCTACAAATCTCCTTGAGCCTCCTCTGTCATTCATGTCTGATCTGATTGTACCCTCTGTTCCACACTCCCATCCACCCACGGTGACTTCACCTGGTTTTACTCATCTCGATTTATCTACTCTGCCCAAAAACTATTCAAATATATCACTTCCACTAGCCTTTGATGAGGGGTTTTCCAGATAACCTTTGAGAGCATAAATAAAAAAACATTTGCTGTTAAATACCGATCCTCTATTTGTGGATTCTCCCTCAAGTAAAAGCATCCTCTCCACATCCAGCCTGTCACGATTTCTCAGGACTCGAGGGTCTGAGTTACAGGGAAAGTTGTGCAGACTTGGACTTTATTCCTTAGAGGTCAGAAGGATGAGGGTTGATCTTATAGAGATGTACAAAATCATGAGATGATCCAGAGATGCTATCTGACCCACTGTATTAAGCCCATATGTTCCACTTCCAAACTCCTTTCCTTTACCACACCACCACCACCACCTCCCCACCCTGCCCCAAGCATGTTGATAATTTTGGAGCTTATTCAAGGAATAAAGTAAAGTGAAGCTGCTGACTGATAATGGAATAAGGCCAAACCTACAGAGTAAGTGATGTATGCCCCTTAAAATGTGAACATTATTTATGTATAAACCTCTGTCCAGCACTTCCTCCTAAATGGTAAATACAATGTACAAAGCTGCACAAACCAATTAATTCTTTCAATTTTCCACAATTTGTTTCTTAAAGCTTTGTGCATGGCATGTTTTAATCCGGTTGCAGGAGGTTATCCTCTTGACTAATAGAATCATACAGGCTCTTTGGCCCACGTCGACCAACATGTGGTATCTACGCTAGTCCCACCCTGCATTTGGCCCAAATCCCTCCAAACCTGCCCTATCCATGTACCTGTCTAAATGTTTCTTAAGCGTTGCAATTGTACCTGCAAATCAGAGCTGAGATAGTGGAGGTCAGCACAATCCCAGCATGGGACCAACTGGGGGGGGGGGGGGGAGCACTACCTTGTCCACAGTTAAATTCATCCCAGAACTTCACATGAAGTAACTTGCAGAGAAACTAAAGTGAGAGGGAGTCAGAAAGAGAAAGTGAGAGAGTCTGAAGGATCAAGACCCAAAACGTCACCCATTCCTTCTCTCCAGGGATGCTGCCTGTCCCACTGAGTTACTCCAGCACTTTGTATCTATCTTAAGAGAGAGAGAAAGTTAGACATAGTGTCAGAGAGTGAGCGTCAGAGAGTAAAAGAGCGAGTGTCAGAGAGGGAGAGAGAGTGCATGTAAGAGTGAGAGAGAGAGAGAGGGAAACAGAGAGGGAGATATCACAGTATTCAAATCTGCAGCCTTATCCAGCAAGAGACAACTGGGATGAAACAGTTTACAACATTTGTTTTAATTTATGCGTGAGTCCATGGTTATAAAAGACTTAGAGTCACAAATGCTCAGGCCTTTTTCAAGCTATTCTGTTGCCATTTATAGAGCAACAGCTATGATTGAACCTGAGTCAGATGGATGAAGTTTTGATTCCCACTCCGGACAGACTGAAATGGATCACAGTTAGAATTGCTGCCATTAAATCTGGGCCTCAGCTCAAAATTGAAGCGTAATCCATAGCATTGATCGTCAGAAAAACTGGGAAGGTGCCCCAGTTAATACTTATCCTTCAGAAAACCAAGATCATCTGGTCATTGTCACACTGCTGTTAGTCCAATCTTACTGTGTACTAATTGTATGTCATCTTTCCTTCAGTGCAGCAGTTGTTCAGTTACGTAAAGTTAGAGAATTCAATGTTCATCCTCGTTATACTTTAAAACTACCAGTGAAACATGCACTCTGATCTACAAGACTAAGGACCAAGGGATGAGATGTGGGAGAAGCAGGGTGAGTTCTTGCTTGGCAAACACATACATTAGGAAATCACAGCCACTCGAGTCTGTAGATCTTGGAATCTTGAGTTTCAAAAGAAGTGCTGGAAGAACTCTGCAGGTCAGGCAGCATCTGTGGAGAAAACGGTGGGCGGCACGATGGCGCAGCGGTAGAGCCTTACAGTGCCAGAGATCCGGGTTCGATCCTGACTACAGTGCTGTCTGTACGGAGTTTGTACGTTCTCCCCGTGACCTGCGCAGGTTTACTCCGAGATCTTCGGTTTCTTCCCACACACCAAAGCATAAATGTAAATTGTCCCTGGTGTGTGTAGGGTAGTGTTAATGTGCGGGGATTGATGGTCGGTGCAGGCTCAGTGGGCCGAAGGGCCTATTTCCACGCTGTATTTCTAAATTAAACTAAACTAAAAACTTGTCTGTCAATTTCCCTCCACAGATGCTGCTTGATCCTCTAAATTCCTCCAGCATTTTGTTTTGTTTTATTCACAATGTGTCAAATGCAGCGTAGAAAGTATTTTATCAGGCTGCATCACAGCATGGTTTGGGAACAGTTCAAGTTTGAATGCAAACTTTAACTAACAAAATATTACCACGTACTATTTCAATAATTTTGCTCTGAAAGCACCGTCTCCCCATGCCCACAAAGTGAATTCAGTTCAGAGGACTCTGCCTGAGAAATGATTTCCTGTTCTCCAAATGAGACTTCCTCCTGAAGTCCCCGTCACCTGCCTGCACAACACAAGAAGGTTACACTAATAATCACATTGGAAATGAACTTATCTACGATAAATCTAAGGACCAATAACTTTTTAAGAAATAAAATTGTTTATTTAACGTCAGCGTCACCGGGCGCCACCCGCAGGACAGCGCACATCAGCGTGTGACAGGGCGCACAACACGATGAGACACCCAGTGGACACCTGATGGTTTTGAACATTCCAAAATCCAGGGGCGGCAGGGAGACACCCTGCGTCACGCCGCGTCACGCCCCGACCACGCCGCGACCATGCCACGTCACGCCCCGACCACGCCGCGACCACGCCGCGACCACGCCGCGTCACGTCCCGACCACGCCCCGACCACGCCGCGTCCACGCCGCGACCACGCCGCGACCACGCCGCGACCACGCCGCGACCACGCCGCGTCACGTCCCGACCACGCCCCGACCACGCCGCGTCCACGCCGCGACCACGCCGCGACCACGCCGCGTCACGTCCCGACCACGCCCCGACCACGCCGCGTCCACGCCGCGACCACGCCGCGTCACGTCCCGACCATGCCCCGACCACGCCGCGTCCACGCCGCGACACGCCCCGACCACGCCCCGACCACGCCGCGACCATGCCGCGTCACGCCCCGACCACGCTGTGACAACCTCCTTTCAGGTTGTGGCCAAAAATGTCGCCCAATTGGGACAGGCCCATTAATATTATAACAAAGTGGGTTTTAATTGACTGTATGAGGTGTAATTGACTCATGGGGTGTATCAGTAACTGGAATTTCTACTCAAGTGCACAAAGAAAGACTGGATTTTCCATAGTGACAGAGACTTCAAGTTCCTGGGAGTGTATATCTCTGAAGATTTGTCCTGGACCCAGCACATTGATGTGATCATAAAGAAAGCTCATCAATGCCTCTGCTTACTTGGAAGGTTAAGGAGATTCAGTATGTCGACAAACACTCTCTTGAACTTCTACAGGTTATGGTAGAGCGCGTATTGACTGGTTGCATCACGGACTGGTTTAGTAACTCCAATGTTCAGTAACAAAGGAGATTGGAAAAGTGGTGAATGCTGCCGGTCCTACACAGGTACTGACGTTCCATCATCTACAGGACCCGTCTTCAGTCTCGACCTGAAACATCAACTATTCTTTCTCTCCAGGGATGTTGTCTGACCCGCTGAGTTACTCCAGCTTTTTGTGTCGATCTTTGGTTTAAACCAGCATCTACAGTTCCTACCCACACATTTAATCTACTCGAGGAAATGAATGGGTCAACAGCTCAACCGGCTGAGTTCCACCAGCAGCTGGTTCACTGCTGTCACCTTCATGAATGAAGTGGTACAGGAATATACAAATGGTGCAGAAATCTATTCACTGAATGTTATAATTGTCGACAAGGGGACGGAATACTCTGATCATTCTCAAGCAGAAAGCAAAATCTTAAAGATAACGACCAGTCTGAAGAAGGGTGTCGACCCGAAAGGTCACCCATTCCTTCTCTCCAGAGATGCTGCCTTTCACGCTGAGTTACTCCAGCTTTTTGCGTCTATCTTCGGTTTAAACCAGCATCTGCAGTTCCTTCTCACACACCTGTCCTTATCAATGCAGTTTCTGCAGAAATATTAGATATCTTCAAGTTCCTTGGCATCCATATAACAGCAACCAAACTTCACACTGATGCAGCGATGAAGAAAGCATTCATTCATTCATTCATTCATTCATTCATTCATTCATCATTGTTGAAAACATTAGCGACGCAGTGGTGCTGGTTTCCTTTTTTTGTTTAATATTTTTATTAGAAGCATTGCATATTATCTAAGGTACAACAGCACTTCAAATACAAATCAGACTTATCACAAACGTTGTACAGATATTACGGGATAATTTATATTTGCTACTACTTTTGATTTTTTTTGGGAAGGTAAGGGAGTGAAAAAAAAAGTAAAAGTATAAATCAATAATCAAAACGTTGTGATTAAATAATAATGATTATATAATAAAAAATAAAAAAATAAAAAGGAATAAAGATAAACAACAAAAATTTAAAAAAAAAACAAACAATTATTACATAATAAAAAATTAAAAAAAGGAATCTTTACATTGAATGGAACAGTTTCATATAACAATATCTATTGAGACATGTATACAGATCCCAATACTTTTTTCATCTAATCCTACACCAGGGTATTTATTGAGTTACGGTGCTGAGCTCAGCTACCCCTTTACCAATGAATGGAGACCATATTTGTTCAAAAAGTTCATATTTGTCCATTAGGACAAACCTAATTCTCTCCAAATGCAACGTCTCCGACATTTCCACAGTCCACATTTTGATTGTGGGAAATAATGTTCCCTTCCAGAATTTTACGTAATAATATTTTTATTAAAAGGGATCCATCATAACAACTGTATTACAACTTTTCAAATACACAACCAACTTATTACAATAAGTATACGAATGTTACGAATAGTTCTTATAAACGTCTATTTTTTTGGAAGTAGAAAAAGAAAAGAATAGATTTTAATCAATAAGAATGGTGATTAAATAATAATTTTGATTATAAAGAAAGAGAAAGAGAAAAGAGAGGAAAAATATATATATATGTATATATTCTTGTTATATGTATTTAATATAAAGTATCATATAGGAAAAAAAAGAGAGATTATACTATACATCTTAATAGTGAATAACACAATTTCAAATAGCGATATTAATGGAGACATGTATACAAATCAAAAAGAAAAACAGAGAGTTGTTTTCATCTAATCCTGCCGGGTACCCATTGAGTTGTGATGCCAAGAACAGCTACCCCTTTTTTTTAAAATTTATAAGCAATAATCGCGCCTCGGGTAAACCTCATTGGCTACGATACTGCCACTGCGCAAAGCTTCCATAATTTTAATATTAATTTTTTCCAATTATCAAACAGTAATCAAGAAAATTTATTTGACTTACTGTTAATATTAAGCTCGAGTCAGGGACTCCTAATATTATTAACTTTAGATCATGGTGCTGGTTTCCAACGGGAACGGTGACGGACGCACCACACATCTCCGTCCTCCAGTTCCTGCGGACCTCTGCCGCTGGAAGTCTAGGATGTTGGTGTGTGTGCTTTATCATCACTCCTTACAATGCCGTGTACGGCAGTGATCGCAACTTCTACTGAAGTGACGTGTGGATGGTCGTTGGCTCGCTAGAAGCTCAACCGCCCTTTGACAGGTCTTGTTTTTGGTCCTGCTGGGGGTCCACAACCCCCTCCTCACCTGGCAAACCTGGTGGGGGAGACGGTTTAGTCGCCGACTATCCGACCATGGAGCGGGTAGCACGGGATTACATGGTACCCATGGCGGGGAACTCCCCCCGACCTGAACATGTTTACTTTCTTAGTCATCTGAGGAGATCCAGCATGTCCACACGGATTCTCTCAAACGTCTACAGATGTACTACAGAAAATATTCTGATTGGATGCATCTCAGCTAGTGTGGCAACTGCTCTGTTCTTGACTACCTAAACCTGCAGAGAGTGGTGAACACAGCGCAGTCCACCACAGACTCGTCATTCCCTTCCATCCACTCCATCTTCGCAGTTGTGTTGCGTTAGGAAGGCTGGAAGTATCATCAAGAATATCTGTCACAATCAAAACACCCTCGACTGTATCCACCTATCACTCGACAGGATTTGTCCCGCCTCCCCACCTCTCTTTTCCAGCTTAACCCCCCCCCCCCCCCCCACCACCTTACTCGTAGAGTTACACGCCACAGCATTGGGTCTTTTGGCCCAACTTGCCTAATGTGACCAAGATACCACATCTACGTTCTTCCCACCAGCCCACTTCCGGATCATTTTCCTCTAATCCTTTCCTATTCACGTACCCGTCCAAATGTATTTTAAATGTTGTTCTAGTGCCTGCATCAACTACCTTCTCTGGCACCTCGATCCATATACCCACCATTCTCTGGATGAAAATGTTGCCCCTCAGGTCCCTATTATATCGTCCCTCTCACTCCAATCAGTCTGAAGAGCCTCAAACCTAAACGTCACCTGTTCATTCCCTCCCCAGACCTGCTGAGTACCTCCAGCACTTAGCACAAGATCCCAGCATCTGCAGTCCCATGTGTCTGCAAATTATTGACAAGGTTCAGGAATTGGCCTGGTGGTGGGAAAAAGAGTGTTGGTCAATGGACCAACACACAAACTGACATGATGATTGGGATCCTACCTTGGGGCCCCAAATGTTCATAACATTAATGTTAGCTTGAAAATGGAGGTCAGGACAAACCTGTACATGCCCAGTACAGCATAATGATAAGGAAATGGCTGGCGTGCAGTTTACCGTGAGAAATTTAAATTGCTTTCACTGCTATGTAGAAGATGGTTGAGAAAGCAGAATACACTACCCAGGTTTGCAGATGACAGAGAAAAAAAAGTTAGGACGTTGTTAACAGTGTCGGTGACAGTGCTGAATTTCAGAAATATTGATAGATTCAATAAATTTGCAAGGTTATGGCAAGAGTAATTCAGGTTAGGCAACTGAATCTAAAAATGATTTAGTTTTTAGAGAAAGTTTTATACGGTGACAAGATCAAAGTAGCCCACACATGTGAAGGCAGTCACTGTCATTGAATGAAGAGGGACATTTTTGTTTGTTACTATTGTACAGTGAATCCTCAAATTACACATTGGGTGCATTCCCAGAGATCGCGACATTACATAAAAGTTTGTTACATAAGTTAATTATGTGGGAACAAACATAGGGGCTCTCCAGCTAAAGCAGAGAAGGTGGTTTCAGCATAGACTTTGCTGTAATAAACTTTATTAAATCAGCTGGCATTTACGGGGCGGTTAAGCTGCTGCAAGTAAGAATTTCATTGCTCTATTGTCGGTACAAATGAGAATGAAACCCTCTTGACTTCCTTATGCTTAACATGAATGGTTATGGAGAGAGCTGAGCAATGTGGTGACACCAACACTTGGTGCCTGACACTTGTCCAAAACCTCATCACGTGTGTGTGTGTGACGGGGCAGAAGACCAAAAGCAAGTTAACTGGAGAGTTGAGGCCTGCCTCAACCTTTCCTTTCCAGCTTCCCTCCCCCACCTCACTTCTCTTCCAGCTTTCTGTCCCACACCCACCACCACCCACCACCCACCACAATCAGTCTGTAGAAGGGCCCCGACCCCAAACATCGCCTATCTGCATTCACCAGAGATGCTGCCTGATCCGCTGAGTTACTCTGTTCAGTTCAGTCTTTTCTGACCTGAAGCATGAGCACCACTCAGTTGCCGCCTGCCCTGCCGATGTTTTCCAACATTTGCTGCTTCTATTACCGCGCTGATTAAGTGTTCAGATGCTGGAGCAGGCTTGAGGCCGTGAAACATTAAGTAATAATCATTATGGTTAAGCAGCCAGTTCTTGCAAAGTCTGTTCTTAAACAACACACACACACACACACACACACAGCAATTACAATTACTGAACCAATGGCCAAATCACACAGCTGCATTCATTTAGATCTCTATTCAAGTGGAGTTGGCTTGTGCTAAGCTAATGAAGCAGGAAAGCTCGGGGGAATTGGCTGTAAACATTTCTTCCCTTTTAAAACTTTGCACCATTAGGTAAGAGCAACAACAGGAACAAATTGAATAGTCAACAGGTTCAGTTGGCAAATCCCAGGTCAGGAAGTGTTTGTGACAGAGTGTCTGCATTGAACACACACTGCGAAACGGCCCTGCGCTCAGATTCACTTCAGCACGTACTGTGCTAGAAATACTCTTCTGGGTCATTAGCTGTGGCAATTGTAAAGCAGCCAAGGTACTTTATAAGTGATCCCAGATCATAGTCAATAAATAGGCTGCACGCAGACTGACTGATTTAAGAAATAAGCTTCCTCAAAATAAATTACCGGCATTTGACTGCAACAAAATATTGAAAGAAATTAGGATGGTGTCCTAGCATCCCTGCTGGGAATATAGGAACAAATCCTTATTTTCCAAAGTGACCGGGTATCTCTTTTCACCTTTAGTCAGAGGGTGGCGAATCTGTGGAACTCATTGCCACAGAAGGCTGTGGAGGCCAAGTCAATGGATATTTTTAAGGCAGAGGTTAATGGATTCTTCATTAGTACGGGTAGCAGGGCGTATGGGGAGAAGGCGGGAGAATGGGGCTAAGAGGTAGAGATTGATCAGCCATGATTGAATGGCGGAGTAGACTTGATGGGCCGAATGTCCTGATTCTGTTCCTATCACTTATGACCTTAATAGAGGGATATGAATTATCAGACAGATAAGAGTTGGTCTTGTCATCATATTTGAAAACAGTTATTGTGAGCCAAAGGGCGTATTCTTGTGCTCTGCTGGTCTACATTCTAGCAGATTCAGTTGAATAGTAGCTTGTGGGGAAATTGACACTTGTCCAAGGAGTTGGATTGTAAAGGAGTATAAAAAAAACTAATTAATTAAATAATTCATAATGAAAGTATTCCTAATACTGCAATTTTAACACACCCGCTTTTGGCCAAGTGATATTTACTCTAATTATAAACACAAAATGCTGGAGTAACTCAGCGGGAAAGGCAGCATCTCCAGAGAGGAGGAATGTCCTGCTGAGTTACTCCAGCATTTTGTGTCTATCTGCAATGTAAGCCAGCATCTTCAGTTCTGTCCTACACGATACTTTATTCTGTTTACAACTGCTCTTGAAAACAAATTATGAACATGTGAACATGTCCGCTTACGCATAAATGGGAGACTGGATTAAAATATGAACAAATAATTTAGTTTAGTACTTCTTCTGACTTCAAGTCAAGAACTCCGATCAGCGGGTGCTTTGAAAATAAACTTGGCGACATTACAGCAGGCAAACTGGAACAGCAAACCTTGAAAAATTCCTAAGTATTTAATGTCGCTAAAGGTAGAGTGTACTAACAAATGCGGAGGAATGTGTATACAAACATGAGAGGGATAGAAAGGGTGAATGCACAGAGTATTTTACCCAGGGTAGGGTGGTAAACAGAGCACAGGTTTAAGGTGAGAGGGGGAAAGATTTAATAGGTACCTGAGGGACAACCTTGTCAACTGGTGGTGGGTATATGGAAATGGAAGCCAGAGGAGGTAGCTGAGACAGGTATAGCAACAACATTTAAACAACATTTGGTCAAGTACACAAATAGAGAAGGTGTAGAGGGATAAGGACCAAATGCGGGCAGGTGGGTCTAGTGTAGATGGGGCACCTCGGTTGGTCGAAGGGCCTAAGGGCCTGTTTCCGAGCTTGGCCGAAGGGCCTGTTCCCTATGCAGGAAAGAACTGAAGAAGGGTCTCGACCTGAAACATCACCCATCCTTCTCTCCGGAGATGCTGCCTGTCCCGCTGAGTTACTCCAGCATTTTGTGTCTGACTCTATGAACTATGCATGTTTAGACTTTAGACTTAGAGATGCAACGCGGAAGCAGGCCTTTCGGCCTACCAAGTCCGCACCCACCAGTGATCACCCCGTACATTAGCACTATCCTACACACTAGGGAAAAATTTAAGTTTTTTTGAACAAAGCCAATTAACCTCCAAACCTGCATGTCTTTGGAGTGTGGGAGGAAACTGGAACACCTGGAGAAAACACATGTGATCACAGGGAGAATGTACAAACTCTGTACAGACAGCACCGGTAGTCAGGATCTCTGATACTGGTGAGGCAGCAACTCATCATGTTTAGGGTCGTTGTCCTGCTGGAAGGTGAACCTCCGCCCCAGTTTCAAGTCTTTTGCAGACTCTAACAGGTTTTGTTCCAAGATTGCCCTGTATTTGGCTCCATCCATCTTCCCATCAACTCTGACCAGCTTCCCTGTCCCTGCTGAAGAAAAGCATCCCCACAGCATGATGCTGCCACCACCATGTTTCACAGTGGGGATGGTGTGTTCAGGGTGATGTGCAGTGTTAGTTTTCCACCACACATAGCATTTTGCATTTAGGCCAAAAACTTCAATTTTGGTCTCATCAGACCAGAGCACCTTCCTCCACATGTTTGCTGTGTCCCCCACATGGCTTGTGGCAAACTGCAAGCAGGACTTCTTATGGCTTTGTTTCAACAATGGCTTTCTTCTTGCCACTCTTCCATAAAGGCCCGATTTGTAGAGTGCACGACTAATAGTTGTCCTGTGGACAGATTCTCCCACCTGAGCTGTGGATCTCTGCAGCTCCTCCAGAGTTACCTTGGGCCTCTTGGCTGCTTCTCTGATCAATGCTCTCCTTGCCCGGCCTGTCAGTTTAGGTGGACGGCCATGTCTTGGTAGGTTTGCAGTTGTGCCATACTCTTTCCATTTTCGGATGATGGATTGAACAGTGCTCCGTGAGATGTTCAAAGCTTGGGATATTTTTTTATAACCTAACCCTGCTTTAAACTTCTCCACAACTTTATCCCTGACCTGTCTGGTGTGTTCCTTGGGCTTCATGATGTTGTTTGTTCACTAATGTTCTCTTAACAAACCTCTGAGGCCTTCACAGAACAGCTGTATTTATACTGAGATTAGATTACACACAAGTGGACTTTTACTAATTAGGTGACTTCTGAAGGCAATTGTTTGCACTGGATTTTATTTAGGGGTATCAGAGTAAAGGGGGCTGAATACTTTTGTACGCCACACTTTTCAGTTTTTTTTAATTTGTAAAAAAACTTGAAAACCATGTATCATTTTCCTTTCACTTCACAATTATGCACCACTTTGTGTTGGTCTATCACATAAAATCCCAATAAAATGCATTTACGTTTGTGGTTGTACCGTGACAAAATGTGGAAAAGTTCATGGGGTATGAAAACTTTTGCAAGCCACTGTACTTGGCCAATAAACTTATTCATTCATTCATTCAATCATATAACAGTTCACCTCCATGACACACTGGACAACCTGAGAAACAGGCTGGTTTCACCAAGATGCAGAACAGAACGCCACAGATTGACCCTTCTTCCCTGTGGCTATCAAACTGTACAACCCCTCCCCCTTCTGTCAATGGGGTAGACTGAGACTGACTCCCCTCTCGCCACTCACCAATCTTTGCACATCCCCAATCCTTTCCACTGGTTACTTTAATTTCATGTATTTTGCTTTGTGACTGTTGGCAGAACAATTTCCCTCCTGGGATAAATAAAGTTCCATCGTATCGTATTGTATACCCATCACCCTCTGTGTGGAAAAGTTGTTCCTCAGGTTCCTATTCAATCTTTCCCCTCTCAGCTTAAACCTTTATCCTCTGGTTCTCGATTCCACTACCCTGGATAAAAGACTCCGATCTTATACATCTCTATAAGATCACCCCTCATCCTCCATCACTCAATGGAATAGACGGTCCCACCTCTCCACAAAGCTCATGCCATGTTGTTGCGTTTGGCCGATGCCCTGAGTCACAACTCTATACTATTTTGGAGCTGGCTGCCCATGAAGGCAAACACTTGATTGAGAGTCAAAAGTGTTTAATAGTCAAATGTCCCAGGTAGAACAATGAAACTCTTATTTACAGCACTATGTTTACATACTCTGTTGTTCTGCTGCAAGTAAGAATTTCATTGTTCTCTCTGGGATATATGACAATAAAACTCTCTTGACTCTCACACACACACACACACACAAAAAACAAACAAAAATACTTCAATAAAATCAATAATAATCATAATTACAATAACAGTCTATGAAGTTCGGAACGTATTTGAGGTTGTAGCATTTCATAGCTGAACGGGACATTGGGGGGACATACGACCACTGAACGCAACACTATTGCAGCTTTTGCTGCTCACCAGTGCGTTCACTCACATGCAGTGATCCCCACACAGTGAGAGGATCAAAGCGCAGACTGAACGAGCCCACCTCACTGTGCTGGGGACCATGCATTACAGGGGGATTTTGCATTACTGCGATGTGATTCTCTGCAGCATGAAGCCGCTGCATCCGCACACACGTCAAGAAGAGTTGAACAATTATAGATTTTGTTTATTTATTTTGCAAAAGCACATTTTTATTCTACAGTGCATTCAGGAAGTATTCAGACCCCTTCACTTTCTCCACATTTTGTCACGTTACAGCCTTATTCTAAAATGGATTAAATTCATTTTTCATCATCAATCTACATACAATACCCCATAATAAAAAAGTGAAAACAGGTGTTTAGAAATCTTTGCAAAGTAATTAAAAAGAAATAACTGAAATATCACATTTACATAAGTATTCAGACCCTTTACTCAGTACTTTGTTGAGGCACCTTTGGCAGCGATTACAGCCTCAAATCTTCTTGGGTATGACGCAACAAGCTTGGCACACCTGCATTTGGGTAATTTCTCCCATTCTTCTCTGCAGATCCTCTCAAGCTCTGTCAGGTTGGATGGGGAGCGTCGCTGCACAGCTATTTTCAGGTCCCTGCAGAGATGTTCGATCGTGTTCAAGTCCGGGCTCTGGCTGGGCCACTCCAGGACATTCGCAAACTTGTCATGAAGCCACTCCTGCGTTGTCTAGGCTGTGTGCTTAGGGTCATTGTCCTGTTGGAAGGTGAACCTCCGCCCCAGTCTGAGGTCCAGAACGCTCTGGAGCAGGTTTTCATCAAGGATCTCTCTGTA
This sequence comes from Okamejei kenojei, assembly GCA_035221665.1. NCBI lineage: Eukaryota > Metazoa > Chordata > Chondrichthyes > Rajiformes > Rajidae > Okamejei > Okamejei kenojei. The sequence continues at coordinate 6,907,288 of CM069162.1, forward strand.
CTTTGCTCCGTTCATCTTTCCCTCGATCCTGACTAGTCTCCCAGTTCCTGCTGCTAAAAAAACATCCCCACAGCATGATGCTGCCACCACCATGCTTCACCGTAGGTATGGTATTGGCCAGGTGATGAGCGGTGCCTGGTTTCCTCCAGACGTGACGCTTGGCATTCAGGCCAAAGAGTTCAATCTTGGTTTCATCAGACCAGAGAATCTTGTTTCCCATGGTCTGAGAGTCCTTTAGGTGCCTTTTGGCAAACTCCAAGCGGGCTGTCATGTGCCTTTTACTGAGGAGTGGCTTCCGTCTGGCCACTCTACCATAAAGGCCTGATTGGTGAAGTGCTGCAGATATTGTTCTGGAAGGTTCTCCCATCTCCACAGAGGAACTCTGGACTCTGTCAGAGTGACCATCGGGTTCTTGGTCACCTCTCTGACCAGAGCCCTTCTCCCCAGATTGCTCAGTTTGGCCGGGCGGCCAGCTCTATGAAGAGTCCTGGTGGTTACAAAGTTCTTCCATTTAAGAATGACGGAGGCCACTGTGCTCTGCGGAACCTGTAATGCTGCAGAAATTGTTTTATACCCTTCCTCAGATCTGCGTCTCGACACAATCCTGTCTCGGAGGTCTACGGACAATTCCTTCATGGCTTGGTTTTTGCTCTGACATGCACCGTCAACTGTGGTACCTTATATAGACAGGTGTGTGCCTTTCCAAATCATGTCCAATCAATTTAATTTACCACTGGTGGACTCCAATCAAGTTGTAGAAACAGCTCAAGGATAATCAATAGACAATAGGTGCAGGAGTAGGCCATTCGGCCCTTCAAGCCAGCACCGCTATCCAATGTGATCTTTGCTCCTATATTCGAATCCTCTTGTTATAAAGGCCAACATGCCATTCGCTTTCTTCACTGCCTGCTGTACCTGCATGCTTACTTTCATAGACTGATGTACAAGGACCCCCAGATCCCGTTGTACTTCCCCTTTTCCCAACTTGACGGCATTTAGATAGTAATCTGCCTTCCTGTTTTTGCTACCAAAGCGGATAACCTCACATTTATCCGCATAAACTTCATCTGCCATGCATCTGCCCACTCCCCCAACCTGTCCAAGTCACCCTGCATTCTCATAGCATCCTCCTCACAGTTCACACTGCCACCCAGCTTTGAGTCACCTGCAAATTTGCTAATGTTACTTTGAATCCCTTCATCCAAATCATTGATGTATATTGTAAATAGCTGCGGTCCCAGCACCGAGCCTTGCGGTACCCCACTAGTCACTGCCTGACATTCTGAAAGTAACCCGTTAATCCCTACTCTTTGTTTCCTGTCTGCCAACCACTTCTCTATCCATGTCAATACCAAGTGCCCTAATTTTGCCCACTGATATCCTATGTGGGACCTTATCAAATCAATGGAAACAGGATGAACCTACGCTCAATTTGGAATGTCATAGCAAAGAGTCTGAATACTTATGTAAATGTGATATTTCAGTTATTTATTTTTGATTACTTTGCAAACATTTCTAAACACCTGTTTTTGCTTCTTCATTTTGGGGTATTGTGTGTAGGTTGATGATAAAAAAAAAGAATTCAATCCATTTTAAAATAAGGCTGTAACGTAACAAAATGTGGAAAAAGTGAAGGGGTCTGAATACTTTTTGAATGTACTGTATATCCCAGATTTTTAGGTAGTGAATCCTGCAAGGTGGAATTTCTGTTACCCAAATTATGGCATACCGTATACAATATACCATATACCGTACTCACCTGTGTACAGATTCAGACTGAAAAGCTTTCCATTAAAGGGAAATTTGTTCTTTATGTACCTTGTACTACAAACCACAGGAGCAAAATAACTAACTCAGTAGGTCGGGCAGCATCTGTGGAGGGAATGGATGGCTTTGGGAATGCATGCATCAGGAATGAGAGTGTAGAGGGGAGAGAGTTGGCATAGTGATGTTGGAAGGAGTGGGGATGGCGTGACTGTCAAGTGACATAAAGTGCTGGAGTAGCTCAGCGGGTCAGGCAGCATCTCTGGAGAAAAAGGATGGGTGACGTTTGGGGTCGGAGCGTCTGAAGGAGGGGTTCCGAACCAAAAGGTTGCCCATCCATTTTCTCCAGAGATGCTGCCTGACCCTCTGAGTTACTCCAGCACTTTGTTTCTCAGCATCTGCAGTTCCTTCATACACACAGGTGATAGGTGGAACCAAGTGAGGAGGGAGATAATGGGCAGATGGAGAAGGAGGGGGCGGAGAGGTGTTGGTGGGTGAAAGGTGGAGACAGATAAGGAAAAGGGGGACAGATGAAGTAAGATAGGGGGAGGGTAGAGGCAGAGGCTGCAAGGTGATAACTGGAGACATAGTGGAACAGATGAGGGTGGGATAATGCCGGGCAGATGGAAGCAGCAGGGAGAGTATAGGAGACCCAGTAAGTTCAGTGTGTGGGAGAGTCAGATGGAACCGACAAAATGAGCAACGGATGCCTGGTGGAGGGTGTGGAAAGAGATGGGAATATAGGAGGTGGCAGGTTACCTGAAACTGGGTACATTTAACATTCAAACCTCTGTGTTGTAGATTTTCCGAGCGGAATGTGAAGGAGTGAATAGTTGTCCTCACCCTGTAAGTGGAGAAGTTGGAGGAGAGAAAGGTCGCTGTGGGATTGGGAAGGGGAGATGAAATGGCAAACAACCTGGACTTCACCTAATAGGGAGGAACTGCAGATGCTGGTTTATAATAAAGGTAGACACAAAGTGCTGGAGTATGACTGATGAATGAATCGTTCGCTCGTGTGTCTAGACGACGTGTCGCTCGCTGTTGGCTTCTGTCGTCGTCCAACATGTTGACAGAATTGGCCGCCTGAGGGGGGCGCCACGAGGAGGATTCTGTCATAACCCCCGATGAATGCATGAATGAATGCTTTTTTGTCACATGTGACAAGTCGCAGTGATAATCGTTGCTTGCATAGCCAAGGTAAGCATAGAGTCATCACATATCGCTACAAAGTATCCCGCAGGTCCACATACAGTGCAAACAGAAAGTATTCACACCCCTTCACTTTTTCCACATTTAGTTACGTTGCAGCCTTATTCTAAAATGGATTAAAATCTTTATTTATCATCATCAATCTACACACAATACCCCAGAATGAAGACGCGATAACTGCCGTTTAGAAATTTTTGCAAGGTAATTAAAAATAAATAACTGAAATATCACATTTACATAAGTATTCAGACACTTTGCTATGACACTCAAAATTGAGCTGAGGTTCATCGTGTTTCCATTGATTATCCTTGAGATGTTTCTACAACTTGATTGGAGTCCACCAGTGGTAAATTAAATTGATTGGACATGATTTGGAAAGGCACACACCTGTCTATATAAAGTCCCACTGCTGACAGTGCATGTTAGAGTGAAAACCAAGCCATGAAGATGAAGGAATTGTCCGTAGACCTCCGAGACAGGATAGTGTCGAGACACAGATCTGGGGAAGAGTATAAAACAATTTCTGCAGCGTTGGACTTTCAGACCATGAGAAACAAGATTCTCCGGTCTGATGAAACCAAGATTGAACTCTTTGGCCTGAAAACCAAGCGTCACATCTGGAGGAAACCAGGCACCGCTCATCACCTGGCCAATACCATACCTACGGTGAAGCATGGTGGTGGCAGCATCATGCTGTGGGGATGTTTTTTAGCAGCAGGAACTGGGAGACTAGTCAGGATCGAGGGAAAGATTAACGGAGCAAAGTACAGAGAGATCCTTGATGAAATCCTGCTCCAGAGCGTTCTGGACCTCAGACTGGGGCGGAGGTTCACCTTCCAACAGGACAATGACCCTAAGCACACAGCCAAGACAACGCAGGAGTGGCTTCATGACAAGTTTGCGAATGTCCTGGAGTGGCCCAGCCAGAGCCCGGACTTGAACACGATCGAACATCTCTGCAGGGACCTGAAAATAGCTGTGCAGCGACGCTCCCCATCCAACCTGACAGAGCTTGAGAGGATCTGCAGGGAAGAATGGGAGAGATTACCCAATACAGGTGTGCCAAGCTTGCAGCGTCATACCCAAGAAGACTTGAGGCTGTAATCGCTGCCAAAGGTGCCTCAACAGAGCACTGAGTAAAGGGTCTGAATACTTATGTAAATGTGATATTTCATTCATTTATTTTTAATTACTTTGCAAAAATTTATAAACACCTGTTTTCTCTTTTTTATTATGGGGTATTGTATGTAGATTGATGATAAAAAATGAATTTAATCCATTTTAGAATAAGGCTGTAACGTGACAAAATGTGGAAAAAGTGAAGGGGTCTGAATACTCTGTATGTTCTCCATCCCCCCCCCTCTCTCATGGTGGTTCCCCCACGCTGGCTCCTCCCTTGTTCGCGGCGACGTGTCCTCCGAAAACCCGTGGCCCGTCCTCGACCGCCGGCGCGCTCATCGACCGCCACATTGATCTCCTCCACGACCGCCAGCAGGTCCCCTCCTGACGCCTCTGCGGCACCGACCCAGGCCCCAGCCGCCAGTCTCCGCCACCCAGCTTCTCTGCGGCCTGCTAAGGGGCATCTCAGGACGTCCCCGCAGGAGGTAACCTCTCAGGAGGTAACTCAGCGGGTCAGGCCGCATCTCTGAAGTAAAAGAATGGGTGGCGTTCGGGGTCGGGACCCTTCTTCAGACTCACGATGGCCATGAGGAAGAAAGAAGTTCATCTGAATGTATTTTTTTCCAAATGATCTCTGAATGCTGGGGGTTGTTGTTCTGTTGCTTCTGTTCACCGTAACCTCCTTTTGAACACACATTTATCTGGTTCTCATCCAGACCTCCCATGCCCATGCCTCCCATGTTCATGCCAGTTTGAGCCCCCTCACCCAGATCTCCACTAACCTCATGATAATCCATCTCATTTAAAGGATGGTTTTGATCACACACTCCACCAGTCCCCACTGTCAGCCCTCAAAACCCTCATCCCATCTGCTCTCAATGCCCATCTGCAAAGTATCTTGGAAAGTTCCTTACATTAAAGCCTCTCTGTAAAGACGTTGCTGTTGAGAAATTGCGAAAGAGAAGCAGGCAGATAATTTCCCTCTCCCATTCCAAAAAATGAGCCTGTAAAACGGGAAGCATGTAAAATAACATTCACCTGGCGATTCTGCAGCGTAGCTTCCAATGCGCCGCAGATCGAGAAAACTGGATGAAGATAAAACCCCAATATAAACTTGTTTAATCAAATAAAACCATTTCTTTATGTCTAAATATTATTATTATTATTATTATTATGTGATGAGTTCATTCATTTAGAAGCAGCCACATTGAGCAATAACCCTCAAACAACAGAGGCAATGTCAGTATCTAATTTAATCCAAACTATCTCACACACACACCATTGATCCATTGTATGCTGTCAATATTTGTCAAAATTATTAAAATTAGCAGATTTGGTTGCATTTAAAACAGCACAGATGATGTTTAGGGCTAAAAATAAAAACTTACCAGGAAATATACAAAAATTATTCAATGAGCGAGTGGGGGGTTATAATTTAAAAAGAATATTTAATTTTAAGGAACAAAGAGTCCGCACGACCAGAAAAAACGTTTTGTATTTCAGTCTGTGGAGTGGGATTGTGGAACAGTTTGAATGTGGAGTTAAAGCAACGTCCAAACATGAACCAGTTCAAAATGACATACAAAAAACTTTTTTTCACAAGGTACAGGGATGAAGGGGATGGTTGACAAACAGGGGTTAATGTTTATTAATGTTTATTTATTTATTATTTATTTATGTTTTTTGGTTACTTCATACATATTACTTGTATGTGTTTATCAGTTGTGTGTATATATACGTCAGTATGCAGCTCTAATAATTGTCTGGGGTGCGTTTACGGTTAAATTGTATCTCAAATGAATAATTAGCTATTGTAGATTATATATTGTATATTGTGTTACATATTACATTACTATTGATATATTATCATTATTGTTATTATTATTATAAACAATGTTATTAATAATGGTGATCATTATTATTATTAATTATGAAATATGGAAGAAGGGTTTAGGGAGAAGGGGTGAGATTAAAAAAGTTATTCTTCTCACTCCTTTTCGAGCTTGTAAAGAAAAAGTGTTGGACATTTACATTTTGCTTTATACTTTTCATTGCTTTGCAAATATTGCCTGGAATGTCCAATTGTTTGACTATTTCGATTTTGCTGTTGTTATTTATTCCTATTTATGTCTTTACTTGTTCGGAACAAATAAACAAAATAAATAAATAAATCAAGTGTCATGTGGGAAGTACAAAGCGGGACAAAGTTGTGGCTCTAGAACCCCAACAGCTGCATTTTTAACATCTTGGATGACAAATAGTAGTTTAAACACAATGCTGGGAATCTCACTGGTCTTAGTGACTGCTCTGATTAGGAGTTGCCGGGTAAAGGGGAAAGTGACTCGGCAGCAACTTTGGTTTTGCTCGCAGTTAAACGTTTTATTATTGTCACGTACAATGCAAACGTTTGGTGAACTTGTACACAATGAAGAGCTGGCAAGAACTAAAGAGCTAGCATGAAGTGGCCTTACGGCAATGAGGAAATGTTGTTTAGGGATTTTTATTTTCTATTGCAATCAATGATTAAATCTCTGGATGACAATCAGTAATTCTGGGAAGCGGGGGCAATTCCAGCAATTCTGGGAAGCAGGGGCAATTCCAGCAATTCTGGTAACTCTACGTCAAATGGTAGGTGAGGTCTAAGTTATCGGTTACTGTTCAATAAAATGATTACACCTTTCTGTAGCTGACACACTCACTAAATTGTTCCACAATGTAATTACTATTCTTACTATTAGTCAAATATCTTAGTCAAATATCTTACTATTATTTTGACTAAATACGGAGTTTGTATGTTCAAAGTTTTGTACAAAGATAAGGTGGCACAGAGGCACCGATATATAGACGACCCAAAACTTCGCCTATTTCCTTTGCTCCTTAGATGCTGCCTCACACGCTGAGCTTCTCCAGCATTTTTGTCTACCTTCAATTATTCCAGCATCTGCAGTTCCTTCTTAAACATTTAGAACCTTGTTGCGGGTGCTTCTCTCTATTTCCTTCAGGTTCTTGTGTCATTTAACAAAAAGCAGAGTGAGGAGTTCTTGCTTCCCGTGCAATTCTAGGGGCTAGTGGAATCAAGGGATATGGGGAGAAGGCAGGCACGGGTTATTGATTTGGGACGATCAGCCATGATCACAATGAATGGCGGTGCTGGCTCGAAGGGCCTAATGGCCTCCTCCTGCACCTATTTTCTATGTCCCTCTGATTTTTCTCATAGCTGTGCTTTCTATTTAGAGCGTGGACACCTATAGACTGTGTGCTCTTGAATACGTTGGCAATTCACCTGGCACTCTCGAGTCCATCACCAAACATTGTACACAGCCTGGGCACCACGCACTTCCAAACATTGTTTCCTTTAAATCGTTCTTCTATCAAATTGATGTGCCTGGCTGTCTAACCCATGCAAAAAGGGATCACAGGGTGGCGGTGGTAGGAAGAGCTATCGATGTGAATGCTGAGAGCAAGCATATTAATGGGCCAAATAACCCCCTAGGTCAGATCAAAATATAACTCACTTTTGACCCTAAAGTGTTCCTCAAGGGTCTGTCCCACTTGGGTGTCATTTGCGCGTCACGCAGATGGCGCACGAAGATTTTGTACATCGCAAAATCCCGGGGCGCCGTGCGTAAATGATGTCGCGTAAATGATGTCGCGTAAATGATGTCGCGTAAATGATGTCGCGTAAATGATGTCGCGTAAATGATGTCGCGTAAATGATGTCGCGTAAATGATGTCGCGTAAATGATGTCGCGTAAATGATGTCGCGTAAATGATGTCGCGTAAATGATGTCGCGTAAATGATGTCGCGTAAATGATGTCGCGTAAATGATGTCGCGTAAATGATGTCGCGTAAATGATGTCGCGTAAATGATGTCGCGTAAATGATGTCGCGTAAATGATGTCGAGTAAATGATGTCGAGTAAATGATGTCGCGTAAATGATGTCGCGTAAATGATGTCGCGTAAATGATGTCGCGTAAATGATGTCGCGTAAATGATGTCGCGTAAATGATGTCGCGTAAATGATGTCGCGTAAATGATGTCGCGTAAATGATGTCGCGTAAATGATGTCGCGTAAATGAGGCAAATGAGACGCAAGTGGGACAGGTCCTTCAACAACCTTCTCGTCATTGACAATAACCTTCTTGTGGATACTTCTCTCTATTTCCTTCAGGTTCTTAAGTCATTTAACAAAGACCCACCGTTCCATAAGTGAATCCCGACAACCTTCCTTTGATCCCAAACGGAACAGTCAGAGAGGTTCACTGTTGAACACTCCGTGAGACTGAGAATCGTAAACACTTTCAATCTGAATAGTTAATGATTGAAAATCATCTTTCAAATGATTGAAAGCTTTATTTTCGAGAGTTGACTTGGATTTTCCTCAGATTTGTGGATGTAGTACGAGATAAAAGATAGTCTTCTGACCTATATCCATCTGAGCTGGCTCTCAGTGGCAACCCTTATACGTTTGATCAACGTCCGGTGGTGCAGCAGTTAGTGCTGCTGCCACACAGCTCGAGGGACTTGTTGTCAAATGTCCTGATCCGACCTCGGGTACTGTCAGAGCAGAGCTACCAATTAGCTGACATTAATTACTGACATTAATGAGAATTAGTTAACTGGGAAGTGAGAAGGGCAATGGGACAAAATCGATCACTCCCACAGGAGCTAGCATGGACATACGGGTTGAATGGCTTTCACTGCACTATTACAGTTGATATTTAGAAGCATTTTCTAAAGCACCGTATCTACCCTTCCTTTCCCACATTCTCATTCCTTGGGATTCATGACTTATTTGTTCAATTACCCCCAAGTAATTGTTTCCTAGATATGTTTCACTTCTCTAAATCGAGCAGGAATTTAAATGCACACCTGGCCTCACCTAATTACAGCTACTGTTCCACTTAACTAATTACCCAATCTCTGCAGCCTTGTCGTTAAACAGCACAGTCGTCCACTTGACAAATTACACCCATGCCGTCTCTCCGCGGATCCCGACATTTCACAAAAGTTGCTCAAAGAAAAACATCATGTGTGAGAAAACTGCAGTAACTTTGAAAAGAAATGATACGGGTCACGCTGGTTTGATGCTCAACCCGAGCCCAGCGGGAAAGTGGAACTAAAGCTGCCAGAAGTAGTTGATGGTGGACAGGTTCTCTCTCGTTAGGTGTTTACTCCTGAAACAAATGGCGATGAACTACTGACCCAAAAGGGTCCACCGAGAGTTAAGCTTCGCACACACAGCTAGCCAAGTCACCCTTAGCACTCCACAGTGTCCATCACAAAGCTTTGTTGTGGATGTCTAACCTTAAGTTGGCCTGTTTCTATCATCGTTACTTTTTTTGGGCCACAGTTTAAGAATAAGGAGTAGGCCATTTAGAACGGAGACGAGGAAACACTTTTTCTCACAGAGAGTTGAGAGTCTGTGGAATTCTCTGCCTCAGAGGGCGGTGGAGGCAGGTTTTCTGGATGCTTTCAAGAGAGAGCTAGATAGGGCTCTTAAAAATAGCGGAGTCAGGGGATGTGGGGAGAAGGCAGGAACGGGGTACTGATTGGGGATGATCACATTGAATGGCGGTGCTGGCTCGAAGGGCCAAATGGCCTACTCCTGCACCTACTGTCTATTGTCTTTTTGTTCTATATCTCTCTACATCAACATCTATACTTCTCGTATCCCTTTCCCGTGACTCTCAGTCTGAAGAAGTCTCGACCTGAAAAATTCCTTTTCTCCAGAGATGCTGCCTGACCCACTGAGTTACTCCAGCTATTTGTGTCTTTATAAGGGGAAAGAACAGAAAGTTTCAGGTCAGGACCCTCTTCAGATTGCAGAAGGGTCCTGACCCAAACTGTCATCTGTCCAATTTCCTCCACAGGTGCTGCCTGACCTGCTGAGTTCCTCCAGCAGTCTGTTTTTAACTCAGGACTCCAGCATCTGCAGTCTTTATGTCGCAGTATTCCTTTTGTTCTTTTCCCGCCCGAAATAAATAACTTCTTCCGATTGATGGAGTTGATTGCTGGTAGCGAAAAAATAATTCATCCATATTTTTATTACAATTATTCATGGATATCAAAGAATTTGAAAAAAAAAGTCGACCAAATGTTTTATTTGGAGATGAAATGGTGACGTTAAAGTAGGAACCATCTGCAGAGAAATTGATGGTTTTCTCTGAAGTGGCGATTGTCAGATGGGTTGGAGCTGGTCCAGGGACACTTTGTTCAAGACGCTGACATTGGGAACTTCAGTAACACGAGATCTAAGCACTGGCACTACTGAACGGATATAACATTTGGGGACACGAGAGCTGCAGATGCTGGAGCCAAATTGCTGAGCAAAACACAGCTGGAACTCAGTGGGTCAGGCTGTATCTGAGGAGGGCAATGGACAATGTTCTTCTGACTGATGGAATAGAGGGATGAATGCTGGTAAAAAGAGGTGAGGGAAAAGGGCCGGGCAAGAGTTACAGTAGAAAGAAACAAAGAACTGCAGATGTTAGTTTACACCAAATATAGACACAAAGTGCTGGAGTAACTCAGTGGGTCAGGCAGCATCTCTGGAGAGAAGGATGGGTGACGTTCGGTTCAGGATCCTTCTTCAGACTCTGAAGTCTGGACTGAGTTTGTACATTTTCCCCAAGACCTGCGCGGGTTTTCTCCGGGATCATCGGTTTCCTCCCACACTCAAAGACGTACAGGTTTGTAGGTTAATTTGCTTGATATAATTGTAAATTGCTCCTAGTGTGTGTAAGTGTGAGGGGATCGCTGGTTGGCATGGAATCGGTGGGCTGAAGGGCCTATTTCCACGCTGTGCCTCTAAACTAAACTAATGGGTCTGAAGAAGGGTCCCATCCCAAACGTCACCCATCCTTTTTCTCCAGATGCTGCCTGACCTGCTGAGTTACTCCGCCATTTTGAGTCTATCTTTGGGGCAAGAGTTGGCAAGTGATAGATGGATACAGGTAAAAAGGGGTGGAGGAGTTGATTGGCAGATGTGTCAGGTGGGGGAGAGATTGACCGAGCTTGGAGGCGATATGTGGAGAAGACCAAAGGGGGCAGCTGGTGGAATCTGTTCAGGAAGGTGAAGTACAACCAGAGGGAGAGATGGTGGGTAGATGGGAATGGGGAAAAATGGGTGACCTGAGTACAATTATGTGGCAGCGGGCAGATTTGGAGGGAAGATAGGACTGTTCGGGGAAATGTGGCAAGACTTGTGTACTGTGTCGGTGAGGTCTGCTGTGGGCTATGTGTAGAGCCAGGGTTTTGCCATAAACGCTCTGTGCCTTTTCATGCCTTTTCTGATGATTTCACCAGGATGCCTTTTTCACGATCGAGTGCCTAAATCAGCCTTTTTTTGCCATTTTGCTAAAAGGTCGTGCTATTTTCTCTAGTTGTACCTATCGATTACAATGACGTTTTCTATGTTAACACGTTAATATTAATGTTATTATTAACCAGTTAACATAGTATATCTTACATGAAAACTTCTACCACCGGGGTGAAACCAGGGGCTGGAAAAATCAAAGGTAGACAAAAAATGCTGGAGAAACTCAGAGGGTGAGACAACATCTATGGAGAGAAGGAATAGGCGACATTTCGGGTCGGGACCCTTCTTCAGACTGATGTGAGGGTCGGGGGGGCGGGAAAGAGAAAAGAGGTGGAGACATTAGGACTAGAAGGAGAGCTGGGAAGGGGGAGGGGGAGGAGGCAGAAGACAAGGGCTATCTAAAATTAGCGAAATCAATATTGATACCGCTGGGGTGTAGCCTACCCAAGCGAAACACCCAAGCTTGTCACCTCACTACATTTACTGCTGGCTCCAGTCGCAAAGTGATCTGTGCAAGGCTGAAAGTGATGCTGGAATTCCACTGTGGAAATTGGAAAACAAATCTCAGAGGTTTTTTCAGAGAAATACACAGAGGAACATACACCAAGCGAGTCATCATTATGGAAAAATTATGTTGACAGCAACTTCAACATTGTTGTGCAGAAAATTAGAGATGATGTTGCATGGAACAAAATATGGATCTCAATAGACGAGAGAACCGATGTTGTGGGAGATATGTTGCCAATGTGGTCATCGGTAAACTGGAGGCCGGTCAACCATCAAAGGAGTATTTGTTGACATCGGAAGTATTGGAGAAGGCAAACAGCTCAACTATTGCTCAGTTGTTTACATCTTCACTTGCTGTACTTTGGCCAGAAGGTATAAAACACGAGACTGTTCTTCTGTTTGTGTCTTAAAGTTTTATTCCACAAAATGTTGCATTTGACGTGTTTAGCTCACGGCCTTCACAGAATTGCTGAGCACGCACGTAGCTTGTTTCCAAATGTCAATCACCTAGTTTCCAATGTCAAGAAAATCTTCCCCAAAGCACCGTCACTGTGCAATTGTTCAATGAAATGGCACCCGAGATTCCTCTACCTCCTCGGCCCATTTTGACTAGGTGGGGTACATGGCTCTCTGCTGTACTCTACTATTCTGCAAATTTTGAAAAGATAAAATGAATTTTGCAAACTTGCCGTAAGCTACCACTTCCCTTGGGAAACGTGGCGAAACATTAGTGAATAACTTGCAGGTTTATTAGGATGGAGAGTGACATTGTTAATTCAGAAACAATGGTTCTGAACTTAAAGAAAGGTAACTTTGAGGGTATGAGACGTGAATTGGCCAAGATTGACTGGCAATTAATTCTAAAAGGGTTGACGGTGGATATACAATGGAAGACATTTAAAGACTGCATGGATGAACTACAAAAATTGTTCATCCCAGTTTGGCAAAAGAATAAATCAGGGAAGGTAGTGCATCCGTGGATAACAAGGGAAATCAGGGATAGTATCAAAGCAAAGGATGATGCGTACAAAGTAGCCAGAAAAAGCAGCATACCAGAGGACTGGGACAAATTCAGAGACCAGCAGAGGAGGACAAAGGGCTTAATTAGGAAAGGAAAAATAGATTATGAAAGAAAACTGGCAGGGAACATAAAAACTGACTGCAAAAGTTTTTATAGATATGTGAAGAGAAAGAGGTTAGTTAAAACAAATGTAGGTCCCTTGCAGTCAGAAACAGGTGAGTTGATCATGGGGAACAAGGATATGGCGGACCAATTGAATAACTACTTTGGTTCCGTCTTCACTAAGGAAGACATAAATAATCTGCCGGAAATAGCAGGGGACTGTGGGTCAAAGGAGGAATTGAGTGAAATCCAGGTCAGTTGGGAAGTGGTGTTGGGTAAATTGAATAGATTAAAGGCCGATAAATCCCCAGGGCCAGATAGGCTGCATCCCAGAGTACTTAAGGAAGTAGCTCAGGAAATAGTGGATGCATTAGTGATAATCTTTCAAAACTCTTTAGATTCTGGAGTAGTTCCTGAGGATTGGCGGGTAGCAAATGTAACCCCTCTTTTTAAGAGGGGAGGGAGAGAGAAAACGGGGAATTACAGACCAGTTAGTCTAACATCGGTAGTGGGGAAACTGCTAGAGTCAGTTATTAAAGATGGGATAGCAGCACATTTGGAAAGTGGTAAAATCATTGGACAAAGTCAGCATGGATTTACGAAAGGTAAATCATGTCTGACGAATCTTGTGGAATTTTTCGAGGATGTAACTAGTAGCGTGGATAAGGGAGAACCAGTGGATGTGGTATATCTGGACTTCCAGAAGGCTTTCGACAAGGTCCCACATAAGAGATTAGTATACAAACTTAAAGCATACGGTATTAGGGGTTCAGTATTGATGTGGATAGAGAACTGGCTGGCAAACAGGAAGCAAAGAGTAGGAGTAAACGGGTCCTTTTCACAATGGCAGGCAGTGACTAGTGGGGTACCGCAGGGCTCAGTGCTGGGACCCCAGCTATTTACAATATATATTAATGATCTGGATGAGGGAATTGAAGGCAATATCTCCAAGTTTGCGGATGACACTAAGCTGGGGGGCAGTGTTAGCTGTGAGGAGGATGCTAGGAGACTGCAAGGTGACTTGGATAGGCTGGGTGAGTGGGCAAATGTTTGGCAGATGCAGTATAATGTGGATAAATGTGAGGTTATCCACTTTGGTGGCAAAAACAGGAAAGCAGACTATTATTTAAATGGTGGCCGATTAGGAAAAGGGGAGATGCAGCGAGACCTGGGTGTCATGGTACACCAGTCACTGAAAGTAGGCATGCAGGTGCAGCAGGCAGTGAAAAAAGCGAATGGTATGTTAGCTTTCATAGCAAAAGGATTTGAGTACAGGAGCAGGGAGGTTCTACTTCAGTTGTACAGGGTCTTGGTGAGACCACACCTGGAGTATTGCGTACAGTTTTGGTCTCCAAATCTGAGGAAGGACATTATTGCCATAGAGGGAGTGCAGAGACGGTTCACCAGACTGATTCCTGGGATGTCAGGACTGTCTTATGAAGAAAGACTGGATAGACTCGGTTTATACTCTCTGGAATTTAGGAGATTGAGAGGGGATCATAGAAACTTACAAAATTCTTAAGGGGTTGGACAGGCTAGATGCAGGAAGATTGTTCCCGATGTTGGGGAAGTCCAGGACAAGGGGTCACAGCTTAAGGATAAGGGGGAAATCCGTTAAGACCGAGATGAGAAAGACTTTTTTCACACAGAGAGTGGTGAGTCTCTGGAACTCTCTGCCACAGAGGGTAGTTGAGGCCAGTTCATTGGCTATATTTAAGAGTGAGTTGGATGTGGCCCTTGTGGCTAAGGGGATCAGAGGGTATGGAGAGAAGGCAGGTACGGGATACTGAGTTGGATGATCAGCCATGATCATATTGAATGGCGGTGCAGGCTCGAAGGGCTGAATGGCCTACTCCTGCACCTAATTTCTATGTTTCTATGTTTCTATGTTTTCAACAAAGTAACTGATGATATTCGCAACGTTCCTGGCGATGTTGGTAAAGACATACAAGGAAGATCTGAGAGAGTGATTTTAGCTAACAAAGAGTTTGAAGATATACAAAACATAGCTAAAGTTCTCAAAGGTCGTTGTAATGCACAAGATATCGACATGAATATAGAGTCTGTAGCTTGTTTCGGGTATGCACCAGTAACCTCAGCTGAGGTAGAAAGATGTTTTTTACAACTGAAGCATATTCTGTCTGACAGACGGCAGAGTATAACACCAGATAATTTGAAAACAATGCTCGTAATCATGTGCAACCAGGCAACTTTGGTCAATTAATGTAGTATAGCTTTATATTATCATTTTTAACCATATTTTGGTGGTGGAAATAAATGCTTTTCGGGCCTTTTTTGTCATTTTATTATGCCTTTTTGCCTGTCGATTTCAGTGTTTTTTAGTGCCTGAACATCCTGGCTCTAGTTATATGCGAAACAAAGCATCTCACTGTACCCAGGTACATGTGACAATAAAGTACCATCGATGTATAACATCTGCCGTAATGACGGGAAAGGAAGAGTGGTCGCAGAGGCAGTAAGGTTTGGAATCGTTGCAAGGCTGACCGATGCTGACTGGGACCTGCTGAGCCAGGTCCTCTTTCAGTGACAGTGAAGCAGTCTTTACAGGTGAATGGGGATCGCCAGGTTTTGTACAAGGGAAAGTGGCGACACGACCAGCAACTGGCAGTGTGGCAGCCTGGTGTTTCTGATGAGCTGCCGTCCTGCTACACAAAACAATTAGACGCTTTCTCATGCTTTCTTTAATGGCTTGATAAGGTCAATTGATTAAGCCGTGGACTGTTATTGTAACCGTTACAGTCAATATTCATCTTATTTTGAAATAAAGCAGCTTAATCAAAATAAGCTTTGCATAACAGTTTAAGCCATGTCCATTTTTAGAGAAATTAATGATGCATATATCTTGTTTAAATGACTAAAGGACGAGCTTTTGAACGAACGTTGGGCGACACAAAGGCACAGCTGCCTTAGCGCCAGAGACCCGGGTTTGATCCTGACTGCGAGTGTTGTCTGTGTGGAGTTTGTTCATTCTCCCTGAGGCCAATTGGGTTTCACCGGGTGCACCGGTTTCCACCCACACTCCAAAGACATACAGATTTGTAAGTTAATTGACTTGTTTGCAGTTTAATTGGCTTCAGTAGAAACAAATTGTAAATTGCCTTTCGTGTGTAGGGTAGTGCTATTGTATCGCTGGTCTGTGCGGACTAGGTGCTTCTGCGCTGTAGCTTTAAGGTCTAAAAGTAAATCTACTTGTACAGATTCAAGGCAAATAATCGGTTGCTGGATATTAAGGGAACAAGGGGATATGGAGTTAGCACCGAATAGTGCCATTGATGAAGAATTTCAACCTTGATCTTACTGAAAGACAGAGGTGCTCTAGAGATCAACAACCTAATCAGAAGACTGTGAGCCAACTCAATGTGCAGGACCTCGAGTCGTAGAGCGTGGAAACAGGCCCTTCAGCCCAACGACCTCACCGGCCCACCTGCCTGCGTTTGACCCATATGCCTCTAAACCTGTCTTATCCATGTAGTTGTCTAAACGTTTCCTAAACCTTGCGAAAGTACCTATCGTACTTTTCACGGGTCTTTGGAATTCTCTTCCTCAAAGGGTGGTGGAGGCTGATTATTTTATTAATCGGACAGAGGCAGGTGGGTTGCTGACAAAGGAGGGGGTGAAGAGATGCCAGGGAAAAGGAGAAATGTTCAGCTGAGTGTACAGGCAAATCAGCCATTAACACAGGGGAGTCTTGATCATACTGAATGGTGGAGCAGGTTCACAAGGTGAAGTGAACAACTCCAGCTCTTCTGTAGTTCCTAATGTAACTATGTAATAAACATTATTCAGCTCAAAATAATGTACAAATAAGAAAAGGGTCATGAATTTAAAATAAGAGAAAATCCACAGGAACTCAGGTTTGGTATTTAGGAAAGAGAAGCAATCTGCCTGAAGAAGGGTCCATAGATGCTGCCTCTCGCTGAGTTACTCCAGCATTTTGTGTCTATCTTGCAGGAGTGCAGTAGAGGTTTATCAGGATGCTGCCTGGATCGGAGGGTATCAGCAGAGGTTGCATAACTTGGGTTTGTTTTCTCCGGTGCATCGGAGGTTGTGGGGTGACCGGATGGAAGTATATACAATTATGAGAGGCCACACAGGGTAGAGAGAACCTTTTACCCAGGGTAGAAATGTTAAACACTAGAGTGCGTAGCCTTAAGATCAGAGGAGGGTGTACAGGAGAATGTGCAGGGCAAGTTTTTTTTTGATGCAGAGTGGTGGATGCCGGGAACTTGTTGACAAGGGCTGGTGGTGGAAGCAGATACGGTCGTGGCATCCAGAGATACTGCCTGCCCTGTTGAGTTACTCCAGCATTTTGTGTCTTTCTTCGGTGTAAACTAGCATCTGCTGTTCCTCCCTACACACAAATTGTCACAAACTGCATCCAGTCCAAATTGCTGCCAGGGTTTTCCATGTTAATGAAGCAAGTTGTAGCAGTCAGCTGCTGATGAGATTTGATTTGTACCAAATCACCAGCCCCTCTACATCCCCGTCCCCAATGTTGTCACTACCATCCACTGGAGAAACAAGGGAGCTCGAGCCGCGACTGGCTGAATCTCCGCAACGTCCATCAATCCCATTTGTTTCTGCTACCTTCATCTGAAGGTTTTATTTGTTAATGTGCATCGTGACAGGCTGGCAATACATTAATACCATCTCTGAACTAGTGTCAGATAAATAAACAATAGAACTTCCTTCTTTCTTAAAGGTCAGTAGATGTGGCAATCAGAACATTTACTTGGGAGCTAACTTCACTACGATTGAAAATGTGTATAATTTAAAAGCTTGATTAATATAATTAAAATTGAAGTAGTTACTATGCAATCAAAGCCCTCCTAACAAAATATACTGGCTCTCAAAATGTTTTAAAATGCTTTCTTGCTCCAAATTCGTGATGATAATATTTTTTGGCAAATTATTAAAAGCAGGATGTAACATTGTTTTTCATTTGCGAAAGCAATATATTCAATTTATTTTGTTGAATATAACCAGCCCCTCTGCCCCAAATGTCACTGAACCTTTAATGCAGATGCTGTCCCAGTACTTGGAACATAATAAATAACTTTTAAGAGACAGGAGCATTTTAATTGCCGACATCATAAACTGTATTTCTAAATTAATGAATACATCATGTATCAAACCATTTATGTGCTTTACTGTAAGGTTCAATTTTAAACACCACAAATGCAATATTGAAAAAAAAACATTCTTCACCACTCCCACCATATTTTGGCATTTTACATTAAAACCCTCCTTGGAATCAAACAGAATTAAAACATAGGTGTTTAAAATGCACATTCTGACTCAATCTCCAAACAAAAGAAAAATGCAATATAACAACTTTTTGTTCAGCGAACTGCTTAGTCTCTCCCGCAGCTGGTAGTGAGTCTGGACACTCCCCTTGAAAGGACAGAAATAGCTGAAGTGAGTATCGTGTCGTTAGCCTGAACGTACACTTCATGTTCCACACCCTCACCCTGTAAGGAATTTGGTTGATCGATTGTGACCTGCATAGCACTCACCAACGCTGCTTCAATAATCAGTGTGTTGTGGCCTTATTGTTGTTTCTCCAATACTTGATTTGACTTTACTTCACTCTATTTCAGTATATTGAGCTTTTACAAGAAATGGTGCAACGGTAGAAAAAAGATTTCTTGCATTAGAGTTGCAAAATAGTTGGGGGGGTGAATATTTCAAGCAAACCAAAATCAACGCTGACATGCACACATTCTTCAGATCTACCCTGGTCTGCACTGCACCTGACGTCTCACCTAGAACAACACAAGCTGCAATAACCCAGCGGGTCAGGTGGCATCTCGGGAGAAAATGGATGGCAAGATCTTTCGGGTTGTGACCTGAAACATCACCCATCCTTTTTCTCCAGAGATGCTGCCTAACCCACTGAGTTACTCCAACACTTAGTGTCTATCTTTGGTATAAACTAGCATCCGCAGTTCCTTGTTTCTGCAAGTTATTCTAATGCAGATGTGATATTTTTAATGCACTATTTTCATTCATTGTCACTTTACGATGATAAAATCGACACAAACTTCAATTTAGCAGGAGATAAGTACACCTGGTTTTGGAGCGGTTGCTATCAACGTGGACTGCTGACACCTAGAGAAGCTTTGTTGCTGCCACTACCTCTTTACACTTAAGTGGGGCCTGGGTTTCCTACTATGCTTTCTTGGTTGATTCTGCATCACATCAACAGCTGACTGAGTGCCGACAACACACATCGCAAGCAGGGTGTTGAATTCTGCTGGGTTGCAATCTACACAAATCTGGGAGATGGGAGCTGAGCGTTGTGGGTTCAGCACCAGCGAGGCT
This sequence comes from Okamejei kenojei, assembly GCA_035221665.1. NCBI lineage: Eukaryota > Metazoa > Chordata > Chondrichthyes > Rajiformes > Rajidae > Okamejei > Okamejei kenojei. Next base: position 6,926,678 of record CM069162.1, read on the forward strand.
GTACACTCTCCGTGCGATGAACCCTGATCACATCTGACCTGGTCAGACCTGCGATCATGTTGCCGCCACTGACCCTCACCTACGTTGCCTGGTGGTTACATGTTTCACAGCATAATTTGTTGGTTTGCAAAAACCCACTGCTCAGGATGCAATAAGCACATATTAACAGTAAATTAATGGAATTAGGGAAATTCTGTCCATGGAAGCCACATACTGAATCACTAGTGACATTTAGTTAATGTCATTCTCATTACTGGCTCCTTCTGGACGGCGTAATTTATCCACTTGTTCATTTATCTGTCCGTCGCCACCCCGCCTATCCTCTGTTTGCACGCTGAGACAATCGTCTTCATCGACGTGACTGACGTCATCATCTTCATCCTCGTCTTCATTGTCTTGTCTTCTCTCTTCTTCCCCTTGGACCTCCATCCTCACCTGACACTTTACATCCACGTCGTTGCTAATCGCAGCCACGTGGCCACTGAGACTTGCTACTTCCGGACTGTGGGTCTCGGTAGCTGGCGAGGACAAGGTCGAGGCCGACTCGATGCTGACCGGTGAGATGTCGCTGCTGCTGTTGTTGTGATTGACTGAGGTCACAGAGGTGGCTATTGTCGACGGCTTGACAGGGATCTGCCACGGAGGAAGCTTAGGAGCTGAGGGGGAAGACGGAAACTGTCGCCTACAGTCAAAGAACAAGTTTTGAGCGTTAACGTTTGTTAGAAGATTGCAGCAAAATCAACACCATAAACATTATCCAGGGTTTTGTACTTTATTATTCCATGAGAGAAAACGTTAATATTGCCCAAAGTGACATCAGCTTTCTTACCCATTGGGAGCCTACTCTGAATTTAAACACTACTGAGAGGGAACACATCGCTTCTAACGTCGGAAAGGTTACAATTGTGAACGCTGTTTATTTCTCTCTATGGAGAACCTCCTTCATAAATTATGGTGTTGAATGATTACTTTGCATCACTCACTTTTTGAGTATGGAGAAAATGCTGAATTTCGAACGAATCGTCTGGAGGGTTGAATCTCTTTTGAAGTCTTGAATATTTTATGTTGGATTAAAAGTTTCAGGTTTTGCAAAGGCCTAATTTGACTTCTATCATGAAGTGGCTTTGTGACAATTACCGGGGATAACTCTCAAAGGCCCAGCATCTACTCTAAAACCTTGGTATTGGGCTGCAGATTACTGACAAAGAACGGAGGAATGTGCTGGTGGGGACATCCAGCAGGCAATAAGATAGTTATCTGGTTCAATAAGCAATTCATGACCTTATTTCAGACTTCTAGAAGGTATTCCTAACTGAGATGATATAAGAAAATCCATATGTGTATGCAGGATGACACTAAATAGAGTCACAGAGTCATAGAGCGTTGAAACACGCACTTTGGCCCAACTTGCCCACACCGGCCAAACATGTCCTTGATACACTAGTTCCACCTACCTGCATTTCGGCCATATTCCTCCAAACATGTCCTATCCATGTACCTGTCTAACTGTTTCTGAAACGTTGGGATAGTCCCTTGTACAATTACCTGTAGCTTGTTCCATACACCCCCAACCTTTGTGTGAAAAAGTTACCTCTCAGATTCCCATTAAATCTTTTCCCCTTCACCTTAAACCTACGTCCTCTGATCCCTGATTCCTCTACTCTGGGCAAGAGAGTTTGTGCATCTACCTGATCTATTCCTCTCATGATTTTATGCACCTCTATAAGATCAGGAGATATGTTCTTCTTAGTTGATCCAATTGCTTGTTCTACTAGCCAAACCCAAGACAAGGAAGGAAACCAAAATCAAAATTCTAACCATCTGTTGAAAGAAGGCAAAATAGAACAGTTAGTGACTGATGGAGAAACAGGCAGAGCCTAGAGCTATCGACTTAAGAAGAAAGCTATTCACTGGCTGGTCGATACATTCACGTGGTTGTGAGATTGATTAGAAGTGTTCACTAGTCTACGTTTGCTAATAATATCCAACTATCATAATAAAGGAGACATGGATAGGACAGGTTTGGGGGGGGGGGGGGAGATATGGACCAAACGCAGGCAGGTGGGACTAGTGTAGCTGGGACATGTTGGCCGCTGTAGGCAAGTTGGGCCGAAGCGCCTGTTTCCACACTATCACTCTATGACTCTACGATCTAATGCTGGTTTAATGTACAATCTAGATTCTTTCTTGCTGAGAGTTACGGTAAAGGGATAGGCAAGTACCTGTGTACAGCTCTCCCACGGCAGCAATTAGAAAACAATGGCATTTGCTTTTGTGCAATAATGATGATCGAGTTTCCATGATGCAATAAGTCCATACAGAATAGGGGAATTACATCTTCTCAGAATCAGTCACAATATTAAAACCATCTGAGCTAGTTGGTTGAATACATTCGGGGCGGTACGGTGGCGCAGAGGTACAGCGCTAGAGACCCTGGCTCGATCCTGACTACAGCTGCTAATTGTACGGAGTTTGTACCTTCTCCCCATGGACGTGTGGGTTTTCTCCGGGATCTCCGATTTTCCTCCCACACTACAAAGACGTACAGGTTTGTAGGTTAATGGGTTTCGGTTAGAATTGTAACATTTGATCCAGCGTGTAGGATAGTGCTAATGTACAGGGATTGTTGGTAGGTGCAGACTGGGTGCGCCTAAAGGCCTGTTTCCCCATTGTATCTCTAAAGAAAAGATGGCAGCAACGTGTTATATCTGTGCCAGCAAATCATTGATAGCCGGCACAGTGGCACAGTTGCTGCCTCTCAGCACCAGAGACCCGGGTTCGATCCTGACCTCGGGTGCTGTCTGTGTGGTGTTTGCACGTTCTCCCTGTGACCATGTGGGTTTCTTCCTGCAGCTCTGGCTTCCTCCCCCATCCCAAAAATGTCTGGGTTTGTATGTTAAATTGCCATCTGTAAAATTGCCTCCAGGGAGAAGATGAGAAAGTAGGATAATCTAGCACTAGTGTGCACGGGTGATCAATTGTTGGCGTGGACTTAGTGGGCCGAAGGGCCTGTTTCCATGCTGTATCTCTAAACTGAGCTAAAAACATAGGAGTAAATTGTACGAGGGAAAGAGATTTAAGATCTCCAGTGGATTCATTTGAAAAACGGTGTCATTTTAAAATGTAGTCTTACACTTACCGACGTATATTCTCCATTTCTATTTGTATTTTGCTTTTGCTCAATATGCTCTCTTTCCACAGTGGTCAACAATTCCAGTATCTTATCCGGGTTGTTATGTGATGTGCAAGTCCTGATAGAGACCGTCCGGAGATCACGTCACAACAAACAGACACCCGTGCTCTGCCGCTGTGGTCAGAGCCGAAATGTCTGAATCTTTCACTAGCCTGGACTAGGTGTACTGTGTATGACCAAAGTAGAGTAGGGGGCACACTGATGCACTGATCATTTCCCCTTCAGGAAAGATCACCTTAAAGATCCCCCACTTTTTCAAGCCTCCCCTCTCTTTGTGAAATAAGCACTCTCTGGACACAGTGAAAATACTAAGTGTCCTCTCCCAATGCTTGCAGTCCAGTAGCAGCCCAGGGTCCACATTACCTGCTTAGGAGAAGTCCTTTCAATGAGGTGATCTCCGCTTTCAATTCATTAATGTTCTGAGTCTCCAGGAGCCAGTTTGTGGACGAGGAAGCCTGAGGAAACCAAGCAGAAAGTAAGCAGAGAGCCAGGAATACATTTAAACATACTTCATTGAAAGCACAATGTATTTTCAACAGCTGTGGAATGTTAGAATTAATGCTGCTTCCTGGGATTCATTTGCCGATCATTCTAATAGTTTACATACTTCGGACAACACTTATGTTTTTTTAATCATTTGCATCTCTTCCCAACTCACTATTGAATTTTTTATTGACCTTTCGCATCTCCTTTGGCCTTTCTGGTCCTACAATTTTATCCTCCTGTCTAGCCTTTGCAGATCTTCCCCTCCGTCTTTTTCTCTGCCCACCCCCCCCCCCACCCTCCTTCTGCTTACTAAGCTCAGAGATTTCTCATAATGTGGGGATTTACTGAGATGGCCCTGCCTAATGAAGACCTGTCTGAGAGCCAGCGCCTGTGATGCTAAGAACAAGGCACAAACTGCTGGAGTAACTCAGGCAGGCAGCATCTCTGGAGTCAAGCAGCATCTCTGGAGAAAAAGGATAGGTCCTTCTCAATGACCTAACCTTTTCTCCAGAGATGCTGCCTGACACGCCGAGTTACTTCAGCACTCTGCGTTTATCTTCGGTATAAAGCAGTTCCTTTCTACACCTGAGAACTAACTAGCTGACCTGGCAGGGAGGGTGGGGATTGGAGGAACAAAATGGTCGTGTGTACAGTAGTCGCAACAGCAATGGGATTGACTTTTAATTTAATTTAGAGATACAACATGGAAACAGGCCCTTCGACCCACCAAGTCCACCCTGACCAACGAAATACCTGTACACTAGTTCTATTTCATCCCAGTTTCACATCCTGCATACTAGGATCAATTTACAGAAGCTAATTAATTCACAAACCTGCACGTCTTTGGAGCGTAGGAGGAAACCGGAGCACCCGGAGAAAACCCGTACAGTCACAGGGAGAACGTACAAACTCCGTACAGACAGCATTGCTTGTCAGGATTGACCCAAGTCTCTAGCGCTGTGAGGCAGCAACTCTACCGCTGCGCCTTTGACCTCTTTGAACATGTCTTTCACATGGGGCAAGAGATTCTAAGCTTTGGATGTATAAGAAAGTGATTTGACCGCGGCAACCTGAGCCTTCAGTTGCAATTTGGCTTGTGCCGTGGGAATCTCCAAAGTACAAATATTTATCTAGTTTTGTTTTTGAAGTGTGTCTCTGTAAAATCGGAAAGCGTATGCCTGACAGGTAAAATAGTTAAATCTGTGTAGCGATCATTGGCCGTTATACGCGTGTCACAGTGATGTTCCAGTTTAACGTCGATCAAAGGCGAGCTTGATACCTGCACGATATTGTTGCCAGACGAATTTATTCAAGACCAGAAGATGCAGGAGGAATGGACCGCATCTTTACACTGACGTCCCAAGGGGCAACACTGTTCTCCCTAGAGGAACGCAAGCGCCCAGCCTTTAATAAGAGCACGCTTTATAAAATATAGACTGTAAGCTATTTAATAGACTAGTTATTCAATCATGTTAACTCGTCAGCTATCTAATGAGACTAATCCTAAATTAATCTCATTAATTTATCACAGTCAGATCCCAAATGTAAATTTATAATCAGCAAGCATTTAATGTTAAATGACTGACAAATTAAGTTGCATTTATAACCTCCCATTTATTTTGCAATTAACCCTATCTACTATTTAATCTAATCAATGTTTTAAGTCCTGCTAACTAGGGTTCTCGAGTTAATAAACAATTGTTAGCTTATAACTTGGTTGTTTGACTTGTTTGTGCCCAGAAAGAATAGGTTAATACATTCATTTAATTAATGGCGCAGATCGCGATGTGAACTTGATACGTAGGTTTAACGCTTAGCTGATCAAAACCGGTTAAGGTCAAAGACTGCAGCTTGCCTAATGGAGGCACCAGGCAGAAGAGAGGGAAACTCTGAATATGTGTTGTCACAGACAGTTTAGGAGCTGGGATTTGTTAAGTTATTTTTTATGAAGATTCTTCTCTTAATTCCAGTCTGTGCACTTCTAATCAGGGACTTGTGTAACATTTTGCATGCGTTTCTTATTACCAGTCACAAAAGCAACATTTTGCAAATGGTGCTAATCTGAAATAAAAACAAAATGTGTTGGAAATACTCAAAGACAGGCAGCTTCTGGGGAGAGAGAAATAGTTTGCATTTCAGGGCAATGACATTTCATCACAAGGGTGAGAAGAGTTACAATCAAGTTGTCAGACACAGAGTAAAGGAAGGAAAGTGAAGAAAATGAAAGTGGGAGATCCAGAACAGGGTAGTGTGCACGAGAAGGTAAATGATGAGATGGACAAAAGGGGGGGCTCATCACAAAATGATGGAATTCCAGAAACACATTAAAAAGAACTGCAAGAATGTATGAAGCTCTAGCAATTTTTTTCTCAAGACTTCCGACATTGAGAACATTTTTTTTCTTTTTATTTCAGACCCTGCTGTATCTATTTTCCTCTACGTTATTTTAACTGTGTACAAATTCGAACAAACAGTTTATAGCTCATGCGATGGTCCGGGTGACACTTTCTTCCTCTCGACGGTGCTAGCAAAATGTGATGAGCATAATGTAGAAACAAGGAACTGCAGATGGTGGGTAATACACAAGAGGACACAAAGTGCTGGAGTAACATAGAAACGTAGAAAATAGGTGCAGGATGAGGCCATTCGGCCCAGCACCGCCATTCATTGTGATCATGGCTGATCTTCCCCAATCAATAACCCGTGCCTCCCTTCTCCTCATATCCCTTGACTCCACTAGCCCCTAGAGCTCTATCTAACTCTCTCTTAAATCCATCCAATAACTTGGCCTCCACTGCCCTCTGTGGAGGGAATTCCACAAATTCACAACTCTTTGGGTGAAAATGCTTTTTTCTCACCTCAGTCTTAAATGGCTTCCCCTTTATTCTAAGACTGTGGCCCCTGGTTCTGGACTCAGCGGGTCAGGCAGCAACTCTGGAGAACATGGATAGGTGACGTTTTGGTTCGAAACCCTTCTTTAGACAGGTGAGTTAGACAGGTAAGTCTGAAAATGGGTCCCGACCCAAAACGTCACCTATCCACCTTCTCCAGAGATGCTGCCTGACCCAGAGTTGCTCCAGCACTTTATGTCCATTTGATGTGCATAATGTGTATTCCTCAGTGTAAATCATCAAACCCATGCTACACCGATGAACATGAGTACTGGTTCACTGAGGACTCAGCATGAAAAGCAGACAAGCTGTTGGCAAGTCACAGACTTTCATTCCAAGGCAGCCACTCATCCTGGGCCACATTTTCATGGACACAAGGAACATGCCAGTACTTCAGCTTGTTGGCTTTCTCTACGTTCCAATTTGAGCTGAGCTTGAGTAAGTTCTGATGAAGGGTTACTGGCCTGCAAGATTGCTTCTGATTCCGTCTCCACAGCTTCAGCCTGATCTGCTGAGTATTTCCAGCATGCACACCGGCCGGCCGACGATCAGAACTACCTGACGCCCATGGAACCAGCTCTTATCTTCAAATTTGACAGAAGGAAAAGATGCACAACAGCTGCTGAGCTTCCAAATCTACACAGTACACAATTTCATTGGACCCCAAGCGCAGGCAAGTGGGACTAGTGTAGCTGGGACATGCTGGCTGGGCCAAAGGGCCTGTTTCTATGACTCTAATTGCCCCATAGAGTAAAACCAAGACCCACGGTGACTAGGTTGGTTGGATGGGTGTTATTCTGGCTGGCGATCTGGACCAGTGGAGTTCTGCAGGTATCTGTGTTAAGACCTCTATTGTTCGTGATATATATATACAACTTGGACGTAGACATAGATGGTTTAGTTAGTAAGTTTGCAGACACCTCCACAAATGGTGGAGTTGCAGACGTTGAGGAAGGCTGTTAAACTGCACAACAGGATATAGATCAGCTGTAGAAATGAGCGGAGAAATGGAAGACGGAGTTTAATCTGAGCAACCTTGAGGTGTTGCACTTTTGGAGGTCGAATGTAAGGGGGAAATATATATATAGTTAATGGCAAAACCCTTAGCAGCATTGACATGCAGGTTTGTAGGTTAATTGGCTTCAGTAAAAATTGTAAATTGTCCCGTGTGTAGGTTAATGTGGGGGATCACTGGTCTGGGTGGACTCGGTGAGCCGAAGGGCCTGTTCTACGCTGTCTCTCTAAGCTAAATTAAAATGAAATATATAAAATTATGAGAGGTTTACAAAGGAGATTAGTTTAACTCGGCATCGTGTCCGGCATGGGCACTTTGAGCTGAGAGACCTTTTCCTGTTCTGTACTGTTCTATGTTCCAAGGTTAATCGTTTTGACCTTCTAAACCACAACTTCAATTATACTACAAAGATGATCACCAGCCAGAGTTTTAACACCACACCTGCTCAACAACCAGGACCAAATGTGCAAAGAACTTTTCCGTATTGTTGGACTGAAGTTTCGGAAGGAATTTTCAGTGCTATCACACACCCACTTGAAATGGAAATTTGAACATTCCTAGTTTAGGCACTGTTGCAACTAATATAAGGATGGACATTCTTAACAGAATTAAATATATAGTTTGTGGAATCACTAATATCTTGATCATATTTTAAAAAAGCCACTTTTGTATTTGAATAACAAATATTAAACTGACAGGGGCACAATGAATGTCATTGCTGGTGTAAATGATCAATAATTGTGCCATACTTTCCAAAGCGGCATGTTAAGGCTGACATCAATTTGGATTTTGACAACTGCGGTTAGGTGTTAAATGTCATTCTGCCTTCCTAATCAACATTTCCCACCTTAACCCACCCACAGTGTGACATGTATTGAACAATCTGTTTTAAACTAGAAACTGTCATGCATATTCAATGCTTATGAAATTGATTACATAAAGCCAAGCCATCCCTCTCTGCGATCCTCTTCATTGTCCAGGGAATTCTGAATATGTGTCTTTCTTTTATTGACATTATCTATCTAAAATAAACTGAATGTCAACATGTTTGGGTCTATATTGTGGGTGTATTGGACAAGTGAGACCCCTAAAGAAGTGTAGGAAGGAACTGCAGATGCTGGTTTAAACCGTAGACACAAAAAGCTGGAGTAACTCAGCGGGACAGGCAGCATCTCTGGAGAATAGGAATGGGTGACGCTTCGGATCTCGATATCACTGTCTATATCTCTTGTTTCCCTTTCTCCTGACTCTCAATCTGAAGGGTCTCGACGCGAATAGTCACCTATTCCTGTTCTCCAGGGATACTGCCTGTCCTGCTGAGTTACTCCAGCTTTTTGTGTCAATGCAAAAAGTAGTTATATTTCAATTTGTAACTGGAAATACACGAGGCAATTTATCAGACGAGTACACGCTCTGAATTTGATGTTGAACTTTTGGTCTTCATCATAACCACCAGCAACCTTGGGATTTCTGTGTATCCATAATTTAACATGCAAATCCCCACATTCCTGTTACTGATTCAATAGACAATAGGTGCAGGAGCAGGCCATTTGGCCCTTCGAGCCAGCACCGCAACCATCCACTACAGACTGCACTATGGTTGGAAAGTTTATTTCACCACCAACTATCGCGAAACATTAGCTGAGTAACAACTCCAGATTGTTATAAACTTGTATCATTGTCAACTACCTGGAAAGCTTAACCACTGATTCACAATGGTGTACTGATCCAAAAAATAATCTGGTTCAAAAATATAATTTTATGGATGTTGATTCTAATTCCTTCAGATAAACACTTCAAAGTATTAAGTGGAGAAAAGGAGTAGGTGACGTTTTGGGTCCAGACCCTTCTTCAGACTGAAGAATGATTTAGAGATGGTTTTTTTTTAATCCATTATACTTTGTAGGGACGAACTGCTGGTTTAAACCAAGGACAGACACAAAAAACTGGAATAACTCAGCGGGTCATCTCTGGAGAGAGAGTTCTCCCATTTCTTTTCCTTTTCAACCCATTCCTGTTCCCTTCCTCCAGGGATGCTGCCTGACCCGCTGAGTTATTCCAGTTTTTTGTGTCTGTCTTTGGTTTAAACCATCAGTTCCTCCCTACAAAGTATAATGGATTTAAAAATAAATAAAACAGCTATAAATATTTTTTAGGTTAAAGCCTAATTTGTGACTATTGCTAAGGCTGCTTCATGGCTGTAACATTGCTAAGTAGAGATTTAAACCTAATCTTTGGGAGATTTGAGAGCAATTACAATGTAAAGACATTGGGCTGCTTTAAGTTGAACAGTAGTTTGTGAGGAAAGGGGGTTTACGAGGAGGAGTGAAATTGGTGATTATGGAATGGCACAGTTCACAAAGCGAGGAACATCCGCTAACATGCAGGCAGCAGAACAAGAGAGACGGAGCAAGAACAGAGTCTCATGATCAAGTTTGAAGATGGTGGAATTTGGAGAAAATTAAAGAAAGGCTCAGTAACAGGGAAGGAAGAGTTAATTGTAGGGGAGTTTGAGAATCAAAATGAGGAACAGACATGATGATTGAGAAGAGAGTGTGAGTAAGCAGATCAAGAGTTGTAGATATGATGATAGACGCTGAAGAGTTAGTGGTTCAAAAGTACAACTACGAAACATGGGGAAATGTTTTGCTCCCTGGGTGCGTAGAATGAAGCAGAATTGGAAATGGTGATGTGGACCACCAACAGGTGGTTGAAGATGGGCATCTGGGAATAGGGAAGCCTATAGGTGATGGAACATAAACCTGTAGGAGAGTTTACATTTACAATTTTTCCCAACATAACTTCCCAGTATGTTTGTGTAGTTCCATACTCAACTATTTACAAGTTTATCAATTCAGTGCATACTAATCCAACATAACTGTTTGTAAACTTTAGCTTTCCACCCCTAATTTACCATAATTACATCCAATTGAGATATATTCTTTCAGCGTAGAAGAATGGGATTGAGAGGGAAAGATAAATCGTCCATGATTGAATGGCAGGGTAGATTTGATGGGCCAATTGTCTAATTCTACTCCTATGACTTATGAAATTAAGAAACCAGAAAGGCCGGTTACTTAAATTTGTTGAAATTTGACTGCAGAGTGTGCAGATGGATAAAGAACTGTTCTTCAATTTTTCCTTGGAACTTATGTTGGGTTTTATTAGAATAAAGAGAGAGGCAAAAGACAGACAGGGGGGGGGGGGGGTCGGTGTGAGATGGAGAGCTGACAGGTAGCCAGAAGCTCAGGGAAAGCCATGATATATGGAGTAATATATATATATATTTGTTCTTTTACATTATTTTAAGAGTTTGCGTGTGCAAAGAATGTGTTTGCCTCACTCAGCCAATTGTGATTGCTTAAGTAATGTTAACAGCTGAATTAGTCATAAGGCTCTAAGCCTCAGTAAGTGATTTTTCTAAATAAGAAACATGTGTTGCAGAACACTCATTGGGCACCTGGAAACCATTTCTCAGCTTTCCACATTGGCTTTGAACTGCAAGGCCACATTTTGCAAAGGAAATTTGAATTTAATTCTGAGGACCATAATACCAGCCACCTGTTGCTCTGATGGCTTTGTTACAACTTTTGCTTTACATATGGTGAGTGTTCTCTCAGGATGGAAAATAATACTTGGCAACTTCCTACAGCATCTTCAGGAAAGGGAAATGTTCAACTTATGAATTAAATTCTGCCCAGTGCAGCTGTTCTGTTTGAAAAGTCTGATTATTCGTATATCAGTGTTATGTTATGGAATCGGCAAACGGTTGGTATGATCTCTGGAATGTACAGACGTCGACTGCTCGTCATGTGACTGTGAATGAGTATAGTTTCATGTTTGCCTAATTGGTTATTTGACTGGTTATTTGACTGCCGGTGAAAACTTAAAGCTGGTCTGCTGAACCGCACAAGCTCATTTAAAGCAATGTTAAAATACATGCCTTGGACCATCTATGCTGGCAATGAAAATCAGCTGCCAGAAAACATACGTGTTATTTTAATATGAACATTCACAACAGTGACTCCTCCACATTCCTCACTGTGATGGAAGGCGATAAGAAAGTTCAATCTCTTTCCTTCTTTGTTCTCCCGTGGTCGGGGGCCTCGAGCCTTCCGTTGACGGGACAATCTTGGGTCCCGTAGCCGGCGGTCGGGCCCTCCGTGTCGGGGCGATCAAGCTCCTGCATCGGGGGGGGGGGGATGTCAGCTCCCCGCACCGGGCGATCGACCCTGGTTCGGGGCTCGTCGAAACCTTCTGCGACTGGAGCTTCCCGACATCGGTCTCTACTCAAGACTGCAAGCTCCTCGATGGTGTAACCAGCAGGCCGGAGGTTGGTGCGTTGATCCCAGGCAAGGGATCGGCTCCGATGGTAAGTCCACGGCCCCACGGTGGGGCTCAGTCAGTGCCGAGCACGGCCTCCAGCTCCATGATGTTAGGCTGCAGAGCGACCAGAGATACTATCCAGAAAACAATCGCATCTCCGGCAAGATAAGAAATTGAAAAAAAATTTCCCCCAAACACATGCAAATAGCTTCTCACGTGAGCTGTGGAGAAATGCAGAAATCTGTGGGTTCACAAACTACGGCAACACATCAGAGAAAATACTTGATGTTTTCTGATGGTTTTCAAACGGATAGAGGGGAATACTTCCAATTATGTAATACATTGGACTCACAAGGCTCTGAAGTTGATTGAGTAACATACAAATAAACTAGAGAGGCACATGTTAACCGACATCTCTTTAAACAGTTTTCTAGCATGGTTGTGTCCCACAGAATACTGGTTCCCATTTTCTCTGTACAAGACATTCATTTAGCAAAGCAGAACCTTCAGAGAACTTCCTCTAGTTGCATTCATCCTTTTTTTTTAAAAGAGTGGTCTTATCTAACCTCAAACTATTGCTCAGCTAATCTATTTAGACACAAGCAAGGTTGTTGGCTTTCATATCAAATACTGTTCAGCATAAACTTGTTTCTTTAGGATATCTTTAAAAAATCATAACATCACAAGCTGCTTCATAGATTTATAATCTGACGAGGACTGACATTGAGGAGATATCATGAGGAGTGCCAGTGACGCTGATGCAAGCAGGATTTTCATTACATCTGCACCACAACGTACATTGCATGTGGCAATAGACTCAAAAGGACTTGACTTGTTCACGAGGTAGATTTTAAGGAGGAATTTAAAGGGGGAGGGACATGAAGAAGATGACCTTAGAGTCACAGCTGGATGAAGAGAGTGAAGAGAACACAATCGTGGGAGCAATGCAGAGCTCAGAGGTGGTGGGGCATGAAGGAATCAGACTGTGAGGCTGAGAGTTTTCGATCTGATGGTTTCACTGTGAGCAATGAACAGGCAAGACAGAGATTTGGTTCTGCTTAGCAAAGTGCTTTGGATGAATTTTGACGGGGGATGGACTGTGTCTGATCCGGAACACAGTGGAATAGCCAAATCAGAATAGTGCTACATTTAATACAGTCTGATCCTAAATTAAAGGCGAGCCATAGGAAGGGTCCCGACCCGAAACTTCACCTATCCATGTCCTCCAGAGATGTTGCCTGACCCGCTGAGTTACTCCAGAACTTTGAGCCTGTTTGTCAACCAGCATCTCCAGTTCCTTGCCTCTGATGTCCGTATACTTGAGTTCAGCTATGTATTGTGGTGACCACTAATTGAAGACTCCATGTCAATCATTGACATTGGAGCTTTATTTTTTTTTAAAGATAAAAGTTAAAAAATGTAATCCGCTGTTAAGATCATTGAAAAACTAGAATAAAATTGTTTTTACAATTCTCTTTGCAATGCAAATAAGTAACAAAATTCCGTTATGAATAATTTGTGACAGATCAGTGGAGTCTCTCGGGCAACTTATTCTAGTTGTGGATTTGGTATTCGCTCAGTGTGTCAGCCAACATCATTCAACATTATTTCTAATCTCTAAAGTCTAAACCCGTTGATTTCATTAACTTCACCACTAACCCTGCCCTCAATTTCACCTGGACTATCTCAGACACCTCTCTCCTCATTCTTGATCTTTGCTCTGTCACCGGGGGTCATTCTATCCACTGGCATCTACTACCCACCGACTGCCACAGTTATCTGGTCTGCACCTCTGCATACCCTGTCTTTTGCCCCTAAGATGAGGCTTTTCAGTCTAGGACATCTGAGATGCCCCCGTTCTTTAGTAGACATGATTTTCTCCCTGCTGTCACTCACCCACATCTCCTCTGTGTCCCTTAGTTCTGGTCTCACACCCCATCAACCCAGATAGAATAAGGATAGAGTCCAGAACCAGGGGGCACAGTTTAAGAATAAGGAGTAGGCCATTTAGAACAGAGACGAGGAAACACCTTTTCTCACAAAGAGTGGTGAGACTGTGGAATTCTCTGCTTCAGAGGGCGGTGGAGGCAGGTTCTCTGGATGCTTTCAAGAGAGAGCTAGATAGGGCTCTTAAAAATAGCGGAGTTAGGAGATATGGGGAGAAGGCAGGAACGGGGCATTGATTGGGGATGATCAGCCATGATCACATTGAATGGCGGTGCTGGCTCGAAGGGCCGAATGGCCTACTCCTGCACCTATTGTCTATTTCCCTCGTCCTTACCTTTCACTCCACCAGCCTCTGCATCTCACAGATCATCATCTGACATTTTCACCACCTTAAACATGATCCCACTACCAGGCATATCTTCCCATTCCCACTCCTTTCTGCCAACTTCTTGATTCAGTCATCCCTTCCCACCCAACCACTCCCTCCCCAGGAACTTTCCCCAGCAACCACAGAAGATGTTACACCTCCTCCCTCATGTCCATCCAAGATCCCCAGCAGTCCTTCCAGGTGAGATAGAGGCTCATGGACACCTCCTCTAAATTATTGGTGTTCCTGGCGTGTCCTCCTTTCCATCGACGAGGCCGAAGTGTAGACTCGGCGACCGTATCGCTGGAGCCTGCTGGGATCTCCGGGTTGCAAACCATTTTAACTCTCCTTCCCATTCTGATCTTTCTGTCCTGGGCCGCCTCCATTGCCAGAGCGAGGCCACACACAAACTGGAGGAACAGCACCTCATATTCCACTTGGCTAGCTTATAACCTCATGGTGTGAATATAAAATTCTTAAATTTTTGGTAACTAACTCACAAGCAACCATTTATTTTATCTTTTCATTCCCCCCACCCCCTCCCTCTTTCCTGTGCTCCATCTGGACTTGAACTTATTTCTTCCCAGCCACCTATATTCCTTCCTCTGGCTTCACAATTCTCACCTCTTCTATTCTTACCTCACACCATTTGTCTTTTCATCTCTGGCCTTTGTCCAACTATCTGCCTATCAAAATGTCCTCACCTGTATCCACCTATCACTCGCCAAGCTTTGTCCTGGCCCTCCTCTCTCTCTCTCCACCCTCCAACCAAATCAGATTTGAGAAGGATCACGAAATAAAATATCACCTATCCATGTTCTCCAGAGATGGTGTCCGACCGGCTGTGTTACTCCAGCACTTTGTGTCTTTTTAGTAACCAGCATCTACAGTTCCTTGTATCTCAGCAAAAACATTTCTTGTCCAAAATCAAGCATAAATGCAAATAGATGTGAAATACTGAAATGCCCACTTTATTTAGCTTGTGCCCTAATTTGCCTGTCAACACAACAGATATCACCCCACCGCTCAAGTGCCTGCAGGATCTTTCTACTTAAAAAAAAGTTTATCATCAAATTTCAATGTTTGCCAGAGTAGCCTGGAACCCTGAATTGGAGCTCTTCACAGTCCAAGCAAAGCCTATATTTAGTAGCAATGGACTTTCCACCATTGATGATGCATCCACGATACAGCCTCTGCATGAAGCTACAACATGCCACGGGTTCTTGCCTGTTCCTTGTAGTATTTTGCAAATCTTCTCTTCCTATTTCTTGTACCTCTCCCTATGTTATATGGCACACAACGGGAGCGGCATGGTGGCGCAGAGGTAGAGTTGCTGCCTTACAGCGCTAGAGACCCGGGTTCAATCCTGACTGCGACTCTGTCTGCAAGGAGTTTGTACGTTCTCCCACACTCCAAACACGTGCAGGTTTATAGGTCAATTAGCTTCTGTAAATTGTTCACCAGTGTGCAGGATAGAACTAGTGTATGGGTTATTGATGGTCAGAGTCGACTAGATGGGTCTGTTTCCACGCTGTATCTCTGCACGAAAAACCTATTAATGCATGTTAGTTCATTGACAAATGCTCTATTGCTGTGTCTTCAAACATTTTACTGAGTTAAAGGCGTTATATGTACACAAGCTGTTATCCTTTTGTTGACACTTCAAGAATAGAAAGCGATGGTGGAAATTCTTTGACATATTGAAAACCTTCGTAAAATGTGTCATGAAAACACTGCCATCTACGAATTAGTCAAGCATTTAGAGAGCAGAGAGAAACTAAGTTATTTTTTAATCTGAAGAATGGTCCTGAACTGAAATGTTCCCAATCCATGTCCTGCAGAGATGCAGCCTGACCCGCTGAGTTACTCCAGCATTTTATGTCTTAAATCATTTTATAGTTTGCTTTGTAATATGTGGAAAGGAAAGAGTACAATGCATCATTCCCCAACCATAGCTCTTAAATGTTTAACTTGAGCTTTATTCCAGCAGAATAAACCTGTTTGCAATCCAACAGCAAGATTAATGAAGAATAACTCACAAAATATATAGAAACAAGGAACTGCAGATGCTGGTTTACACAAAAGGTGATAAAATGCTGGAGTAGCTCAGCAGGTCAGGCAGCATCCCTAGGAAACATGGATTGGTGATGTTTAGGGTCGGCCCCCGCTTCAGAATCTCCACCATCGCTATCTATTTTTGAATAGTCAGCCAGAGGATGACAGCTTGTGTATATATAACGACTTTAACTCAGCAATAATGTCCGAAGGCACAACAGTAGAGCATTTGTCACCAAACTAAGTTGGCAACAGGAAAAATATATTGGTGCAAGGAAATTATGCAGTATCCATAGTTTGAAATTTATTTCAAGATAATAGCATTAATTCTGATGCTAGGTTCCAAAGACATTTCTATAGTTTTCTGGAAACTCGTGAAATGATGTATTGCTTGCACTGGACTATGTCTTTGTTTGTTAATCTTGTGATTTGAACCAATTTTAACAGTGAATTATGCACTCATAACAATACTTAGTCCCGCAAGAAACATCCACGAAGATAATGAAAGTATCTGAAAACTGTCTCCTTTTGTTGTTCCTTTCAATAGGTTTAATTGTAACTTCACTCTGTACAACAGGTTGAGGCAAAGGGTAACATGGCTAGGATAAGGCAATGGTGGCAGTGATTACCTTGGTACTAGACAGTTCTTGGGAGAGCTCCTGCAACCTCACTTGCTGCCGTTCCAGAAGTTCCTGCACCGTCGCAAGGTTTGTTTGTAGTTGTGCCACTATTCAAGAAAATAAAATTAAGTTACTTGATTTTCACAGTAATTACAGTCATCACTAATTACTATGCTATGCAAGAGGGCTTCCATTTTCCAACAGTAATGCAAAATCTTTTTTTCTGCATCGCTTAGCAGATGCTGAGCGTCAGTTCACAGGCATACATACCACTGATACTACCTTTCCTCCAAGCCAAGAGTCATTTTTGTTTTCAAACACGTTCAGGCAGAAAGACAAGTTGAAATGTAAATTCAGCAAACATTGCCGCAATTTCACACCACAAACAACAATGGGCTTGATTAGTACGGGCGTCAGGGGTTATGGGGAGAAGGCAGGAGAATGGGGTTGAGAGGGAAAGATAGATCAGCCATGATTGAATAGCGGAGTAGTCTTAATTGGCTGAATGGCCTAATTGCTCCTGTCACTTATGAACATGAACTGAGCATAGATCCCGGAGGTACTCTGTGCCAATAAGAACATTTAAAAGACCTGGAAAGGTACATGGATAGGAGAGGTTTAGAGGGATATATGGGCCAATGGGACTAGATGGGGCATCTCGGTTAGCATGGATCATTTGGGCCGAAGGGCCTGGTTCTGGGCTGTATGTCTCTGACTACCAAAACTACAGCACAAAAATAGTTATACAAGATGTCTCTCTTCAGATATAGCTGTCTACAATGGGAGTCAGCAAACAAGGATGGGGTTTAACTACAAGGTCAGCACAGAATGTTGCTGCTATTGTCCAATACCTTAACCAAGAAATACTCACCCATCAAAACTAATATAAAGAAGCTCCACCAAAAACCAACAACACTCTCTGTTCCCAATAAGATATTAAATTAGTTTTCTTCATTAAATCTTTGTGAAATTAGATTTTACTACATGGGATTCATCAGGAGCAGAACCCTGGACTCTTAAACCAGCACACAGTACAATTATCATGATGTTCGCATTTTAATTGCCATGGCCCAGCAATCTTGCATCTAATCAGAAGCTTTGAGGTTCAGATTTTACTCTGGTGCATCAAAGAAACCCAGGCTAACGTCCCACCCATATCACTAAAACGTCTCAAAAAGATGATCTCGTTATTTGTACTAACACAAAACTGCAGATGCTGGTTCCTCCTTTCTTCTTCCCGCCCCCCTACCCTACATCAGTCTGAAGAAAGGTTTTGGCCTGAAACGTTTGCCTATTTCCTTCGCTCCATAGATGCTGCCTCACCGGCTGAGTTTTTTCTCCAGCACTTTCGTCTACCTTCTGGCTCATAACAAAGTTAGACACAACATGCTCCACCCCCCCTCCCCCACCTAACGTGGCTGGCCCCACACTCTCTCACCCCCCCCCCCCCCACTTGTTTTGTTTATAATGGATACACATTTCACAACTTTTCTATCCCTGAGTTCAACAATTCACAATTCTTTATCCTTTTGATTCTCTATCCTAGCCCACACCTGTCTCCTCATCCCTGGTCTTTGTCCAACAATATGCCTATCCAATAACACCCTCACCTGCGCTCGCCTACTACCGGCCATGCTTTGTCCTGCCCCTTCTCCCTCCCAGTTTTATTCCCAACTCTCCCCACACAATAAGTCTGAAGAAAGGTCCCGACCCAAAACGTTGCCTATCCATGTTCTCCAGGGAGGCTGCCTGGCCTGCTCAGTTACTCCAGCACTTTGTGTCTATCTTATAATCATGAAAGCTTTCTGTTTATAAATTTACAGCTGTATTTTCCATATCACATCAAAGATTACACTTGAAAAAGTGTTTTGTCAGCAGCAAAAAAAAATCCCTCTAAATCCTTGATGATGAAATGTAAAATTGCTCACTGTATGATCGACAAGAGCTGGGAAATTTAACAATAGAATTTCAATGTAATGCCACAAAAATAAAACGCAGCTGAACTGGCAATCGTACAGAAACAGCTTTGCTCCAGAAATAGATATAATACAGATTTGAACCATTATCCATTCTGTGTTTTCCAATGAGAGGTGTCACAAGGGTTCAATTTTATGAGAAAATATCATCTCATATTTTGCCATGATATTGAATGATGTTATCTAGCTATTTAACATTTCCTTAATAAAATAAATGGTCTCCAAGATATAATTTGGTACGTGAAGTATTAAACAAAGCTTGTATCAACATCTTAACAACGAAGTGGTCTGGACCGTTAGTTTTTACCTTAGACTTCTTAAATATTCGGTTTAAATTGCCACATCAATTTTCGACCGTTTTATACTGACTTCAACTTGTATTGGGCATTTAGATTTGATTGTCAATTATTAATTAATTAAACTGAAAATCAAACACAGGGAACGTTCCAAATTAACGAAGATGAGTTGAGATGAGATGAGTTTAGTTTATTGTCACGTATACCGAGGTGCTGTGAAAAACTTTTGTTGCATGCTAACCAGTCAGCGGAAAGACAATACATGTTTACAATTGAGCCATCCGCAGTGTACAAATGCATGATAACAGGATTCACATTTAATGCAAGATAAAGTCCGATCAAAGATAGTCCGATGGTCTCCAGTGAGGTAGATAGTAGCTCAGGACTGCTCTCCAGTTGCAGTAGGATGGTTCAGTTTCCTGATAACAGCTGGGAAAAATTTGTCCCTGAATTTGGAGGTGTGCGTTTTCACACTTCTATACCATTTGCCCGATTGGAGAGGGGAGAAGAGGGAGTGGCCAGGGTGCGACTTGTCCTTAATTATGCTGCTGGCCTTGCCGAGGCAGGGTGAGCTCTAAATCGAGTCCATGGAAGGGAGGTTGGTTTGTGTGATGGTCTGGGCTGCATCCACAATTCTCTGAAATTCCTTGCAGTCTTGGATGGAGCTGTTCCCAAACCATGCTGCGATGTATCCCGATAAAATGTTTTCTACGGCGCATCTGCAGAAATTGCGGAAAGTTGTTGGGGACATGCTGAACTTTCTAAGCCTTCTAAGATGGTGTGCCTTCTTGGTCATTATTGCAATATGGGTGGTCCAGGAGAAATTATTGGTGATATTGACTTCTAGGAATTTGAAGTTTTCATCCATTTCTTCTTCAGCGGTGTCAATGCAAAGTGGGGTATGTGCACCGCTTCACTTCCTGAAGTCGATCACCATCTCCTTTGTCTTGCTGACATTGAGAGAAAGGTTGTTGTCTCGACACCAGGACATAAGGTTCTCAATCGCCTTTCTGTACTCCATCTCATCATTATTTGATATCCGGAATCATTTGAAACTGGAAGATCCACTACTGAATATTGCAGTCCATCAGCCGTTCAGGGCTGGCACAGCGGGTTGAGGCACTGCCTCACTGTTCCAGCAACCCGGGTACAATCCTGACCTCAGCTACCGTCTCTGCAGAGTTCTCCCTGTGACCACGAGGATTTCCGCTGGAAGCTCCAGTTTCCTCCCAAATCCCAAAGATGCACAGGTTGGCAGGTTAATCGCTGTTGTAAATTGTTCCTGCTGTGTAGGGTGTTGGTTAGGGTAGTGGAGGGAATAATATCAGATTACTGTAAGATTAGTGCTATTGGGTGTTTGATGGGCAGTGCGGATTTCAAGGGCCATTCTTCCGTCTGATGAAGGGTCTCGGCCCGAAACGTCACCCATTCCTTCTCTCCAGTTGCTGCCTGTCCCGCTGAGTTACTCCAGCATTTTGTGTCTATCTTCTGTGTAAACCAGCATCTGCCTTTCCTTCCTACACGTCCTGTTTATATGCTATGTAACTCTGACTGCACAAAATATTTCTGGAAACAGAAGAAAACGGGATCTTTTGAACATCTTTTAATCTAAGAAGTGAGTTAAAATCGTTGATGATACAGTAGGTTAAAACCTGTCCATCATTTATGAATCTGCTTTAAAGCTGGTACAAATAGACATAGATCTTTTAAACAGCTACTAAAAGGTCTGCATGGAAGAAACTCGTCAGACAAATAGTTTGATGATGAGATCTCTACATGAGATGCACATTATTCGTCACTAACTGGTATCTAATTGAGTGATATCATTCAATAACTGTTAAATGAAAACAAACAGAGCCACTTGCATTCAACTAAGGAGCAATTCTTCAAAAATGTTTTGTCATGAATTCAGTACATAAATCCTTTGGCGTAAATAGCAAGAAAATTATTTTGACAGTTGTGATATATTTAAATCAAACTGCACACTTGATAATTTATTTAGCTTGCTGCCTATGGAGATGTATTAATGAATGCAAAATCTAAATGAAGGAACACACAAGACTACTGCCGGTGAAATGCCGTGAGTTGTCCTGGTTAAGATAATACACAACGCTCCACCCAACTATTCTATCATAAAATAGGATTAATGAAATGTCATGCGTGTTGGGAGACTTGGGACTTGTGTGGAACGGGCACCGCTCATTAGAACTGGAGTGTGGACTTTGAAAACGCTGCCTCTTGCATGTGTGCTCAGTAAACTATTTCCGTACACTTGCTAATCGGGGTTCAGGGGTGTAGCAATACTCCACTGACCTGTTTCTAAGATAAAGAATTTAACTGTGTTAGCACTTTGCACATGTGACAATAAAACCAACGTGGAACAATGATTCTTAACCGCGATATGAAGCATAGAAATATGTTAAATAAGTCAGAGTGACAGACTTCAGAAGGCAAAAGATCGATGAAATGATCAAGTGCACAGCAGTAGAAATGTAGCCGAGATAAGTCATCCACTTTGTCAGGGAAAGAATTGATGGAAGCTAGATATATCAAATGGTCCAATTTTAAAGCATTACAGAAACAGAGATAGCTGTTGATGTCTATGCAATCTGTAAAGGCAGCTGAAAAAGTGTCAGGAAAGCATTTGGTATTCTTGGAATTCTAAACGCAGGCGTAGAATGCAGTAGAAATGAAGTTATACTAAACTTTTATAAAATACTGATTGGAAACCGAGCTGGAGTTCCGCAGCTAATTCTGGGCATGACACTTTACTTTAGTTTATTTTAGATATACAATGTGGAAACAGACCCTTCGTCCTATCGAGTCCATGCCGACCCCATACACTGGTACTATCCTACACACACTAGGGGCAATTTGCGGAAGTCAATTAACCTACAAACCTGCATGTATTTGGAATTTGAGAGAAAATCCATGTAGTCATAGTAAGAATGTACAAACTCTGAACAAACAGCACCCATAGTTACGATCAAACCCAGGTCTCTGGGGCTGTAAGACAGCAACTGTACCACTGCACCTTTGTGCTGCTTCAGGTAGAGGTTATAAGACAGATTGACTGGAGTAACAATAGGGATGAAACTTCATCAACCTGAAACATTAACATTGTTCCTCTCCTCGCGAAAGTTGCCAGAAACAATAACATTTCTGCTTTATTTCAGTTTGCCAGCACCGAGGGGTTTTTTTTTGGAATCTTGAATACCATGTTAATGCCCAGAATTAATTCTTCCTTTTTCAATGCACGTTATCCAATTACATGGAATTTAAAACAAAAAAAAATCTTGCACCAACAATGGAAAATTAGTCCATCCAAAGATACTTAGAAGATAAACTTCTATCGGTACAAATAAAGCTTGCACAACCAAGTAGAATCCAGTGGACTCCAAAATAAGTTGTTAAGCAAACATTCCAACTGGCACAAACGTTGCAACCTACGTACGTCCAGGTCAATTTACAAGTGCGCTAATCTGGCTGATGTGCACTAAATATTAAAAGTCATAATGAAATCAATCTATTGGCAAATGGCACATGACAATTTAGCAGACATCACCTCCGTTTAAATCAATCCACTTTACATTTTCTCTCCGCATCTGCACATGAGCTCCACCCCATCTCTCTCAGCTGGCTATGCATGCCTGGGTTCAGTTCTACAGATATTTGCTGCTCGCCACCACATTTGAGAAAGACAAGATAACAAATGTTGACCGAATATACAATTATGGGCATCACCATGGACTTACCTGCAGGGAAGTTATTAGGGAATTAAGCAAAATATGCCAATATTTCCCTTCTCCTAATCCAGGTAATGACAAAGTAAACAGTACAAACCAAAATATCATGAAACCTTAATTGCAAACAGTTAACGTGGTAGTCATTGGAGGATTAAACGGACTGTGATGTAAACCATCAGATTATATTATTCCACCATATGCAGTTTCTTTTTACTATTTTCAGGTTATTTTAATTGCAGAAATCTTCTTTAACAACTGCTTGACACAGCAACACCTTGAAGTTGAAGGACGTATTTTTGTAGCAGTTCATACATTGTAGATTTATATCAGCCAAAGCAGGTGGGGCAATGAAGTGGAGAAAGTTAGAACGCAAGAACATTTCTCAAAAAGGAGACTAGTGCAGAGGGGATGAATAACAGGGCTGCATTCCACATCATTTACCAAACCAATTCTCCCTCATGAAAAATCCCAGTCAGGCAATCAGGACGGAAAGGAGGAGGAGAACAACTAGCAAGGGAAGGGGGGTGGAGAAGGTACAGGAAGTGCAAAGAAATGCTGTTAGGAAAACCAAAAATGTTCTTGGTAAATTAGTTGAGAAGTATCCAAATTCAACTGTAACTAAAGTTCCAATGTAATCACCAAAAAAATGTGTTTATAAAAACATATGTTAAGGATTTATTTTGAGGTCTGCAGCATTAAAATGTCATTGAATCCTTAATTCCACTTACTCTGATAATTAGGCTATTAATCACAAATACATCGAGAGTGTTGTCACTATTTTTGTTTTCAACGTGATTCTTTCATTTGAAATGAGAGCAAGTTGTGCATGAAATGTAAGAGCTAACGTATTGCTTTATTGTTGGGTTAGTGTTGAAAAATGTAGAAACATATGAAAGTTCACTCCCATTTTGATAGTTTAATAAATATTCATTTGCAAACGCCTAAATGTCTAAACACAATAATGAAAATGTCCAGAGAATTCTTGGATTTAAAATCTATGGGTTGCTATATTCTTTGAATATAATTCATTGATGGTTGATCAATGTTGGTTGTGCCATCAGCCATTTTAGGTTCCAAAACCTGGATTTCCACTCGTATATCACACTCCATCTATTAACCACTCCTCTCCATTCTGACTGCTTTTCCATAAAACCTAAATTTTAGTTAATTACATTTTATTTAATGCACATGACCCACTGAGTTACTCCAGCACTTTGTGACTTTTTTTGTAATCCAGCACCTGCAATTCATTGTGTCAATGTTTAAATTTCTAGTTGAAAATCTTAACTTCTCTGGGTTGGGTTTCAATTTTACGTTGGAATTGCTGCTACCAAGCCTTAGAAACGGGGCCTCGCTTTGACTGCCCACTAAATGCAAATTGTTCTTGTTGCAAATAGTCTTCAAAACTGCAACATCTTATCGGGGTAGCTGTCCTGTTTGATGCAAAAAAAAAAATGATGATTTCAAGAAGAAAACTCTATTACTTGGAGGCCAATTAATTCCTTTTTCTTCCATGTAAAAGCTCTGTAAGCCATACTGTCCTACCTATGCCATCATGTGTGTGATGTATAGACCTCCTTATGCATGGAGCACCTCACCAACAGTCCACCCCACTCAGGCTGAGAAAAAGAGGTCTCATGATTTGGATGGCTGGAATGAGGAAGACAATCAGGTGGAACTTGCTGCAAGATATCAGATTTCCATGTGCCAAATTGCTGCTAGTGACATCCCCGTGTCAGAAAGTTTAGGGTTCTCAAGTAAACGTACCAGCTGCTTTACACAACAATTCCAGTCCAACAACAGAGCATAAACTTACTGAATTTCTGTGCTGGGGAAATCTGCCCGTTTAACCTGCGCCAGGTTACACATTCACTTGAATGCACAGCTATGGTCGCAAGGAAATAATGTAATACATTCATATCTTTTGAATTACTTTGCGTTAATATTTTAAATTGTTTTGAGATAATTTTTAAATGTTTATGAATTTTGTTTGCTTTTGAACATCAGCTTGCAAAGCCTGAGGCAGACAGGGATTTGTTCTGCTCCATCCAACCTCAGGATGGATTCACATAGACCTTTCTACAGCATACGGCCATATAAGGCCGATACGATAGTAGCGTTTAAGAGGTTTTTGGAGAGGCACATGGAAGTGCAGGAATAGAGGGATCGTGTGCAGGAAGAGGAGATTAGTTGGATTCGGCATCAGGTTCCGTACAAGCATTGAGCACAGAAGGGCCTGTTCCTGTGCTGTAGTGTACTCTGCTCTAGTACGCTTGCAGCAAGCCGACATAGGAGGACTATTAACGGCACTTCCAGACTTCTGTGTCAATGGGGAGCATGAGTGACTCACTGTTGGCAGCAAGCTCTGGCTCAACTACTGCAATGTGCAGTGAAACAGCTCCTCTGTTCCTGCAGCACCAAGCCAGCCCTCTTTATTTATTTAACCCGATGCCAAAAAGAACTAAATATCTTCCTGCTCTTCTGAAACAATGCCTTGGAAGTGTCCTTCTATAGGTTTAGGGCAGAGCTGCCACTTGGTTCTTCAAAAAAAAACCCACACCAAGCACTGGAGTAACTCAGCAGATCAGGCAGCATCTGTGGAGAACATAAATAGGTGACATTTTGGATTGGGATCCTTCCAGTCTGAAGAAAAGTCCAGACATGAAATGTTACCTATACATGTTCTCTAGAGATGCTGCCTGACCCACTGAGTTACTCCAGCACCTTTTTTAAATAAACCGGCACCTACAGTTCCTTGTGCCTATGTGGTTCTTCAAATCTCCTTCCCCTTAGCTTTAAAGAGCACTGAATAAGCACACCAACTCCCACAAGTTGAACGAGGACCAGAGGACATAGGTTTAAGGCCAAAGATTTAATAGGAATCTGAATAGGAATATTCACACAAAGGGTGGTGGGTGTATGGAACAACTTGCCAGAGGAGGTAGTTGAGGCTGGGACTATCCCAACGTTTAAGGTACAGTTAGACAAGTAGAGGGATAGGACAGGTTTGGATGGATATGGACCAAGCACAGGCAGGTGGGACTAGTGTAGCTGGGATATGTTGGCCGGTGTGGGCAAGTTGGGCCTGCTTCCACGCTGTATCACTCTTTGGCCTCGCAGAATGTATCAGAGGCAACCCATATTTGTTCTTGAATATTTTTAAATTAAAACTATCTTTCTATGTGAATGTTCAATAAGTATTTATTTTAAAGTTCACCTTGAAATGATGTAAAAAGAATCAATATTCATTCTTGCCAGATATCAGCCTGAGAGTTAGAAAAATAAGAATGCTTCATTATAGTTAGAAGTTAAATATTAAATAAGATGCATCACTTTGGTGTGGAATGTTATTCCCAAATGTAAGCTATCCTCATCTACATTGATTCAAATCAATAATATCACATTTAGACTGCTATCACTTCAATCAATCAGAAAGAAAGGGTGGTTGTGCAGACATGGATGGGATGTTCTTCTGTGATGTGAGCTTGCTCTGATTCCATCAGTGGCTCAGCTGTTAGATCTGCTGCCTCACAGCGCATGAGACCAGGGTTCGATCCTGTCCTCTGGTGCTGGCTGTGTGGAGTTTGTCCGTTCTCCCTGTGACCGCGTGGGTTTCCTCCCACATCCCCAAGACGCGCGGGTTTGTAGGTTAATGGGCCTCTGTAAATTGTCCCACCTGTGTAGGGAGCGGATGAGAAAGCGGATGAGAAAGCGGGTAACATAGAACAAAGTGAACGGGTGAATGATAGTCGGCGTGAACTTGGCGGGACAGATGTCCTGTTTCCATGCTGTACCTCTAGATTAGATAGCTCATTCAAAATGGAGAAGCAATGCCCATGTCTTTCGATGGAGGAGTAAATACATAGATGGATTTAATGGATTTAAAACAAATAGTTTTAATAAATTATCTGCTTATTTTAGATGGAACATGGAGGAACAGTGCCTCGGAACTAGAACTTGAATTCTCATTCTGCACCATTTTAGTGGAAGTCCGACCATTCCTCAAAGGGAGATGATACCAGAGGTCACACCCCTCCAGTTAGGGAACAAGGTGGGAGGAGCAGGGAAAATGTGAACTGGAGAATGAATAGAAAGGGCAGGGGGTAGAGGGTGATGCCAGAAGTACAAAGAAATGCAAATGAACACAGAAGCTAAAACTCAGTCAATTATTTGGAAGTTGAATAAGATTCAATAGTAGCTGATGTTCCATGCCGTCATTCAGTAAGTTCTGTTTCTATGTAATAGATGTTATGGTTTCAGCCGAATTACCAAACAGTTATATCAATTAATGTTTTTGAGTGGGGTTGTGGTGGGTTACAGATTGGTCAGCTAAAAGGGGAAACCTTTAACAATTAAATATAGGCAGACACATATTTGCATAGGAGCACAAACTTCCAGATATATATGCAATGGCAAGGCACTCTTGCCTGCATGTAGCCTGACCACTTCCCATCAAAATCTTCACAACCACAAGAAGATGAATGGTACAAATCAAGTAATAAACAGGAACCCCAGTCATTTAGTCTGTATTAAGAAATTACCAGTGGAATTTTAGGTAAATTCCGGCAACTAATCAATAAAGCTAAAACAAAAAGTGCAGAATCTTGAATCTCTTGCATTAGAAAGCCCTCACTTAAAATCCCCACATGCATTATAAAAATGTTTATTTTTATTCACTGTTATTGAAACCACTGCCAAATAACTCCACGCAACTTCAATTTTAGTTAGCTTTTCAAGTACCTGAGGTCTTATTAGTCAAAACAAGAATTCAATAGAAATTCCCTTTTCCTTCATTAGATTTAACGCTTTGTCTCAGAGGTCTTGTATAAAATACATTTAACAGTCACTGCACCACAGTACTTGGATGACAAATATTCTAGCCTGAGCTAGCATCTGTTGCCAACTTCCATGCAGAGAATGATAGAAGATATTTTTAAACCTGTAAAATACCAAAACAGAATACCTAAACTTAATTTTTCTCATAGGCACCTTGTGTTAACAGGAGGAAATAATCTCAAATATTGGCCTGGAATCATTACTAAGATCCAGAATAAGCTTTAAACCTGCCAACAATGGTGTGAAAGCACCTTGAGTGTACAGAGGGGAAACTTCATAAACAGGAAGGAAAAAAACCCTCAGAAATGACACAAAATAAAAGCACACAATCACAGTATCAAAACACCATGGCTCTCCATCTGGCTTCTACTATATTGTTTGAATCCCCCTTTCTAAAATTAGTCTCATTTTTAAATGTTCTACCATCCAAGGGGCAAAAGAACTGCTAGGAAGTAAATGAGAGGCAGATCGGCACCTCCGTACATTGCCGTGCTGGTATTAAATCCTGTTATTTGAAAATGGTCACAGGTAGCAATCGACTGAAGGAAGGAACAGTTAAACTTCTAATCACGAAGATTGGACAGAAGGTAACTGAATGCTGACAGTTAAGGTGCTACTTCACTACTGCAGCCCAGGTTTTACATTAATGAGCTTCATGCTCATCTACCTAGAATGCCAGAAACACAAAGAGCTGGTCTTTGTTTACTTGCAAGTGCATTAAATTTAGTTAGGTTTAGAGATATGGCATGGACACAGGCCTTTCGGCCCACCGAGTCTGCACCAGCCAGCGATCACCCATACATGAGTTCTACCCTACAGACTAGGAATAATGTACAGAAGCCGATTAATCTACAAACCTGCACGTCTTTGGAATGTGAGAGAAAACCGGAGCACCCGGAGAAAGTAAAACTCTGTGCAGACAGCACCCATAGTCAGGATCGAACCCGGGTCTTTGGCGCTGTAAGGCAGCAACTCCACTGCTGCGCCACCGTGCTGCCCTTCTATTGTACTTGAGTTTGAATTGTCTGGTTACATTTCTACTTGCACTTGAGTCGACATGGATAATTGCCCCAGATCACTATGCAGACCCCACTTTGGAATCTCGAACCAAAACTGGGAAGTATCCAGTCATTGGTCACTAAATGCTGAATTGAAAATTAAAAATTTTGCAGGTTTACAGTTCTTGAGGTGGCTTGGTCCATTCTGATGATGCTGGCAACCTGTTAAACACAAAGCTAATTCTACTGTCAAGCATTCTCCATAATCATCATTATTTATCATTTTTCACACAAAAGAGTGCCGTAATTCGTCTGCTCCCTTTGGTGCAGCATTCCAAGCTTTACCAACCAACCGAAGATCTTGGGGAAAATCTACGTGGTCACGGGGGGAAAGTACATACTCCGTACAGCACCCATAGTTGGGATTGAACCCGGGTCTCCAGTGATGCAAGCACTGTAAGGCAGCAGCTCTACTACTGTGCCACCCCAGTAGAAATAGACTTCCTTCAAACTCACCTCCAAAACATTAAAAACTTCTATTAAAACTTTGCGGAGCCATTTCTGCCACACTGAAATATTCCTAGCACCCTGAAAAAAATGAGTTTTGCTTAACCTATATTTTAAAATTGATTTTATTCACTTCACCATGAGGGGAATTGATCAGGTAAATGTACTCAGTAGGAAGTCAAGAACCAGAGGACACAGGTTTTCTGTGAGAGGGGAAAGATTTAATAGAAACCTGAGGGGCAGGTTTTCCATTCAGAGGGTGGTGGGAATATGGAATGGGCTGCCAGACCAGGTAGTTGAGGCAGGTATAATAACAACATTTAATTGACGCTTGGATAGATACATGGATTAGAAAGATTTAGAAGGATATGAACCAAATGTGACTGATGGGACCGTCTTAGATGAGCATCTTGGTTGGGATAGACGAGTTGTGACGTAGGACCTGTTTCCGTGCCGTATGAATCTATGAATAAGATCAGGAAAAACAAAGTACATCTTCACAGCCAAAGGTTTAAGAAGCCTGGCTATGAGGCGTATCCCATCATATTGTGAATGATAGTCATTTAAGACAAGATTTATTTTGCAGACCTGCTTTATGACATATCCAATAGCAAGAACACGAAAGGCAAATCCTGTTAGTAAGCAATGATAACGCAAAACACAGAATTCTGTGGAAAATTAGTCTTAAAGAGGGTTTGACGGACGTCTTCAAGTTCTGGTCCGCACTGAGTTTGGCCGCAGACAGGCAGTGACTCTGTAGAAACAGCTTTTGAGCCGAAGATTCCAGTTACATTCTCAGTATAAAAGTGCAGATGATGTAGACCAGTAACATGCGAGACTAAAAACCATTTTATATTAACCAAATCTTTGAGTTAAAGATGTTTGTATTATTCTGCAGATAAACGTTATTATATATGTGGGAGAGATGGCTGGCATCATACGTCTAAGTGAAAGATCAAAAAACTACAAATGCAGAAAATCTGAAATAAAAATAGTAAATGCTGGTAAAATTTGGCGGGTCAGGTAGCATCTGTGGAAAGATAAAGCAGCAGAATGGGGTTGAGAGGGAAAGATAGATCAGCCATGATTGAATGGCAGAGTAGACATATATATATATATATATATATATAAATATGTATATATATATATATATAATAATATAAATAAATATTAAAATATATATATATATATATAATATGTGTGTGTGTGTGTGTGTGTATATATATATATATATATAAAATCATAGTGATACAGTGTGGAAACTGGCCCTTCGGCCCAACTTGCCCACACCGGCCAACATGTCCCAGCTACACTAGTCCCACCTGCCCGCAATTGGTCCATATCCCTCCAAACCTGTCCTATCCATGTACCTGTCTAACTGTTTCATAAATATTGGGATAGTTCCAGTCTCAACTACCTCCTCTGGCAGCTTGTTCCATACATCCACCACCCATTGTGTGAAAAAGTTTCCCCTCAGATTCTATTAAATCTTTTCTCCTTCACCTTAAACCTATGTATTCTGGTCCTCGATTCATCTACCCTAGGCAAGAGACTCTGTGCATCCACCCAATCGATTCCTCTCATGATCTTATACACCTCTATAAGATCACCCCTCAGCCTCCTACACTTCAAGTAATAAAGTCCAGCCGTCTCAACCTATTTGATGGGCTGAATGGCCTAATTATGCTCCTATAACATGAATTTATGAAAAAATCTGAAATAAAAATAGAATATGCTGGTAAAACTCAGCAGGTCAGACAGCATCTGTGGAAAGCAAAACAATAAAAACTTTGGGTGCCTGGCCCTTAATTAAAACAAGAAGAAGTCGCCATAAATAAGGTTGACATTTAAATTATCGCCTCATAATATGCACAGGCTTCTGTAGTATGAGCCCAATGCTGTGTGGTTCATATCACCATTCTATAATTTAAAGTATCATCTGTAATTGGCTAAATTGGAAAATATTGCCAGCTGGGCAGATTAAAATATTGCTCATTCACGATAAAGACTTTTTGACAAATAAATTGAGTACCTACAAAGTAAAAATTCCAATTTACATTAATTTCCTTTGCTAATAAAACACCATAGGAGCTTCCTTTGAGTATTTTTAATGTTACTGAGTCACCTGAGATGTGAGAAAAAATGACAAAGTCTTGAATTACTTCTTTTTTTTTTGAACATAATAAAGAGACTAAATTTAGAAAAAGTGATTCAAACAACATAGCAGAAGCCAGATGGAGAGCCATGATGTCTTACCACCGTGATCGTGTGGTTTTATTTTGTGTAATTCTGAGTGGTTTTATTCTTTCTGTTTTTGACATATCAGCTGGTACGGCAACTGTTCTGCTCTTGCCCGCTTTGAAGTTGCGCTCTTTCCAGCTTAACAACATGGACATTCATTCATGGACATCACCAGTTGCTGGGTGTCTTCTCTGGTGAACTGGCAGGCCTGTATTGCAGCCATCTTTAGCTTGTGCTTGTTTTGTGGACTAGTCCCCTTCAGTTTTCTCTTCAGCATATAAAAGGCATGCTCTATTGGGTTCAGATTGGGTGATACTTGACCACTCAAGAATTGACCATTTTTTAGCTTTGAAAAACTCCTTTGTTGCTTTAGCAGTATTGTTGGGATCATTGTCTTGCTGTAGAACTTGCTGTGCGACTAACCAGTGGTTTGCGTCTTGCAGTGTAGCCTCTGTATTTCTGTTCATGACTGTTCATTTCTGTTTCTTATCTGTCAAGACAGGTGTTTGGGGATTTTTCTTTATTACAGAGAGAATTCTTCTGTCATCGGCTGTGGAGGTCTTCCTTGGCCTGCCAGTCTCTTTGCGATTAGTAAGCTCACCAGTGCTCTCTTTCTTCTTAATGATGTTCCAAACAGTTGATTTTGGTAAGCCTAAGGTTTGGCTGATGTCTCTGTAACAGTTTTATTCTCCTTTCTCAGTCTCATTGTGGTTTATTTGACTTTCATTGGCACAACTTTGGTCCTCGTGTTGATAAACAGCAATAAAAGTTTCCAGAGGTGATGGAAAGATTGGAGGAAAGACTAGGTGCTGAGAGCTCTCTTATACCTGCATTAAGGAGGCAATTAAACACACCTGAGCAATTACGAACACCTGTGAAGCCGTGTGTCCCAAACATTATGGTGACCTGAAATGGGGGGACTATGTATAAACACAGCTGTAATTTCTACATGGTGAAACCAAATTGTATAAACATGGCAGGAGTAGGCTTTTCGATTTTAATATGATCTGGCTGACATCCAACTCAGTATCCCGTACATTTTTTCTGATTTAGCCACAAGGGCCACATCCAACTCACTCTTAAATATAGCCAATGAAGTGCAGAGGTTCCAAACTAAAAGAAAGTCTTTCTCAAAAGGATTTCCCCAGACCCCTGGGTCCCCAACATTTTCCTGTCCCTAAAAGAATTTTGTAAGTTTCATAAGATCCCCTCTTAATGGAGTATAAACCGGTCAGACAGTCCTGTAGGAATTCTGGTGAGTTAAAATAAAGTTATGTTCCTCCAGGGCTGGATATTAATGACAGTGTGATGGCCAGTTAGAGACAAAAGGCAAGTAGTAATATGCAAGAACTCAGCCGCACCAATTAGCATAAATCTTTGAACCCCTGGGTCTGTGACACGGTCTCCATTTTTTCTATTACAAAATCTCAAATTGTGAAGTGCATAAATACTTTGTCCTAAACATTATGGGGCATTGCCTCCAGGGCTGGATATCAGGTAACCAGTGTGATGAGTTAGAGACAAAAGGCAAGTAGTAATATGGAACTCAGCACCATTAGCATAAATGTGGGTCTGGACACCGTCTTCGGGCTGCAAGTAGGTCTAAAACAAGTGAATTCTTGTGTGTGGGATGAGGAGCCATTGCCAAAGATTCTTTGGCTGCATCTAGATCTATAAAACCAGACAAGGCAGTTCTTCCCAGCTGGAATATGGAGGAAAGGCATTGGAAGAGAATGGATGTGGACAGTTATGTTGGAGGCTCCAGATATACTGAGAAGAGCAAAGTGAGGTATTTACCATAGTCATATTTAACGTTATTTGTGGCTTTGATAAGACCGTTTCAGAGATCAGAGGGTGAAACCTGACCGGAAGGTTCAAACATGAAAATGCAGAAAGGAAACCTATATTAGAAGGAATTGGAAGGCAACACCATATTCAGGAATTGAGATGAAAGAAAATTTGGAGATAGGTGGTAGATTGCAAAAACAGGGTGAGATTTTTAAATCAGGGACACGATGGTAGGTATTGATTGAAGATTCAGAGCAGCAGTGATGCAGTTGATAGACCTACTGCCTCACAGCGGCAGAAACCCAGGCTTCATCCTGACCTCAGATCTGTGCCTCCTGTGACTGCATGGGTTTCCTCTGGGTGCTCCGGTTTCCTCCCACATCCCAAAGATGCACGGGTTTGAAGGTCAAGTGGCCTCTGTAAATTGCTCCTAGTGTGTAGTGAGTGATTGAGAAAGTGGGAGAACATAGAACTAGTGTGAATGGTCAATTGTTAACGTAGACTCGGAGGGCTGAAGGGCCTGTTACATGCTGGATATTTGGGTTAGGAGGGGACTGAGAATAGACTCCAACCATGCAAGGTCAGGAATGAATGAACAGAAGGTAGGTTTCATGCAGAAGAAGATCTTGGGGAGACCATGACGAGAGCTGGAATGGAAAAAGATGCGGGGTCGGGGATACTTGGCTTGGAGAGGCCAGGAGAGGAGAGGAAAACAACAGAGGCAGTTGAGCGGGAATCTATATGTCTGACGTGTGCCTGACTGGACTAGACTGCATGTGGGGAATTAAGCAGGTCAGATGTCAGATATTCTGGTAAACATTGGGGCTGGTTCAGGTCACGCCAGCCTGTCAATGCATTAACAGGTCAGGCTGATTTGCACAGTCTTACCACATGTGCTCGCTCAACTTCATTAATGCAGTGTTTCATCCTCAAACAGATCAATGGCAGGTTTGATATTGTTATATTTACGATGGTTAGATCAGAGAGGGGTAAATTTGTAAGCACTCAAGCTATGGCCAGGTTCA
The DNA here is from genome assembly GCA_035221665.1 of Okamejei kenojei. Lineage (NCBI taxonomy): Eukaryota > Metazoa > Chordata > Chondrichthyes > Rajiformes > Rajidae > Okamejei > Okamejei kenojei. The sequence goes on from CM069162.1 coordinate 6,960,991, forward strand.
GGCTGGCTGCGGTCAATTTGTTTTTTAATTTTAAACCCCAGCAGACCGCCAAGCTCAATAAAAGTTCTCGATCCCAGTGATAAAGAAGACCACGAGCTTCCACAGGGAAAGCTGGAGGAGCGAAGAGAGGTTTTAACTTGAACAGTAGAATGGTGGAGAGCACAGTGTTGTTGTCTCACAGCCCCAGTGACCTGCGTTCCATCCCGACTTCCAGCACTGTATGTGATAAGTTTTCACATTCTCCCGCTCATTTAATGAGCTTCTCTCATTTGCTCCAGTTTCTTCCAACAATGAAGTGAGGCAATGGGATAGAAGCTTGCATAGACTTGACCAGCAGAATGGTTTCATTAAATATGAAATAAGAAGCGCTTCAGCCCAAACTGGTGCTTCAGCCCATCTCGCACAAACCAACCAACAATGTCCCAGCTACCCTGGTCCCACTTGCCTGTGCTTGGTCCATATCCCTCCAAACCTATCCTATCCATGTACTTGTCCAACTGCTTCTTAAATAATGGGATATTTATCTGACCTGGGATCATCCCAGCCTCAACAACCTCCTCTGCAGCTTGTTCCATACACCCACCACCCTTTGTGTGAAAAAGTTACCCCTCGGATTCCTATTAATTTTTTTCCCCTTCACCATGAACCTACGTCCTCTGGTCCTCGATTTCCCTACTCTGGGCAAAAGACTCTGTGTATCTACCCGATCTATTCCTCTCATGATTTTGTACACCTCTATAAGATCACCCCTCATCTACCTGTGCTCCATGGAATAGAGACCCAGCCTACTCAGCCTCTCCCTATAGCTCACACCCTCTAGTCCTGGCAACATCCTCGTAAATCTTTTCTGAGCCTTTTCAAGCTTGACAATATCTTTCCTATAACATGGAACATATAACATGTTCCTATATCCCAGAACTGAACACAATATTCTAAATGCAGTCTCACCAACGTCTTATACAACTGCAACATGCCCTCCCAACTTCTGCACTCAATACTCTGACTGAAGAAGGCCAAAATACCAAAAGCCTTTTTGACCACCTTATCTACCTGCGACTCGACCTTCAAGAAACCATGCACCTGCATTCCTAGATCCCTCTGCTCTACAGCACTACCCAGAGGCCTACCATTTACTGTGTAGGTTCTGCCCTTATTCGACGTCCCAAAGTGCAACACCTCACACTTCTCTGTATTAAATTCCATCAACCATTCCTCCGCCCACCTGGCCAATCGATCCAGATCCTGCTGCAATCGTTCACAACCATCTTCACTATCTGCAAAACCACTAACTTTTGTATCATCAGCAAAGTAGCTAATCTTGCCCTGTATGTGCTCATCCAAATCATTGATGAAGATGACAAACAGTAACGGGCCCAGCACCGAAACCTGAGGCACACCACTAGTCACAGGCCTCCAGTCTGAGAAGCAACCTTCCACCATCAGCCTTTCCTCCTTTCCATGGAGCCTATTTGCTATCCATTCAGCTATCTCTCCTTGGTTCCCATGCGATCTAATCTTCCAGAGCAGACTACAATGCAGAACCTTGTCGAATGCCTTACTGAAGTCCATGTACACAACATCTACAGCTTTGTCTTTTACAGCAGTGAAGGATTTTAATTGGCAATATACAGGTAGACCCAGATTAGGACAGGGCTAATCCCATTCCTGAGGGCTACTCGTGACGCAAACTGTTCAGAAGTCGGAAATGAATAAAAGCAGTGTGTGGGAGAGGATCACAAAAACAGCTGTGACAGGAGAGAGAGAGAGAGAGCAGGCATGGGAAGTGAACCACTAGCCAGCCTCACTGACTCCGAGTGACTGTTGTGACTCGGTTAGGGTGAGGTGCGGAGGGAAGGTGGGCGGAGGTGCCCTGTCCCCACCAGCAGAAGATGCCTATAGTCCCACAGCTGCTGGCAAATCCACTCCCACCCATTTCAATCATCTCTTGAATACAGGGTATTCATAAGTATGTACAGGGTGTCCATAAGCGGGCACTCATAACCTACAGGAGGACTTGTAATGTCCAATGGTGCTTTGAAAATTGGAAGTTTTTCAAATAAATATTTTCATAAGCAAACATTCATCTAAGAGTCTGAAACCATGTTCTTGAATTGTACTCAAATTCACAATTACCATATAAAGCATCTATTATTATAAAGTATTTTGAATAAAGTTACCCACCTGACAAAACCATGTTATGCACTGAGAAAGAATGTAAAAGGAACGTTAACTTCTTTCTGCATCACCAACTTTCACCACTTCAAACATACCTAATTAGTTTAGTGGTGCTTCCAAATAACACTCCACATGCCTCAGACATAAAGTCAAACAATTTGTGAATTTAGAAACCTGTCAGAATTTTCTCTACCACTGAGGAGAATGTATTGTGGTGGAGGCCGGGAATTTACAGGACCCAGCCATAGCAAGGCAGAGAGAGGTGGGGCCTCACTGCTCCTCGACATCCTGACCAACAGATCACAATTAGTGAAGATAGGGGACAAATCATCCTCTACGATAATCCTCAACACTGGTGCCCTGCAAAGGATGCACCCCCTTCTTTATTCTTTGTACACCCACGACTGTGCAGCCATGTACAAATCCAATTCAATCTACAAATTCGCTGATGACTCCACCTTTGTGGGCCGGATATCAAATGATGACGAGACGGAGTGCAGGAAGGAGATTGAGAACCTCGCTACCTGGTTACTCTGAATATCAGCAAGGCAAAGGAGATAGTCATCGACTGCAGGAGGGATACACATACCACTAGTGACGAAGTGCTAAGCAGTGATGGCGCCAAAGTAGAGATGGTTGAAGATTTCAAGTTCCTCGGAGTAAATATCACCAGCAACTTGTCCTGGACCATCCATAGCCAATACCAGTTGCCAATAAAGCACACCGACGCCTCTATTCCTTCGCAGGCTTAGGAAGTTCAGCGTGTCCTCAACAACTCTTACCCACTTATACAGATGCGCTGTAGAAAGCATTTTATCGGGATGCATCACAGCATAGTTTGGGAATAGCTCCATCTAAGATTGCAATTGCAGAGAATTGTGGAAGCAGCCCAGTCTATCACAAAAAACATCCTCCTTTCCATTGACTCCATCTACACATTACACTGCCTCGGCAAGGCCACCAGCATTATCATGGACCAGTCTCACCCCGGTCACTCCCTCTTCTCCCTCCCGCATCAGGCAAGAGGTACAGAAATGAGAAAACGCACATCTCCAGATTCAGGGGCAGTTTCTTCCCAGCTGTTATCAGACAACTGAACCATCCTAGCAACAACTAGACAGTGGTCCTGAGCTACTATTTAACCCATTGGAGGCTCTCGGAATATCTTTAATCGGACTTTACTGGATTTTATCTTGCACTAAATGTTATTCCCACACTGTAATCATGTATTGTCTTTCCGCTGACTGGTTAGCATGCAACAAAAGCTTTTCACTGTACCTCAGTACACATGACAATAAACTAAACTAAACCAAACACATCCAATGTGTCTTCCATATGTCTGTCCTTTTGTTCTTTTAGCATTACAAGTGGTACATAAATCAACCATATTTATCTGAATGAGCATAACTGTTACTGGAAAGGATAATACTCTATTCAATATTCCCATGAAAATAACATCAATAAATAATGAACCATCCTTTCTAGACCATCTCCACTGAAGCATAAATTAGATCCAAGGATGTGGAATCCTGACAAATTGTACCAACGGAAGCTGTTATTTTGACATTCATAAAACATTACATTTTGGCATTTTCACTGAAGGGGAGTTGTGAAATTGATTCATGGCCAGATTTTGTCATTCTAAAAACCTATGTGAAAAAGTATTACAATTCTTCAAAAAATAAATCTAACAGGGATGGAGTACTACAAGCAAACTGTATTTCCTGCGATCATTAACCGCGGTTAACTCGATCGTTCATCCGTTTGACTTGAACCCTATAATCAGCATTCTTTGTATTGGAGTTTTTTTTTGGAATGTCGACTAACAATTTGTGAGCCTCAACAAGATTTTTTTGAATTATACATTATTTCAGAAAGCTGCTACAATATCCCCAGAACAAGCTAGTTCTCCCTTGTCACTTTTAGTTTCCCTGGCAGAGCGAGCAAGATTGAAGTGACAAACATAACAATAATTATGTTTCACTCCAAGCAGCATGCTACCTTGTTGAGGAAAACTTTCAAGTTGAATCAATTTCACGAAGGAGACCATCATTTACTCTTGCTTTGCACAGACATTGACTGCATGGGAACTGCGGGCTCTTACATTTGCTTAGGAGAATAAAATTACACATTCATGACAATTATGTTAACAGCAGCACAACAGGTGGAATTGGAGAGAGTATGCTATTTTGTAAATGGCTTAAGTGTATTTTTTGCCTCAAGGACAAGGCACCACAAACTTCAATACCACTATAGATCATTTCCAAGATCGCAGGATTGCTTTGACAAGGCTCTGCGTACATCCGTTTTGGCCAACTTTGCATGTGAAGCTTAAGGAATAAAACATGGGAAACTCATTTTCAGATTGATGAACGTATCCAGCATTTTAACTGAGCAATTTCTATCCCATGGATGACATTTCACAGTGACTAAGACTCACCAAGTCACTGCACACAAAACGGTGGCAGGATGGCGCAGCGCTAGAGTTGCTGCCTTGTAGCGCCAGAGGCCCGGGTTCGATCCTGACTACGGGTGGTGTCTATACGGAGTCTGTACGTTCTCCCCGTGACCTGCGTGGGTTTTCTCCGGGTGCTCCAGATTCCCCCCCACACTCCGAAGACGTGCAGGTTTGTTGGCTAATCAGTTTGGGTAAAATGGCAAATTGTCCCTGATGTGTGTAAGATGGCGCTCATGTGCTGGGAACTATGGTCGGCGCGCACTCGGTGGGCTGAAGGCCCTGAATACACGCTGCCTCTCTAAACTAAACTAAAATCAGCTTCAATCTGTCCTTCAACAAAAAGTCTGCATTCTTAGAAATGAAATTTAAATAACTCTGCTTGCCCCTCTAGTTTAAATGGATTAGAATGTGGAAAATTGTAGGATTATTTCCATCGGTAGGAAGTATTGGAAAAATGCTATTTGTTAAACAAGAGAAATTAATAAACATGGGTGCACAGCTCATTCTTAACACACAGAAGTCAATATGCCAGCATTAGGAAGGTAAATGGTAAGTTGATCTTTATTATAGAAGAGCTGGTCTGCAGAAGGGTCCCAACCCAAAACGTTGTTCATCCATTCCCTCCACCAATGCTGCCTGACCTGCTGAGTTCCTTTCAGTACTTTGTGTTTTGTGCAAAGGAAAAGCTTGAGAAAATGTCCTGACCATCACAAGTGTTCCATCATTGACTTTCCATCCATCATATGGTCAGGATTAGGGATATTGCTGATGATTGCACAATGTTCAATTATATTTACAAGTAAAGTATCCTTGCCTGCACGTAACATGACTTGGACAACATTCAGTCACAGGGTAAATAGCAAGTAACATTTCTGCCACAGAAGTTCCAGACAAAAACTATCTTCAATAAGAGAGATTCAGACTGCCTATCCTTGATAAACAATAACACTTTCATGACTGAGTCTCATTTTGGGGGTATCGACATTGACCAGAAATTCAACTGCCACAACACCATGGCCAGAGAACTGTCTCACTCTTCAAAGACCAAAGCATATCCACTAACTATAAATGCACAATCAGAGAGAGTACACCCATTTATTTCTCATGGTACGGTACGTCCCCGAATATAGTATCGAACTTTCATTGTTGTATAGCTGAGACAATACTGGCTGGTTGTTGGTTCAGTACGTCGAAAGCCCAGAGGAAAAGGGGCTGCAGAAAGTGGTAGACAATGCCTGGCTCATAATGTGCACTGACTTCTTACCACTATAGGAGGCGCTACCCAAAGAGCCAGTTGTTATCATCAAAGCCAGTTGACACCACCTTGGCCATGCTCGCATCTCGCCATTACCACCAGGAAAAAGATACAGAAAATCAGAGAAAGATGACCTCAAGCTTCAAAACTGCTTCAGGCTGTTGAACGTTGCAGAACACCAACTACCTCAGCAGTTATGATCTCTGATGAACTTTGCACCAAAGATAAACACAAAATGCTGGAGTAACTCAGCGGGTCAGGCAGCATCTCAGGAGAAAAGGAATAGGCGACGCTTCGCGTCGAGACTATTCTTCAGACTATGTGCTTGGGTTGTGCACTGCTACAGTCTGGTTACCTAGTATTACTGATTAGTGTGACTAATTGTTTGTGTATCATTGCGTTAATGGGACTGTAATTTCATTGTTTGGTTGCCGGTACATGACTATTTAGCTTTCTCTCTCCCCATTCCCCGCTCTGACACAGGAGGTCAATCACCCATCGGGTCTAAGCCAGATTTCAGAACATTCTCATCAGTCCATTCCCTCTCTCCCCCCATTATCTCCCTGCAACGATACATCATCTTGTCCTGATTGCCCTGTCACCTACCTACACTAGTAGTAATTCACGGTAGAACTCCACTAGCCTGGATGAGTGCCGCTCCAATAACTCTCAAGAGACTCACATCCAGTCCACTTAATTAGCATCTCATCAACTATCCAAAACTTTCATTCCATGCACTGTGGATGTAGAAGGTATCATCTGCAAACTGCTCTGCGATCCATCCGCCTCCACCCACCACTCCCAAATCCGTGACATCTCCTTCCAAGAAGCACAAGGGTCCAGGCATTTGGGAACATCAGCACATGCAGTTTCCCCAGTCACTCCCTTGTCTCCCCTCAAGCAATGGGCACAGAAATGTAAAAATACACGCCTCCAGATTCAGGGACAATTTCTTCCCAGCTGTAATCAGGCAACTGAATCACCCCCATCACAAACGTGAGGACCCCATGCGGTCCTCAGATAAAATCTACCTCATTGGAGACTCTGGGACTATCTTTAATAAGACTTTGCTGGACTCTATCTTACATTAAATGTTATTTCCTTTATCATTTATCTGTACACTGTGGATGGCTCGTTTGTAATCATGTATTGTCTTTCCACTGACTGGTTACCATGCAACAAAAGCTTTTCACTGTGCCTCAGTACACATGGCAATAAACTAAACTAAATTAAGACTTACACTTAAATTAAGTCTGAAGAGGGGTTTCGACCCGAAAAGTTGCCTATTTCCTTCGCTCCATAGATGCTGCCTCACCCGCTGAGTTTCTCCAGCATTTTTGTCTACCTAAGACTTACACCATCCTGATCGGGAAACAACGCTAGTCGTTCAAAGGTGCTGTACCTTCCTACCCCCCTCCGCCAGAAGGGCTGTAGCAGTTTAAGGTAAGTCAACACCACTCTCTGGGCTATCTGGTCTATCTGAGAAGTGATTTCAGTCAGGAAAATTCAATTGGTGAATGCTAGGAAAGGTAACCACAAAATAATGACACAGAACATGTGGCTGTAATGATCACAACCTAACATAGTTTTCTGTCAGTGCTCTGCAGACTGTCAGTTCTAGTATCCAAGCATGTGTACATTTGAACAAGGACGTGTAAAAAGGTTGTGACCAATGCCCTGCTCCTTTAGTTTTCGTTTTGGTTTTTTGAGACATGGTGTGGAGACAGGCGCTTTGTCCGCGCTGCCCAACAATCACCTGTACTTTTGTTCTATCCTACACACTAGGGACAATTTACAGAAGCTAATTAAACTACAAACCTGCACATCTTTGGAGTGTGCGAGAAAACCGGAGCATCTGAAGAAAACCCACGCAGTCACAGGGAGAAGGTACAAACTCCGTACAGACACCACCCATAGTCAGGATTTAGCCTGGGTCACTGGCGCTCTAAGTCAGCAACTCAAACGCTCTGTGCTACACTGTCCTCTGCAGGCTCAGTCTTGGCTTTCTTAACTTAAGCAATCAATAGAGAAATCACTGATAACGTGAACATTCCCCCACTGTGAAAACAACTGAAAAATGTATCACAAGTTTTTAAACAGCCTACCAATGCATAATAAATGCTGAACTGGCATGCACTCGATGGGCTGCAAGACCTTCTTCCACACTGTAAGGAACTTGGTCAATAACCTCCCTGGGACAGAGAAACTCATTTTATGAGCAAGATCTATTATCTTCAAAACAATTGTTTTAAAATTATGTTTTTTTAAAAGAACATGGTATTCCAAATGAATCCAAGTTGTATAACCCATTCTTTATTTCACTTCCTGAAAGACTTTAAAAAGCTTTTAACATTCTTGATTTGCAACCTGAGTGATTACTCGGCCAGCTTCGAGCCATCAGTGTTGTTGTCGAAAGCTGGAAATGAAACATCCACACCACAGTGACTGAAAGCTTTGTATTCTCGTATCTTTCAGGTCTTTGGCACCAATCGGGAAACCCAACCCATTAAACTACAGGAGTTGAAATGAGTCCTTTAAGACACACAGCTAGAAATTCTCAATTGGTCTACGTAAAATAAAGATGTTGACAGAGTTGTAGGAATAAAGATACTGAAACTATTTTTTCATCCTAAATCCTGTACCTTCCTACCCCCCTCCGTCAGAAGGGCTGTAGCAGTTTAAGGTAAGTCAACACCACTCTCTGGGCTATCTGGTCTAACTGAGAAGTGATTTCAGTCAGGAAAATTCAATTGGTGAATGCTAGAAAAGGTAACCACAAAATAATGACACAGAACATAGAGAAAATAGTCATATTTCTGGCTGAATGGATCCAAATGGAATGAATGATCGTCATTCAGATTTTGGTCATCTTTCATTGATTTTCATTCCTCAGTATTTGTCAATAAGTCAGCAAGAGATGTTAGCACACACCCCATATTGCATGAATGGAATAATGTGCCATCTCTGACCTTAGTCCACCCATCTGCCAACCCTCCCCCTCCCTTCACCTGTATCCACCTATCACTTGCCAGACTTTGTCCCGCTCCCCCTTCTCTTCCAACTTTCTTCCTCCTACTGAAATCAGTCTGAAGAAGGGTCACAACCCGAAGCGTCACCTATCCACGCTCTCCAGATGCTGCCTGACCGACTGAGTTACTCCAGCACTTTGTGGGTTCTTTTTTGTAAACCAGCATCTGCCATTTCTTATGTCTACAATGTAGCCATCTTCTGCAGGTGTACCATCTGTATGAGGAGAAACGCCGCTTCTCATGAGATATGGCTAATTGAAAATTTAAAAAACTGTCAAAAGGACCATAAGAATTGAGCCAGCTTTCTAGTGAGTTAAATCGATTCGCAGACAGAGCTCCAACAATGACCTTGTTTGCATCTAGCCCACAGCTTACTCTGGCCTGTTTCCTTTATCATCGTTACTTTTTTTTCCTATCTCTCATTCATTTGTTCTATATATTTCTATATCACCATCTATATCTCTCGTTTCCCTTTCTCCTGACTCTCAGTCTGAAGAAGAGTCTCGACCTGAAATCACCTATTCCTTTTCTCCAGAGATGCTGTCTGACTCGCTGAGTTACTCCGGCTTTTTGCGTCTATCTTCACCGACAAGCTTTCCGTGTCAGATTCAAATAACAAATGAACAAGGTTCAAATAACATTATCTCTGTATGCTGGCTCTTCCACTATAGGGACCAGCAATCAATCTTTGGTTTATATGAGCTCCAGAACGTCCCTATGTGTCAATCCAATTCCAAAGATACACCTTTTTCTTTTTGGAGTGAACCAAGATGATATTTTGATTCAACACCTTGTTAGCATTCTCATACATTTGATACTTGGCGATTCTTTCCACCTGTTTCCAACATTTCCCAAAAATAACCTTTGGGTTCTTGATATCTGAAAGAATGCAGGAAAGATGACTGGACACATATTGTGCTTTTGATCAAGTCCATTTGATCACCTCAAAAAAAATAGAAACAACGAAGGTAAAAATCCCTGGAGGAGCGAGGCATAATCTTACATTACACGCATCATTATATATCCAGGTTTATCTTTGAATGTATAAATGGTACCCAGATGGTGATATAGCTATAACTGCCCTCCATGATATTTGAGGTACAAGAGAAGCTAAAAGTTTCCCATGGTTCTTATTCCTGGTATTATTGCTTGCTAAACGGTTCCACATTTGACAGTTAGATGAGAACTGCATGAGGTTTAGTCAGTATGTCTTCTGAGCTCAATTAGCCTGCTAACAATTATCGCTGAGGCCCTCAGGTAAAGAGTAGTCACTTGGGCAATGTGTTGTAGAGCTGGAGGTGCCCGCGGAACTGCATTGTAACGAGAAAGATACTGAGGAAATACTGCATCTGTTCAGGGGTTAAACCTCTTAACTTCCATTGGATTTTTCATCAATGGCTATTTCACTGCAGAACCATAGAGATTGGCAATAATATGTCAGAAGCTAAGAGTTCAAAGACAATTCTCCTGGAACCAGGGAAGAAAATCTTGATTTCAGTTGCCGTTATGTTGCCTTGCAATGGGTAGTTACGCCACATTCATTTTAGAACTGCTGTAAATTGATTGTTGGAAGCATAGATCTAATTTCATAAAATATCTACCCTCAAAGCAAAAACATAAATTTCTTAATATTTGCAGTAATCTAAACAAAAAGAGAAAAAAATGTAAAATCTTTAACAAGGCACATTCAAACTGCTCTGCCCTAGAGAAGACAATTACTTTAAAAAGTCCAAAATAAAAGAAACGCCATTACAGAAACCGTAAACTTTTCTGCAAAATAGAAAGACTTTAAAACGGTCAAGTTACCTCTTAGCAAAAGAAAGAGCTACATAGTTAAATACTGCTGGAAAATTGATGGAGTGTAACATGAAACCAAAACGGAAGGTGAAGCAAACAAAGGTTAATTGCAAAACATAGTTATCGAGCACGGAAACAGGCCCTTCGGCCCAACTCGTCTATGCCAACCAAGATGCTCCCTCTAAGCTAAACCCATTTGGCACTCTAAACCTTTATGATCCAATTTTAGCTTTTAATTTAACTCTTACTTCACAAAGTTTACCTGGCAATCATGCTGCTGATTGGCAATTTCCAGATCTGGGCACTAGATCAATTTCCAGATCGTAGACACTAATCATATTCAAACTCAATAACCCAACAAATCTGTTTTCCCACAAACATACTTTGATACCAAGAGCAATTCCACTTCCCTAGGACATGATTGTTTCCAGCCCTCAAAACAGATTGTGTGTGGAAAAAGTGCTGATTGGAAATAAAAGTCAAACATTAAACCATGAATGCAACACGATTTGGTTGAACCAGTAACAAAACTTGTCATCCCCAAAAAAATCCATGGGGTGGTAGGTAGAATTTGAGGGAAATTCATGGCAATGAGGGGAGGATGGATAACAAGTATAATTAGTGGGGGATTGTGGTTGATCTATGAACTGGCATAGACTCGATGGGCCAAAACGTCTGGTTTCAATGTGGAAAAATGAAAAGTCATGAACAAGTACATCAAATCAGGGAGATACAACACAATTTGTCTTATTTTTACCAAGATAAGGCATCAGTAGCTTTTTGTTAGTAGATAGTTGAGGCCATGCAGACAGAAGTATAGACCTTTTAATTTCACAACATTTGAGTACGAGATTATTAAACTTCTTTGGCAGCTGAGGAAGTGTAAAGGTAAATTTATGATAGCATTAATCTTCACCTGTCTGTGATATCGTCCCACTTAGTTCGGTTATACCCGACTCAATCCTCTGCAGATGTTTCTTGTCTTCCTTGCTGGATGCGAGCAGAGGCAAAATATATCTCTGGAATAAAACAAACAGGTAAAAAGATTAGCATTGGAAATATTGCAAGTCTATAACAGGAATGGGACATGCTATTTAAACAATTTAGTATATTGCATTTTCTTTTATCTCACAAATTCAGGGGAAGACACAGTTGCACTGGAGAGTGTGCAGAGTAGATTCACCAGGATGATGCCTTGGATGCAGTGTTTCATTTATGAGGAAAGAATCGATAGGCTGGGAAAAGAAGGAACTGCAGATGTTGGAATATTGAGTAAGACACAACGTGCTGGAGTTACTCAGTGGGTCAGGCAGCATCTGTGGAAGGAATGGATAGGTGCCATTTCAAGTTGGCATCCTTCTTCAGAGTGAAGAAGGTTCCCAATCTGAAAAGTTGCTATCCAACTGATTCCACAGATGCTGACTGACTCACCGAGTTGGACAGGTGGGGATTGTTTTCCTTGCAGTGGTGCAGGCTAACAGGGATCTTGACCGAGATATACACAATTATAAAGGGGCATAGACAGGGTAGTTAGCACGAAAGCAGATGTGTCTAAAAGCTGAAGACACAGGCACCTTTGAGGGATCTGAGGAAGAATGTCTTGTTTTTATCCAGAAGATAGCAAGAATCACGAGCACACTTCCTGAAAGGAACTCTCACAACATTTGAGTATCGAGACAAGCAGTTGAACCACAAAGGCAGAGAAGGCTATAGGGCTAGTCTTTGACAGTCAGCATCAGTGAAAGGGCCTGTATGATGCCTTCATTTCCGTTATATCTCAATTAGGACATAACATGAGAGGGGGAAAATTGGGCACAAACTGTAACAGGGCAAAGTTCCAAAATTTAAACAGAAAGCTACAAACTTTCTCTCGAATCCACAATGAGTTGTCTCTCCATCTCAGTACAATTAATGTTATGCTTCCAATTTGACATTTCTACTAGAGCAGTGGCAGATACAAGCTATGCAAGAGAGCGGGGGGGGGGGGGTCATTTGAACTGGTCCCGCAAGGATTTACAGGATCATTCTACACAGCACACCTCCACAGCATTAACTTTCAACTCCGCTGTAAAAAATGAGTGCCTGTCACAATGAATTAGACATTCCATCTAACAGACTGGAACTAAACAATCCTTTAAACATTAAAACAAAATGACATATTTCACAAAATGCCTCACTTTTGATATCTTCATGCAAAAATTGTAAGATCAAGTAATGCAACAATGATGAATTTAAATTATTTGAAGCTACAGAGCCAATGCCCAGATGCTATATTCAGATGGCTTTAACAGATGTGAGTGTTCAAGTTTAGGCTTGCTAAAGGCACAGTGTAATGCTTTGTTTTGCATCCTATCCAAGATGATCAGATAATACATTCAAGTCAAACTAAAGTACAATAGAAAGAGCAAAGTGCCAGGTACAAGTTCAGAATATAGTTCTATGCATTAGTGTGCATAATTTTCATAGTCAAAGACCAATGGATTTGAGGTGAATCAGACATTGCTCTTGCTTTTGGAAAGACCATTCAGAAGCCCGATAACAGAAGAGGAGATGCTGATCCTGAGTCTGGTGGTGCGCGCTTTCAAGCTTCTGTACGTTCTGCCGGATGAGAGCAGGGAGACGACGGAACGGGATGGGACAAGTCTTTGATCATGTTAGCTGCTTTTCGGAGGTAGAGTGAAGTGTAGATGGAGTCAATGGTGGGGAGTCTGGTCTGTGTGATGGACTGGACAACATCTACAAACCCTCTGAAACTTCTTGCGGTCTTGGGCAGAGATGTTCCCAAACCAAGCTGTTTTGCTTTAGGATGCATCTAAACATTTGTAAGAGTCATTGAAGACATGGTGACGTTTCTCTATCTGCTAAGGATGTATAAACGTTGGCGTGCCTTCTTGGCAGTCCCATCAAATTGTTGGGTTCAATGTGGTTGGGAGAGGTTGAGAGAGAGGGTGAGAGGGAGAGGAGAGGAGAATAGAGAGTGAGATAAATTAGGAATAGAGGGCAGACGAGGGAGAGGGAGAGGAAGAAAGGGAATTGCAAGAGAATTACAAGAAAAATAGACATACAGTGAATTTAGAAAGTATTTAGACCCCTTCATTTTTTCCACATTTTGTTACATTACAACCTTATTTTAAAATTGATTTTTTTTTCTTTTTTTTTATCATCAATCTACACACAATACCCCAGAATGAAGAAGCGAAAACAGGTGTTTAGAGATTTTTGCAAAGTGATCTAAAAGAAATAACTGAAATATCACATTTACGTAAGTAAATGACACTCCTTTGCAATGACACTTAAAATTGAGCTAGACCTCCGAGACAGCATTGTGTCGAGGCACAGATCTGGGTAAGGGTATAAAATAATTTCTGCAGCTTTGCAGGTCCTGAAGAGCACAGTGGCCTCAGTCATTCTTCAAAGGAAGAACTTTGTAACCACCAGGACTCTTCATAGAGCTGGCCCCCCGGCCTGGGAGAAGTACCTTGGTCAGGGAGGTGACCAAGAACCCAATGGTCACTCTGACAGAGCTCCAGAGTTCCTCCGTTGAGATGGGAGAATCTTCCAAAATGAGAACTGTATCTGCAGCACTCCACCAATTAGGCCTTTATGGTAGAGTGGCCAGACGGAAGCCACTCCTCAGTAAAAGGAACATGACAGCCTGCTTGGAGTTTGCCAAAAGGCACCTAAAGGACTCTCAGACCATGGGAAACAAGATTCTCTGGTCTGATGAAACCAAGATGGAACTCTTTGGCCTGAATGCCAAGCGTCATGTCTGGAGGAAACCAGGCACTGCTCATCACCTGGCCCATACCATACCTACGGTGAAGCATGGTGGTGGCAGCATCATGCTGTGGGGATGTTTTCCAGCGGCAGGAACTGGGAGACTATTCAGGATCGAGGGAAAGATTAACGGAGCAAAGTACAGAGAGATCCTTGATGAAAACCTGCTCCAGAGCGTTCTGGACCTCAGACTGGGACTCAAGACAAGGATCCTAAGCACACAGTCAAGACAACGCAGGAGTGACTTTGTGACAAGTCTGTGAATGCCCTTGAGTGGCCCAGCCAGAGCCCGGACTTGAACCCGATCGACCATCTCTGGAGGGACCTGAAAATAGTTGTGCATCGACGCTCCCCATCCAACCTGACAGAGCTTGAGAGGATCTGCAGGGAAGAATGGGAGAAATTACCCAATACAGGTGTGCCAAGCTTGCAGCGTCATACCCAAGTAGACTTGAGGCTGTAATCGCTGCCAAAGGTTCCTCAACAAAGTACTGAGTAAAGGGTCTGAATACTTATGTAAATGTGATATTTCAATTATTTCTTTTTAATTACTTTACAAAAATTTCTAAACACCTGTTTTCGCTTTTTTTATTATGGGGTAATGCGTGTAGATTGATGATTAAAAAAAATGAATTTAATCAATTTTAGAATAAGGCTGTAATGTAACAAAATGTGGAAAAAGTGAAGGGGTCTGAATACTTTCTGAATGCACTGGAAGCAGTGACCATTTGAAACATGAGAGAATGCTTATTACATATCTGCCATGAACAACATATATTCCTGCATCGCCAACACAAATTACCTGGTCATTGCACACCTGAAATTATTTTAATCTTAGATTACAGAACAATCTATTACGCACTTTTCTCCGGGGAAAGTTGAATTGCTTCTTTGCCTATTTCTGTGAATGTGTTTCTGAAAGTGATTTCACTGGACAGCGTTACGATGCAGACCCCAGTTGACCCCGTGACGTTTTTGCCTTCACACTCCAACTCTACCCTGACCTCCCATCCTAACCTAAGCTCCGTGCTGACAAATTTCAAAGCAGCTTAACAATTCCTCCAAATTCAGGGACACTTTGTCTCAGGCAATGAAAGCAAAGGACACTTCCAACCCTTCTTCACGTTCACTGCTGCTAAGCACATGTGGCTACTTCAAAGATGGGGCGCATTTTGCTGTAGCTTTCAAAAATAAATAAACATTAAATGACATTGGTGTGGGAGGATATAGCAAACATGATCACTAATTTATAGATTTAATGGAAGAATGACGGAGTTAGTGAGCTAGATCCCTAAAATGCCAGAACAAATTCCAGAAAACCATTCAGTAAAGATGGAATGTGACTACATGATCACAGTAAATCACTGAGCTTGATAACAGATTTTCTCTGTATGCACTGCAGCTATTTTATTATCAAACAATGCATCCCCTAATCACCATATATTACACCACAGGGACATCATATGGTCTGCATCTTATGTGTCACCTTTCATAGAAACATAGAAATTAGGTGCAGGAGTAGGCCATTCAGCCCTTCGAGCCATTCAATATGATCATGGCTGATCATCCAACTCAGTATCCCGTACCTGCCTTCTCTCCATACCCTCTGATCCCCTTAGCCACAAGGGCCACATCCAACTCACCTTTCATGCTTTTGGACAGACAGAATCAAGGAGTTACAAGCACATCGCAGTTTACAGAATTTCATGAACAATTAGAATTAAGATAAACCTTTGGGGCCAGACAGGAATGGAGCTCAAAAACAGACAGGCCAATATTTATGCCGTGGGAAACGAGATGGGCTTATTTTACAAATGCAAAGACCGCAACAACACCAAATTATTTTTGCGAGGTCTTTATCGTTCCGTGAAATGTTGAAAATTGCCAATCCATTCTGTAAGAATTAAAGTCTTACAGTTTACCTATAATATTTTAAGGTGGCCATTCCCAATTCTATAGAGCACGTAACCTCGCAAAATGTCCCAAAGCACTTCATAGGAATATGATCAAATAGACCTCGACATCAAACCACATAATGAGATACCTGTGAAGGTGTAGGATTCAGGGCTATAGTAGGCAACCAAACATAGAGGTTTATGGAGAGAGTTCTGGAGCTTTAAGCCTCAATAACCAAAGGCACAGCCAACAATGCTGGAGTGATGAAAACTAGGATTATAAGAATTACGTTGCAGAGAACCTGGAAGGTTGTAAGAAGTAATTTACCTGAGAAGGACAAGGGTATAAATTTGAAATCAGGTATGAAGATTTAAAAAACAGGATCTTGCATAGATCAGCAGGAGGATGAAGAGGAACAGGACCTTCAGAGTTGGGTTCACGTGTACCTTCTCTAACCTCATCTACTGCATCCAGTGTTCCCAATGTGGGCTCCTGTACATCGGCGAGGCCAAACGTAGACTTGGCGACTGTTTCGCTGAACACTAGTGCTCGCCCCCCCGGCCTACAGGATCTCCAGTTGACAACCATTTCAACTCTCTTTCCCATTCCCACACTGACTTTTCTGACCTGGGCATCTTCTATTGCCAGAGTGATGCCAGTCGCAAATTGGAGGAACAGCACCTCATATTTTGCATGGGTAGCTTACAACCTAGTCGTATGAACATCAAATGTTCTAATTTTAAGTAATCTCATAATCCCCTCCTTTCCCCTCTCCCTCCTTGCTCCCTTCCTCCTCCCGGGTCGTTTTACCACAGTTCTCCACATTGTTTCTCTTCCTGCCCCCTCCCACCCCCACATTCAGTCTGAAGAGGGTCCCGACCCAAAACATCACCCATCCTTTTTCTCCAGGAATGCTGCCTGACCCACTGAGTTACTCCAGCACTGTGTCTATCAGAGTTGGGACATGGGTAGCTGTATCTACAACAGCCTCAAGTTTATGACGGTGTTAGATGGGAGACTGGACAGGATTGGATTGTCGAGATACAACAAATACTGCCAGAAGCAGTTGAGCAGAGTAAGAGACAAAATTGAGCAAGATTACAGAGGTGGAAATAGGTAGTGTTGTAGTCCTGTCCCACGGTGCGAGTCCACCCACGAGTTATCCTGAGTTAAAGAAAAAATCAAACTCGTCGTTTTCTACGAGATTTCAAGTTTATATTAACGAGTTTAAACGTGTATGTTCCCACGTGTATGTCTAAGTTTGCCGTTTACTTCTAATTTCTGCGATGTACCAGATTCCTCTCCCGAGTTACCAAGTTCCTCTCCCGAGTTACTATTGAGCCAACAACGACTACCGACGTGTGGAAAAATCATCACTTGATAAAAATGTCATGCAGTTTTTTTTAACACTATAAAAAGCCTCCCATGTTAAATTTCTTAGGGTTACAGAATCAAGGGATATGGGGAGAAAGCAGAAATGGGTTACTGATTTTGGATGATCAGCCATGATCATATTGAATGGCAATGCTGGCTCGAAGGGCCTACTGCACCTATTTACTATGTGTTTATACCTTTTAAATGTTTTGACATGCGTTTCAGGATTCCAGCATCTGTCTTTTCCAATATCCCTTTCCCTTTATTTCTCTTGGGGTTTTCCTCTCTTTCGCCAACTCCTATCTCCCCCATCTGCCAGTCCATCTGAGTGGAGATATGAAGTTCTTCTTGGCTGTCTATCTGTATGTGTGGACTTTCCATTAAAAGTCATCCATGATCATTATCTCACAATGCTTCAGGTGTTTTTGCCACTCATTTCTCATCGAGTCATGGGTTCAAACAGCGGTTGTTTAATTATCAATTCTGAACCATTGTTGCATTGGGGCACAGTTGTTATTGCTTGTTGTAGAAATGCCCAGGGGTACTTTGTCATGAAATCCGTTGTCTTTGCTTACTGACACCTTGGTTGATTCCCAGTTTTCATCCCCAAATGAAGATGACTTTCCTTTGCATAGGAACATCAGATGCTGGTTTAAACGGAAGATAGACGCAAAAAGCTGGAGTAACTCAGTGGGTCAGGCAGCATCTCTGGAGAAAAGCAATAGGTGACGTTTCGGGTCGAGACCCTTCTTCAGACTGAGAATCAGAGGAAAGGGAAACGAGATATAGACGGTGATATAGAGAGATAGAGAACAAATGAATGAAAGATATGCAAAAAAGTAACGATGATAAAGGAAACAGGTCATTGGTAGCTGTGTGTTAGGTGAGAACGAGTTACAGACAATGATACACAACAGGACGACTTTGAAGCTGGTACAACTTGGGTGGCGGAGGGATGGAGAGAGAGAGAGAGGAGATGCAAGGGTTACATAAAGTTAGACACTATCCTTTTTTTCAGTCGCACGCACCAAACCTTGTTTCAAATAAGTTCCCACTTCGGACCCAAGCTCATTGTTTCATACGGCCTTCCTCCCGCATTAGTGGAATTGTAAAACAAGTATTAGGAAATAGGACATACGGGGTGGATTCAGGAGGTCAGGCAGCGTGTGGGGAAAGAGGAATAGTCAGGGTTTCGGCTCTTCGGCTTCCCGTCAAATTGGGAAACTACTGCGTAGGAAGGAACTGCAGAGGCTGGATTGTGCCAAAGATAAACACAAAATGCTGGAGTCACTCAGCAGGCCAGGCAGCATCTCTGGAGAGAAGGAATGGTTGAATTTTCGGGTCGGAACTCTTCAGTCTGAAAAGGGTTCGGACTTGAAACATCGCCTATTCCTTTTCTCCAGAGATGCTGGGAAACTAATATTCTAGAATTGAATCATCACCCGAATATTTTTTAGTGAACTAACAAATGGATGTTCAATCTTATGCATTGATAGTGAATTACCACGTTTCACGTACGGGTGAGATGAACGCTATATTAGTAGTTACCCGCGCAGTCCGCACTAGTTTGCAGAGCCTCTTGTCACCATGTTCGCTCTGCGGGCCACTACAAATTCGTTCATCTGGAAAACCCAGAGACAAAAAAATGGTGTTAGGAATGGTGTTGGATTAAGGAGCGGCGGGATTACTTAAACAAACCCACAACAAAGGGTGCGGAATGTGACCTGTCACAACAAAACATAAAGAGAACCTTTTATTTCTACGCGGCAAAAGCAAGATTTGCGAGTAGTCACTCAATGGACGAGACTTGTCTAGGACATAGTCACTTTGTACTGGGGCAGAAGGGGAGTATCAGGAACTTCTAGAGGGGATATTCAATTTGATCCAACATTAAAGGTTATTATCAGATGCTTTATATTAATTTCAGAGGGCCCATTCGACAAATATTATGAGGACTGTATCAATAGTCTGAATGCTTTGAATTGAATGCGATTACCCGCTCTATTCCAAAGGCCAAGGTGAGATTCCCACAGGTGTCTCCAGCATCAGGGAATCATTCCTGACAGACAGACTTGGCAAACCTTTTTTTACTCAGCTTTGTTTTCTCTGTCCAGCTGTAAGAGTACCCACGGTAAACTCACAAGTCACTACAGTAAACGGTAAACTACGGTAAACGCACGGGCTACTACGGTATTACAACGTGTTTAAAAGTTTCACCATTTTCCTTCAGGAGTATATTTGACTCGTGGAAATCTTTCAACATGTTGAAAAATTTTCACGAGTTAAGACGTTTCCCGAGTACATGCCGTTAGCGTTACGAGTCGCTAAGTTACGTCCACGAACTCCGACATTCCCGCTACGTTTATTCTACGTGATTACCACGAGTTTGATTTGTTTTTAACTCGGGATAACTCGTGGGTGGACTCGCACTGTGGGACAGGGGTTTTACATAATTCATTAAGAAAACAGTTGTTTCATAATTTAGAGGATCAGATTCACACCATCATTGGTATTCTTCTCACATTTCTACTGCTACATCATTACAATACACTAAACATCACATCCTTTACAGGAAATAATACCCAATTATTTTGCAGATGGTACTTCACATATTGCCTGTCCAGCAAGTGTAACCACATCTTTGCATGTGCCATCTTTAGTACTCTTATTTCAAAAGACTCTTGACAGCGAAGATGGTTATCAAAAATTACAGCAGGATCTTGATCAGAAGAGCTGAAGAATGGCTAATGGAGTTTAATCCAGATAAGGAGAGGTGTTCCATTTTGGGAAGTCAAACCAGGGTATGGTAGAGCCCTGGGAGTGTTTTAGATCAGAGAGTTCTGGGTACAGATACATGGTTCCCCGAAAGTGATGTCACAGGTAGATAGGCTGGTAAAGAAGGCTTTTGGTACATTGACCTTCATCAGTCAGGGTACTAAGTTTGCATTTGACCTCCAGGTTGCTAACCATTTTAACTCAATTTCCCATGCCATTACTGACCTTTCTGTTCTGGGCCGCCTGCATTGCAAGAATGAGAACACAGGGAAATTGGAAGGACAGCATCTCATATTCCTCTAGGGTAGCTTACAAGCTAACAGTATGAACGCTGAATTTTAGATAACTACTAACTTACAGACAAACCCTCCCCTTCCCCCCTCACCTTCCCCCAAGCATTTTCTATCCTTATCTCACACTTTGTCGTCTGGCCTTTGTCCAAGCGTCAACCAATCACCCCCCCCCCCCATTTCAGTTCTATCTGCCTGTCACTTGCCAGACTTAGTTCTGCCCCTATCCCTCTTCAAGCTTTCCATCTCACCCTCTAACCGGTCCCTATCCCTCTTCAAGCTTTCCATCTCACCCTCTAACCTCAATCGGTCTCAAGAAAGATGCTGACCTGAACTTCGCACATCCATGTTCTCCATAGATGCTGACTAACCTGCTGTGTTACTCCAGCAGATTGCTTCTTTATTGAGTATAGTTGTGACATTACAGTTTCATATTATGTATGACATTACAGTTGTATGTTGGTATGGAAGCATTTGGAAGACAGGATTCAGTTTTAGTCACCAGATATAGGAAAGATGCCTTTTAGCTGGAAAGATAACAATTACTAGGATGTTGCCAGGGTTCGAGAGTAGGGCAATCAAGAACCAGAGGACATTGGTTTAAGATGAGAGCGGAAAGATTTAATAGGAACCTGAGGGGCAACCTTTTCACTAAAGGGTGGTGGATACATGGAATGAGCTGCCAGAGTAGTTGAGGCAGGTACAGTAACAGCATTTTAAAGACACTTGAACAGAACATGGATAGAAAAGATTTAGAGGTACATGGGCCATATGTAGGCAAATGGGACTAGTTTAAAAGGGGCAACTTGGTTGGCGTGGACTAGTTGAGCCGAAGGGCCTGTTTCCGTGCTGTATGGCTGTTCTTGCTGGAGCTCCCCTTTTCTTCCATATTAAACATTTATACCAACAACTAACCAGAACGACGACACGTCCCGGTAGGTCCAACTCGCCTCACAGGCCTCCCAGGGCACTGTGGTGAGGCCAGGTGGGGAGGCCCGTCTGGGCCGAAGGAGCCTCAGTATGGAAAAATGCAATGGAATACCCACGTCTTCGGCAACATGCACGAAAAATGCTTTCAACCACCTATTGCTGCGAATCTACGTTCTCCTACATATCCCAAATCAAGACACCCTTAAGGACACAAATGACGGATACCCATCTAGAAGATCAGCTGAAACTGTGTACTTCCATGTTGCAACCAAATATTCAAATGCTTTCCCACAAAAAGCAGTCACAACAAAGTCATTAAAAGTTTAGTTAACTTTAGAATTAACAAAATGTTTTCATTTTCTTGAAGTTAATACATAGTAGTTAAATTTTCACAAAATAATGGACATTTTGAAGTATATCTAATTGAAGTTTCTTGGCTGCGGCCTTATTAGATTACAACTAAGTTAATGCGGCATTCCAACATGAAAAGGCTCCCCACCCCTGATTTGTGGTGTAATCTGCCTTCCTGTTTTTGCTACCAAAGTGGATAACCTCACATTTATCCACATTCAACTGCATCTGCCATGCATTTGCCCACTCCCCCAACCTGTCCAAGTCACCCTGCATTCTCATAGCATCCTCATCACAGTTCACACTGCAACCCAGCTTTGTGTCGTCTGCAAATTTGTTAATGTTACTTTGATCCCTTCATCTAAATCATTGATGTATGAACGGGAGCCTCGGTGGCGGTGGGGCCTCACGGTCGATGAGCGTGAGTGGGGAGGGGAAGACAATGGGGACCCGGCGTGAAGGGACTACCGTGAGGGACAATGGGAGAACAAATGGGGACCCGGCGTGGGGGAGGGCACTCTAGTTTAGAATCATCTCCCCAGGGGATAGGTCTGTGTTTGTTTGTTTGTTTGTTCATTTGTTCCGGTGAAGGCGCTGTGCACACGGCAGCCAGCCAACAGTCACTTGTCTTTTTCTTTTTGTTTTCACTTTTAATTTCAAGTTTTTGTGTACCATGTGTGTTGTGACTGTTGGCAGACGAATTTCCCTCCGGGGATGAATAAAGTTTTATCGTATTGTATCGTATCGTAATCCCCGTTGATCCAACCAACATCACTTAATTTATGCAGCTTTCATTCCTGGAAAATTGGCTTTCACCCAACATCTTGTTTTTTTTAATTTGTAATTTGACCAAAGTGTTCATTAACCTTTGAGGTTGATCAACGCATGGTACAAAACAAAATTCTTTCCACTTGCAGGTATTGCATTTGATGCCCACTCAAGTGGTGAAATGCTGCAATTTCCTTTGGTGAAGTGATTGTGCACAATATCACTAAGGGCCCTAAACAAGTCGTAAATTTGTAAACTGGTCAGCGATAAGGCATCACAAATTCCAAATGACTCAGCAAGGTAAGAAGAATTACAGGGCACATTGTTCTCTTTGGTTTTTTACAAACACTGAGGGCAGAGGTGAGGGCGGTGGATCAACTCTTGCACATTCCTCATTCTGATCCAGAAATGTTAAATAGAGATGTTAATTGCTTATAATGAAAACATAATCTAAAACGTGGAATAATCCCAACAACTGTTGATTTTGTCCTTTGCTTTAAACATTGGATAACAATACAGTCATGACCATACAACAGAGAAACAAGGCATTGGACCCAACCCAGGGTACACAAAAAGCTGGAGAAACTCAGCGGGTGCAGCAGCATCTAAGGAGCGAAGGAGATAGGCGACGTTTCGGGTCGAGACCCTTCTTCAGACTGGTCAGGGATCAGGGAAACGAGAGATATAGACGGTGATGTGGAGAGATAAGGAACAATGAGTGAAAGATATGCAAAAAAGTATCGGTGATAAAGGGAACAAGCCATTGTAAGCTGTTTGTGGTGTGAAAATGAGAAGCTGGTGCGACTGGGGTGGGGGAGGGAGATAGAGATAAGAGGGAATGCCAGGGCCCGAGGACTGAGGGAGAGGTGGGAAGGGGAGGAGACAGCAAGGGTTAACAGAATTGAGAAAATTCAATATTCAAGCCCAAAGGATGCAGACTCCCCAAGCGGAATATGAGGTGCTGTTCCTCCAGCTTGCGGTGGACCCAACCCATCCATGTCGACCAGGTTTTATCATTGAGATAGTCCCATCTTCCTGAATTTGGCCCGTGCCCTGTCAAACATTTCCTATCCAAACAGCTTAAAGTAGCTTTTAAATTATCCGATGGTACTGAACTATTATCTCTCTTCCTTGGTGTTAGCTTCCTTTCCTTTTCTATGCAGAAAGGCATCAAATGCCTTCTTCAATTTCCTTCCCTTGTCTATATTTCTATTGTGAAGGAAAGGGCTGCTTCCTTTCTTGTTTATTTTGCTCCCAATTCAATTCACGAGAGGCAACAGGTTAACTTCATGTCATGTGGAAGGTTGCTCCAGGCAATATTTCCAAGCTCTTTGGTGAATGCAGGGAGGCAAGAGCAAGAGTTACCACAAAGGTGCCTCGGTGGCCACGGTGATTTTGATTTCCACTGAATGAGTTGAATGATCACGGGAAGAAGAGCAGTATTCGTCGCTGGACAAATTAGGTTGCCAGGAGAGAATGTGGAACAAAAGAGCAACAGAGAAACATACTGAAGGGCACAGCTGAGGGGCAGGTGCTTCATATAATTAGAACTTGTTCAGTAAACCATTGCTGCTTTGCACCATGTACCCTAACCACTTAAGGGCATTAGTAATAGAAATCAAATACTTTACTTAATGTCTGCTAAATCTCCCCTGTCATTTCTCTTGGGATTTTAAATCCATTTACACACTTTAAGTATTTTTACATGGCTGTTTATACAACGAGTGCCAACAGCGTGCATAACTCAAGCAGAGTAAAACACGATGCCCCCAAAGGTACCCATGTCAAGGCAATCTCATCTTTTTATGGACGTGAAGGTTGAACAAGATCAGTGCCGTGGGTTGTGCGAATAGTGACGTGAATCAGGCTCAAGGTGCTACCTGAAGCAACACGGTCAGGTAAATGAATCTCCATCATAGCCGGGAATGCTCCAAGAAGGCATTTGATGGATGCATCAGAAACATAAGTCTGAATTCTTTCAAGTGCAACGCCAAACACTCGAAAGTGTAATATTGCAGCTAATCTCGATTCTATTTTTACTCAGTTTGAAATCCAGTCTACCAGATCAAATGAAGCAGATCATCAAAGTAGAGGCATCTACCACAAACTATGAAGGGTAGAGTTTGCTTTCTGTATCTTGTTTCAGTGGAGAAATGTACAAAACAGAATTTATTTATTATGTAATATAAGGCTGATTACGACTTTAGTTGCAATAAAACATTTTGAACTCGGGTTAAATAACTGTTAACTCAGCTTAATTAATTAGCTGACAACGGGGAAATAGTGGGCACAAAATGAGATAATAATGTATTCAAACCTAGTTTTCGTTTAGATGTAATTAGACCCTCAGAACCATTCATTGTTATTTGTGGCAATAACCTTCATTGTTTTTCCTCTTGGGTTTAAAGTACACTGTGCTTAAAGAGGAATAAGGCAATTAAATGTTCCAGCCATGAAGAGAGAAGGCATGGAATCACAGGTTTCACTACCCCTCTGATCTCACAAATGCTTGCCCATCAACAACTTCCATTTATAGAGTGCCTTCAGCGCAGCAAAATGTTCTTAGACAATTCGCAGAAGCATTTTTAAATAAGGGAGCAGGAATAGTCATTAGGCCCCTTGCGCTAATTGAGATCATAGTTGGTCGATGATCAAAATCCACACAACCCCATGTCCTTCAATATCTTTGGCTAACAAAAATCTGTCGGTCACAATTTTAGAATTACAATGGACTAGGCATGTTGCCATTTGCCGAAGTTTCCAAATTTCAACCACCTGATATGCATTTCCAACGTCACGCCCAAAAGGCTGAGCTCCAATTTAAGACAATGCTGACTGGCTCCACAAGAGTTGTCCATCTATCTACCTGTCCCGTTACCTTTAATACCTTGAAACCTTCAATCAAATCAAAATTCTTGGAAATTCGGCCCTTCGGTTATCTCTACTTATAATTTAACCCATGGTGATCAACTATCATGCTGGTAAATCCAAAATGAACTCCTTCCAAGAATAATGTGTATCCTTCTTGGGTGTGATACCATATCCCTCTAAAGCTTTCCTATTCACGTACCTGTCCAAGTGTCTTTGAAATGCTGTGATAGCAACTGTTTCAACTACCTCCTCTGGCAGCTCGTTCCATACACCCATCACCCTGTGAGTGAAAAATGCATAGAGAGGTTGGGGATGAGAATTGAGGGAGGTGAGATTGTGAGGGTAGGAAAGACAGTCAGGGACAGGTAAAGGCAGAGAGGATCGTCTATTAGAGAGCTCGGACCATAGGAAAGTGGTCATCCTGGAGTTAAATTGCCTGTGGGGATTGACAATTGGATTAATATTTGAGATTGCCTGTCTAGGTTAGCATGAACTGTCAAAGGATTGATTGGGTGAGGTGCGGTGTATGTAAAATATCTGGGCAAGTACAGACCATAAAGTGAATGACCTTTAAGACGGCTTCTCAGCATCTAATGCAGATCACTTTACTGTGTCAGAGAAAGCCTGCTCCTGCACGAGTGAGTGACCTACAAACAGCACAGGCCATGCACACGCCATTAAACATAATTCAAGGGCCTCCACCATGTATTACAATTGCAAGCTAATGGACACCAGTGTGCTGTCTGGGGCTCCTCAATGCACTAGTGCATTAGAAGCACATTTGCGGCACAATGGCGCAGTGGTAGTTTTGCTGCCTTACAGCGCCAGAGACCCGGGATCGATTCTGACTACGGTTGCTGTCCGTACAGAGTTTGTACGTTCTCCCCGTGACCGTGTGGGTTTTCCGGGTGTTCCGGTTTCCTCACACACTCCAGAGACGTACAGGTTTGTAGGTAAATTGGGCTCTGTAAATTGCGAATTATTCCTCGTGTGTAGGTTAGTGTACGAGCTGATCGCTGGTCAACATGGACTCGGTAAGCCAAAGGACCTGTTTCCATGCTCTATCTCTAAAGTCTAAAGAACCTGAACAAAAACAGTAGGTATTGTACAACTTACATGCTTCTTGGTTTTCAGTTTGTTTCTCCTTTTGTTGGGAGCCAGAGTGGATTATATAATGTTTAAGAAGGAACTGCAGATGCTGGAAAATCGAAGGTAGACAAAAGTGCTGGAGAAACTCAGCGGGTGAGGCAGCATCTATGGAGCGAAGGAAATAGGCAACGTTTCGGCCTGAAATGTTGCCTATTTCCTTCGCTCCATAGATGCTGCCTCACCCGCTGAGTTTCTCCAGCATTTTTGTCTACTGTGGATTATTTAATCTCTGGAGAACAGGCTTGATCTCAAGAGATGCTGCCTGAACGGTTGACTTACTCCAGCACTTTGCTTTTTTTTTGTAAATCAGCATCAGCAGTTCTTTGAATGTATATTATATAATGCTGGGGCTAGGAACAACTATTTTAGGGAAGGATTCCCAAAGGTGAGTATAAATCTGGGCAGGGTTTTGGAAGCTTCTCAATTCTGATTTTCACTTACATGTGATTGATCACACTGTGCAGAAAGTATCTCCCTCCTATCCCAACTCTCCACATCTGCTCAATTCTCTTTATGTCCAAGTGGAGACCTCACATCTGTCTGCATTGAAATACAGTGGATGGTGGTAGCCACATGATTTTTCAGTATTTATTTCTTCAGGGAAAAGCACCAATTTATTTGGCAGTGACTGGATCCCTTCACAACCCACGGGATTATTGAAAAGTGATATAGCAACATGCGCATGCTGTTTTGATGTTTATTTCTGTTTCACATTCAATTAGTTAAAAATAAATCTACACAGAATTGCATTGAGTGAAGGGAATATAACAAAGCCATACGGTCACGCAACAGGTGTATGGAATATAAAAGCAATAATTTACAGGGAGCCAAAGTTACAGGATTTTGTGTCTCGTACTCCTCTAATACCAATAGGCAAACTATGCCGTACATCTGTAATGATTTCCACAAATCGTTCTTAATTTTTCCCCCCAAAGTAGAGTTACGGAAGATGAAAATCAGACAAAAAGTAGACACACAGAGATAGAAGTGAAACTTATCAAAATGTGGAGTTAATACAAAATTCTGCAATCGCTGAATCACAGTAAAGCCAACAGGCTCAGGCCCAGTTTCTTGTCTTTCTAAGAGGCTCTGGTGACAAGCAAACAGCTTATTTTGACATTCCAATTGCCTCATCAATGATGCCTTCAGCAAAGTCTGAGCCAGGCATTCTTCAATATCTGCAAGGTCATTATAACTGATGAATTAGGAGCCTTTCAGGTCCTGACAATTTGCTGTCATTTCTTACAAAGAATGCTGGCTATGTTTCTTTTCCCACAGATGCTGCCTGACCTGTTGAATATTTCCAGCAGCCTCCATTTTTATTTTATACTATTTTGACTCTGCATCAAACCCACTGTCATAAAAGGTTTGAGAAACTGGGTGCAGGGAAGATACATTCTTCCCAGCTGAGGAATCTGGGACTGGATGCAGAGTTTCAAAATCAAGTGGAACAAATAATCCACTGGAGGAACTGTTGCTCCAGACTGTAGCCTTTTGTCCCTTCAAAATAAGACAGTGACTCCAACTCTCCCGCTTTCGGCGGGAGATCGCCCGCTGAAAGGCCATTTTCGCAAAATCTCCCGCTCTCCCGCTTGAGATATAATTTCTCCCGCCCGGGCGGGAGAAATTAAATCTCAAGCGGGAGAGCGGGAGATTTTGCTAAAATGGCCTTTCAGCGGGCGATCTCCCGCCGAACGCGGGAGAGTTGGAGTCACTGATAAGATGTTGGGAATTTGGGACTGGAAGAAGGAAGACATGTCTTCACTCAAAGGGTGATGAACTTTTGATATTCTCTACCACAGAGAGCTGTGGGGGTCTCTGTTAACGAGTTTATTTAAAACAAAGATCAGCAGATTTCTGAATGTTACAGAAACCAAAGCATATGTGGTTTGATCAATTGTGCTGAGGTAAAAAGTCAAACGTGATCGCAATGAACAGCAGTGCAGGTGTGATGACCTAGCTGGCCTACTACTTCTCGTCCTGTTTCTTGTGCTGTGTTGTGTGTAACCCCAAGCTGTATGTGCGGCAATGCCTTTATTACCCAGAACAAAGTGCAGGCAAGCAGCTTTGTAGCCAGTAACATGGTTGTACATATACGTTATTTTGGATGCCCATTGACTAAGCAGCAGGACCACACAGATCAAAAGGAAAAAAACACATTTATGTAGCATTTTTCACCTCATTCAAAACACCCCATAGCTGTGCAGCCAATCGAATTATGCAATTACTGTTTGCACTTTAAAGTGCCTGTCCCACTTTCACGACCTAATTCACGCCCTTTTTTACTCCTGGACATTTTTCATCATGCTAGAAAAACGCCCCGACCTACTTGATGCCACGAGTACCTACGACTAGCATCACAACCTCCTACGACCTACCTACAACCTCCTACGACCTTGTGACGACCATGCTGCGAGTATGAGTCAAGGGCAAACTCGGCAGAAGTCGTGAATTAGGTCGTGAAAGTGGGACAGGTCCTTAAGAAAATACAAAGACAATTTTGGTGCAGCACACTAGTACAAACAGTAGTTTGATAATGACATGGTATTGTTCTTTAGCAATGTTTGATAGCAAACAGATAAATATAGGCCAGAACATTGGCAATAGCAATACAAGTAATTAGTCAGGCAGTGAAAAATGCAGGCCAGTTTATTGGGGGTCATCCAATTCCTCTTCAATGAATGCTATGGGACCCTTCATGTTTGCATGGAAGTCATTGGGCTGGACTTTGCCACCTTTTGCCAATAATAATGTTGGGATATATTCCTGTTTCTCCACAGAAATCCTGGTTCTCAATGCCGGTGAGGGTCGAAACCGACAGTAGCATCGTCCACTGCTGCCTAGGCTGCCAGTTGCCCCCTCATGGAGTTTGATGCAGCAGTGTTAACATCTGCAAGCTTCTTGGCTCTCAGACTAGGAAGCCAGCCAACTGAGAAGCACACCAATTCCCTTTCAAATGAATGGGAGAAATCCACTGCTGGCACCATGGTGAGTGCAGCCTTTTCAACTAACCAAATTAAAAAAATTTTAAAAAATGTTTTCACCTTGTTCTCTGCCTCAATAATTAAGGTGCCTAAAAATAGTACTTTTACCTATATTTCCAAAGTTTGACAGATGCCAAATGTTTTGACAAAATGTTTTTCTCCACTCAGGGGATGGTGGGTATGTGGAACGAACTGCCAGAGGAGATGGTTGAGGCAGGGACGATAACAACATTGAAAAGACACGTGGAGAGGTACATGGATAGGAGATGTTGAGAGGGATATGGTCCAAATGCAGGCAAATGGAATGAAAAAAAACAAACAAAATGCTGGAGTAATTCAGCGGGTTAGGCAGCATCTCTGGAGAAAATAGATGATAAAAATAAATAAATAGGAAATAAAAACATTTTGGGTCAGGACTAGCTTAGATGGGTTGGCATGGACGATTTGGGCCGAAGGGCCTGTTTCCGTGCTGCATGATTCTTTATGAATGTCCACGAGCGCTGAAGATGTTCACAAATATTTAAGGGGACCGACTCCTTTGACAGTCTGCGAGGCTGGACGCAGAGCCTCATCAGCACACAAAGCCAGTCTGGGAGTGCAAAGGCCACTTGTACCAGTGCACCCTCTGTAGTGCACTTCACCACATCCAAGTGCTGGGAGCAAAGCACCTGGAAGACAACTGCACCCAGCATTACTTTGGCAGTAATCAGTCCCGGGACAGGAGTCCAGCAATCTCAGGTTGACAGACGTTCTGCCCCCTTGATGGGTAGAAGGAATCTTAGTGATAAAGTAGTACTCCTTAAGTATTATATATAGATGCTTGAAGTCGTAAGTTAATAAATAGAAAGATAAAAGCTAAAGCAGCTATGAAGTAGATATAGCTGTCAGGAGATCACACAGCATCTGTTGAGAGAATTACAGATATGTCATAAGGAAAGATTACAAATTAATTTTTGAGTATTTGTCATATGTTCAAATGCAAGGAATTCCTTATTGGAACAGTGACTACACAGTGTTTTGATGCCAATCTTATTTCCCAATCTCAAAATAAAAACAAATCACTGGACGAACATCCCCCAAGTGCTACACAGTTATTTGCATTTCTAATTTTTCCAATATTTCAACCTCACTTAGTTTAACATGAAAGAACACAAATGGAATTGGGAATTAAATACTTTCAGGCAAGATCAACATTTAGTGTTTTACTTTCCTTTTTACTTCAATTAAAATTACTCAATGGCAAAGTGTTCTCAATAGAACAACAGGTCCTTTTTTAGTTTAGTTAAGAGGTACAGCACGGAACAGGCCCTTCGGCCCACCGAGTCCACACCAACCAGTGATCCCCACACACTAACTCAATCCTACACACACTAGGGACAATTTACAATAATGCCAAGCCAATTAGCCAAGAAACCTGCACGTCTTTGGAGTGTGGGAGGAAACTGGAGATCCCGGAGAAAACCCACGCAAGTCACGGGGAGAACGAACAAACTCCATACAGACAGCACCCATAGTCAGGATCAAATCCGGATCTCTGGCATTGTAAGGCAGCAACTCTACCGCTGTGCCACTAAATTTTCAGCATCATTCATATATTTAAAGGTCATTGTAGCTATTTTGCAAAACAAAAACAAGGGGGCAGATTATTATCTCAATGGGGTTAGGTTAGGTATGGGGGAGGTGCAGCAAGACCTGGGTGTCCTTGTACACCAGTCACTGAAAGTTGGCGTGCAGGTGCAGCAGGCACTGAAGAAAGCTAATGGAATGTTGGCCTTCATAACAAGAGGATTTCAGTATTGGAGTAAAGAGGTTCTTCTGCAGTTATATAGGGCTCTGGTAAGTATCTGGAGTATTGTGTACAGTTTTGGTTTCCTAATTTGAGGAAGGACATCCTTGTGATTGAGGCAGTGCAGCGTAGGTTCACGAGATTGATCCCTGGGATGGCGGGACTGTCATATGAGGAATGATTGAAAAGACTAGGCTTGTATTCATTAGAGTTTAGAAGGATGAGGGGGAATCTTATAGAAACATATAAAATGGACTGGACAAGCTAGATGCAGGAAAAATGTTCCCAATGTTGGGCGAGACTAGAACCAGGGGCCACAGTCTTAGAATAAAGGGGAGGACATTTAAGAATTTTTTTCACCCAGAGAGTTGTGAATTTGTGGAATTCCCTGCCACAGAGGACAGTGGAGGCCAAATCACTGGATGGATTTAAGAGAGGGTTAGATAGAGCTCTGGGGGATA
Source organism: Okamejei kenojei (assembly GCA_035221665.1). Taxonomy (NCBI): domain Eukaryota; kingdom Metazoa; phylum Chordata; class Chondrichthyes; order Rajiformes; family Rajidae; genus Okamejei; species Okamejei kenojei. The sequence continues at coordinate 6,993,117 of CM069162.1, forward strand.
GTGGAATCAAGGGATATGGGGAGAAGGCAGGCACGGGTTATTGATTGGGGACGATCAGCCATGATCGCAATGAATGCCGGTGCTGGGTCGAAGGGCCGAATGACCTCCTCCTGCACCTATTGTCTATGTTTCTATTTGGTTTTATAAAACAAGTATTGTGTTTAGTTCCCGTGGTTGATTTTGCTCACAGAATTGGAAGCATACAATGACAACCTTGTGACATTAAGTGTGGTTACTAAGCGGCAGTTTACAACTAATATGACAACTGAAGCAACCAACTTCAAAAAGAAAAAGTGAAATCCAATTTAGCTGAAGTTTAATTTGATCCACTTAATCACATCTCTGCACAGGTGCAAAAGTTAACAAACATCTTACCTCCACTATTGAAAAACAAGCTGCATGCAAACACCTACTTGGATGAATTACAAAATATCGAATAGCTCTTCTGAACTTCATTAGTAGGCTGGTGCAGGCTTTATTTGACATCTTCAAGTCAAGTGTATTGTCATTTTCACAAGGACGGTCAGTTACGGACACAATGATATTCTTGCTTGCAGCAGCATCACAGACACATAGACTCAGTCAAACACACAAAGACATAACTCATATATAAATTACACAAAATTCTGCAATAGTTGGAACACAGTTCCATGGTAGTGTAAGAGATGGTCTGCAGTAGTTCGTTATCGAGGTAGGTTTGGGGTTGTGCAGGTTGGTTCAAGAACGTGATTGTTCAAGATTCAAGAGAGTTTATTGACATCTATCCCAGATAGGACAATGAAATTCTCGTTTTGCTTCAGCACAACAGAATATAGTCGGCATGAATACAGAACAGATCAGTGTGTCCATATACTATTATATAAATATACACACAATTGAATAAACAAACAGATAAAGTGCAAATAAACAGATAATGGTCGATTAATGTTCAGAGTTTTGTTTGAGCTGAGTTTAATAGCCTGATGGCTGTGGGGAAGTAGCTATACCTGAACCTGGATGTTGCAGTCTTCCGGCTCCTGTACCTTCTACCTGAAGGTAGCGGGGAGATGAGTGTGTGGCCAGAATGGTGTGGGTCCTTGATGATGCTGCCACCCTTTTTGAGGCAGCGACTGCGATAGATCCCCTCGATGGTAGGGAGGTCAGAGCCGATGATGGACTGGGCAGTGTTTACTACTTTTTGTAGTATCTTCCGCTCCTGGGCGCTCAAGTTGCCGAACCAAGCCATGATGCAACCGGTCAGCATGCTCTCTACTGTGCACCTGTAGAAGTTAGAGAGAGCCCTCCTTGACATTCCGTAATCTTCTCAGGAAGTAGAGGCGCTGATGTGCTTTCTTTATAATTGCATCAGTGTTCTCGGACCAGGAGAGATCTTCAGAGATGCACACGCACGGGAATTTGAAGACCTTGACCTTTTCCACCATCGACCTGTTGATATAATCGGGACTGTGGTTCCGCATCCTACCCCTTCCAAAGTCCACAATCAGATCCTTGGTTTTGCTGGTGTTGAGGGCCAGGTTATTGTGCTGGCACCATTTGGTCAGTCGGTCGATCTCTCTTCTATACTCAGACTCTTCCACATCAGTGATATGTTCCACAACAGTGGTGTCGTCAGCGAACTTGATGATGGAGTTCGCACTGTGACCGGCTACGCAGTCATGAGTATAGAGTGAGTACAGCAGGGGGCTGAGCACGCAGCCTTGAGGTGCTCCCGTGCTGATTGTTATCGAGGCTGACACATTTCCACCAATACGAACAGTCTGTGGTCTGTGAATGAGGAAGCTTCAATTGCAGAGGGATGTGCAGAGACCCAGTTCTGCGAGTTTGACAACCAGCTTGGAGGGGATGATTGTATTAAATGCCAAGCTGTAATCAATGAATAACAGCCTGACATATGTGTTTTTGTTGTCCAAGTGATCCAGAGCGGAGTGGAGAGCCAGCGAGATGGCATCTACCGTTGATCTGTTATGGTGGTAGGCAAACTGCAGTGGGTTCAGATTTTTGTCGTGGTAGGAGTTGATTTGCGCCATGATCAACCTCCCAAAGCACTTCATCACCACTGACATTAGTGCCACTGGTCAATAGTCATTGAGGCACGTCACCTTGCTCTTCTTGGGCACCGGTATAATTGATGCCCTTTTAAAGCAGGTGGGAACCTCAGGACCTCAGAAGTGAGAGGTTGAAAATATCCGTAAAATCTCCAGCGTTGGTCCGCACAGGTTTTTAGAACACGACCGGGAATACCGTCAGGTCCACGCGCTTTTCAAGGGTTCACCCCTCTGAAGGATTTTCTGATGTTGGCCTCTGTGACTGTGACTGAAATACCCTCACAGTGAATGGGGGGTCGAGAAGGCACATCAGTGTTCTCCCTATCAAAAAGTGCGTAAAACACATTGAGCTTGTCAGGGAGTGATGTTTCACCGATATTCGAGCTACCTCCTGATTTCGCCTTGTAGGAGATGATTGCATTCAGGCCCCGCCACAGCTGCCGAACATCTGTCTCATCCTCCAGCTTGGAGCAGAACTCCCTTTTGACCTTTTTGATGGCCTTACCAAGGTCGTATCTGGACTTCTTGTAGATCTCTGTATCATCAGACATGAATGCCCGGTGTCTGGTCTTCAGAAGAGTGCAGATCTCAAAGTTCATCCAAGGCTTCTGATTGGGAAACACTCAGAAGATTTTTGTAGGGATGCAGTCCTCCACACATTTCTTTATGAAGTCTGTAACGACTGTGGCGTATTCGTTCAGGTACGTTGCCAAGTCCCTGAACATTGCCCAGTCTACAGATGCCAAACAGTCCTGGAGTTAGAAACATAGAAACATAGAAATTAGGTGCAGGAGTAGGCCATTCAGCCCTTCGAGCCTGCACCGCCATTCAATATGATCATGGCTGATCATCCAACTCAGTATCCCGTACCTGCCTTCTCTCCATACCCTCTGATCCCCTTAGCCACAAGGGCCACATCCAACTCACTCTTAAATATAGCCAATGAACTGGCCTCAACTACCCTCTGTGGCAGAGAGTTCCAGAGACTCACCACTCTCTGTGTGAAAAAAGTCTTTCTCATCTCGGTCTTAAAGGATTTCCCCCTTATCCTTAAGCTGTGACCCCTTGTCCTGGACTTCCCCAACATCGGGAACAATCTTCCTGCATCTAGCCTGTCCAACCCCTTAAGAATTTTGTAAGTTTCTATAAGATCCCCTCACAATCTCCTAAATTCCAGAGAGTATAAACCGAGTCTATCCAGTCTTTCTTCATAAGACACTGACATCCCAGGAATCAGTCTGGTGAACCTTCTCTGCACTCCCTCTATGGCAATAATGTCCTTCCTCAGATTTGGAGACCAAAACTGTACGCAATACTCCAGGTGTGGTCTCACCAAGACCCTGTACAACTGAAGTAGAACCTCCCTGCTCCTGTACTCAAATCCTTTTGCTATGAAAGCTAACATACCATTCGCTTTTTTCACTGCCTGCTGCACCTGCATGCCTACTTTCAATGACTGGTGTACCATGACACCCAGGTCTCGCTGCATCTCCCCTTTTCCTAATCGGCCACCATTTAAATAATAGTCTGCTTTCCTGTTTTTGCCTTTGTTCCACTGCCTCCCCCCGACCAGCTCTGTAAAGTCCTCACCTCTGGGGGTGCACTCTTCAATTGCTGCCTGTAGGCAGGAAGAAACAGCACCGCGATATGGTAGGATTGAGGGGAGGGATAGAGCGATAGGCATTCTTGATGGTGGTGTAGCAGTGGTCGAGGGATAGTTGTAGGAAAGTAGATTTTCTTGAACCTGGTGGTGTGGGACTTTAGGCTTCCGTACCTCCTGCGCGATGGTTGCAGCGCGAGGAAGCGCGGCCCGGATGGTGGGGATCCTTGATGACAGATTTGGCCGCCTTGTAGTGCTGCCTCACGTAGAGGGTTTCGACGGTGAGGAGGGCTTTGCTCATTATCGATCTGGCTGAGTCTACCAATCTCTGCAGCCCCCTGCATTGCTGCGCATTGGAACTGCCATACCAGGCCATGATGCAACGGCCCAGAACACTTCCCACAGTACATCTGTAGAAGCTTCTGAGAGAATTCTGTGACTTGCTGGTATGCCTTCTTCATGATTACATCTGTAGTGCTGGGTCACCCGAGATGTTAACACCAAGGAATTTGAAACGTCTAATCTCTCCACTGCCAACCCACCGATAAAGACTGATGTGCTGTCTCAAGATGTCCCCTTTCTGACATCAACAATTAGTCTTTTGGTCTTGTTGATATTAAGCGAGAGGTTGTTGTTGGCACACCGATCAATCAGGTGTTCTATCTCTTTCCTGTAAGCTGTTCTTTCCAGGATGTGGCCACTTCTGGCAGAACTAATATTACTCTCAAAGCCATATTATTCTTGAGTAACAGGAGTGAACAAACTTCGGCTGTCTTCCTGGGGAAGGCACTCATGTTGCACTATTAGACAGAATTCCAGGATGTTGCCCAGCACCATTGAAAGAACAGCCATATTTTCAGCTCAGGATGATGTGTGAACTGCAGTTGTACCTGAAGTGAGTGACGTTCTCATCTGCCTCTTGCCCTGCTCCTTCCAGCTGGTGGAGGCAGAGAGTTTGTGAGTTGACATCAAAGGGGTCATGGCAAGCTACACTGGCACTGGAGCATGGCGACCCTTTGCATGCACTTCCCAGCAAAGGATCTACTACCAGCCGATATAAATAACTACTCTTTTAAAACCCTTTTCTATCTACTGTACATGAGTTTGACAAGATTGTATTTATGCACGGTATATCTAGTTTAGTTTAATTTATTGTCTTGTGTACCACAGTACAGTGTAAAGTGTTAACCAGTCAGAGGAGAGTCTGTACATGATTACAATCGAGCCATTCACAGTGTACAGATACATGATAAAGATTTTATGGTATCATCCCCCATTGATGATAGGACCATTGAACTGGGAAATTCTCAGTTACAGGTTTCTTCCACTCTATTTACTGTGTTTAGCTACTATTTGGTCTTTCAGCATATTACATTGCATCTGGTTCACCGCTACTGCATTCAGTAAAGTCGACCCGAAACATCACTCCAGAGATGCTGCCTGTCCTGCTGAGTTACTCCAGCTTTTTTGTGTCTATCTCCGATTAAAGATAGTCTGAGTGTCTCCAATGAGGTAGATAATAGCTCAGGACCCACTCTAGTTGTTGATAGGATGGTTTAGTTGCCTGAATATGGCTGGGAAGAAACTGTCCCTCGATATGGAATCTAACCTACTTGGATAGCAGGCAAAAACAAAGCTTCTCACTGTATCTCAAAACATGTAACAATAATAATCCGAAAGCTGCATCCAAGGTGTGCCATTGCTGAAAGTTCCATGTGGCAGATAAGTCCCAATCAATGCTCTTCCTTAAAATGGTATTGAGTTTCTAGAATTACTCTCATCCAGATGAGTGGGCAGTGTTTTACTGAGTTTTATAGATAGTGGAAGAGATTTGTGTGTCAGGAAGCAAGACATTCATCCCATGAAACCCATCCCGAGTTGTTTTTGTGTCTAGGTGATCCTTTTCAATTTCTAGTTAATGGGGAAACCCAGGAAATTGAAGGTGAGGGATTGAGAAGTTGCAATGTTATTTGAATGCAAAGGGGAGTCACACTATCTAGCCCCTTGTTGGAGAGATCCATGCTGTCATGGGCATTACTCATCTCACATCATAAAGTGCTGCCCTCATCCTGCTGGCATACTGCTTTATTTACTGAATTTCTGAACATTATGCTGGAGTTTATAAATCAGGAATTCAGCAAGCTCTAGCAATCAAGCATATCCATGAGCATGAATTCCCTTTATGGTATAATCCCCACAATAGATGGTATAATCCCCACAAGCCCACAGTAGGACCATTGAACTGAGAAATTCTCAGTTACAAGTTTTCTTCGACTCTATTTGCTGTGTTGAGTTACCATTTGGTCTTTCAGCATATTACATTTCATGTGGTTCACCGCTGCTACATCCTTGTGCAAATTAATTGAATCAAACTTACACTCGGATATAACAAGTCAATATATATGTCACAGGGCTACCTTTTATCCATTATCATCGCGCCAATATGTCTTTGGTACATTATATCCCCACCACTGTTTAAGAAGGAACTGCAGATGCTGGAAAATCGAAGGTAGACAAAAATGCTGGAGAAACTCAGCAGGTGCGGCAGCATCTATGGAGCGAAGGAAATAGGCGACGTTTCGGGCCGATCGGGTTTCGATTCTGAAGAAGGGTTTCGGCCCGAAATGTTGCCTATTTCCTTCGCTCCGTAGATGCTGCCGCACCCGCTGAGTTTCTCCAGCATTCTTGTCTACCTTCGATATGTCCATCACTGTTCTTTATCAAGTCCTTGACAAGATATGCCATGGAATCAACCAGATTGTGACAATTTCCGAGGATTTTTCTTCTTCCCGATACCAGCTGAATTACGGTCTTGATGAGTCCTTTCTGTTTCTCCTTGAATGTGACCACAAACTCTCAATTGAATTCAGGTTGGGTGAGTTACCAAGACACATATCCCATGCTGTGAGAAAAACTGAGTGTGGGACGGTGCAAGGTCTTGCTGGAATATGCCAGATCCATCTGGAAAAGACACTGCCATCTCCGGCACCACTCTACTCTGCAATATATCAATATATCGTGGCAATCTTATCATTCCACCAACTGGGTAGAGCAGACCAACACTGTAGTAGCTGAAACAACCCCATAGGGTCAGCTTTTCAGGATGTTTGATGAACTGGTCGGTGTGGCATTTTCTCACCCGCCTTCTGACTGATCTCCAGACATGTTGGCTACGTTTGGTCCTAAATCAGGAAAAATGGCTTTCGTCATTGAATAATACCTTTCTCCAGTCCTCACATGTCCAATTTTTTTATTTTAAGCCCCACGGGTTATCATTTCTTCCTCATCGCAGCAGTTAGCAGTTTTTTCAAAGGCTTCCTGGCAGATGGGGCTCATCAGCTTGGGAAGGCAGTCCATCTAGGAGAGGGAAAACTCTGATTTAAAACCTCCACAGCCTTGTGGCCATATCCAGTCATGGAAAATGCTCCTGGAGTAAACCTCAAGAAAATCCGGAGTCGGAGCCCCTAAGGCAGTTTGTCGTCGTCTACAACCTCGCTCTGGCAGCTCCTGCGACGGCGCTGGTGCCAAATTGTAACGGCCCTGCTGTTCCTTTGGGTCAATCAGCGACATGGAGAGGGGGGATGTGCTGCATGGGCAACAGCCTGTCCTCCATATGACATCGCCCAGGCTTGCATCCGACCACACATCACCTGCAAACTAGGATGCATCACCCATGGTCAGTCATGACCGAAGGGGGCCTACCTACTCTGGCCTTACAACAGACCTCAATGAGATGGTGGTCGAGTACATAGTGGTCAAGCTCATTGAGCCTCCTGCTGCCTACAAATCATTCTTCACTGTTGCGTGCTAACCAGCCAGCAGAAAGACAACACACAATTATAAGCGAGTCATTCACTGTGTACAAATACGTGATAACGGGAATAGTGTGAATAACGTTTAGTGCAATATAAAGGCAGTAAAGTCCGATCAAAGATAATCCAAGGGTCTCCAGCGAGGTAGATAGTTGTTCAGGACTGCTCTCTAGTTGGGGTAGGATGGTTCAGTTGCCTGCCCTTCTTCTTGGTCGATAATGATCCAGATTCAGACCACGGCATGATAATCCTGGATATAGATGTGTGGGTCACCCCTTTTCGTGAACTAGGTTAGTCTATTTCTGTTACATTTGTCCATTCCCTGTCTTCTGAGTTGTTGCTGTCGAACACATACATTTTCTATGCAATTTTGCATCATTCATCCAACTGAAGTCAAATTTCACAGAAATCACTGGAACTGAATACTCAAAGAATGAAAAATGACGAGAAGAACCTTTTCAAATAACCTTTTCAATCTTAAATAATTAATATGTTTCAGAAAGAACTGCAGATGCTGGAAAAATCGAAAGTAGACAAAAAATGCTGGAGAAACTCAGCGGGTGAGGCAGCATCTATGGGGAGAAGGAACAGTCTGAAGAAGGGTCTCGACCCGAAATGTTGCCTATTCCTTCTCTCCATAGATGTTGCCCCGCCTGCTGAGTTTCACCAGCATTTTTTCATCTACCTTAAACAATTAATACATATTAAATATAGTAAAAATGCACACTCAATTGTTTTCAAATGCATTTTACTATGTGATACCCTCTACTACAAAATAAAGTTGGACAATATCCTCATAAAGAGGGATTAAATGAGAATCAAGCTTGACATTCAATACAGTTTGGATGGGAATCAGGTCAATGCAACCACTGGTTGAGCCTCTTAAATAATTGTATTTTGCTTAATCAGCTTAAAAGGTCTTGCTGGATTTCTGTTTCCAATTATATACAATGTGCTTGTGAAGGGCATGCTGTAACAAGGATGTGTGTTGCACTGTTTAAAATAACCAATACAAATTATGGTGACTTGCAGAAATGGACAATGAAACTATTCAAAACAATGCAAAACAATTCAAATATATTGAACAGTGGCAACACAGTCATGATATGGCCCATTGTTGGCAATAATGGCCCATTGTTGGCTGGTGAAGGTGTGATAACAAGAGTAACTCCTGCATTCCCTCCCCTCCACTCCCCCACCCTAGTCATCCTACCAGTTCCACAGTTCCCATCCTTGTATCCCTCTTATTATCACCAGCCAACAATGAGCCATTATGCACTCCATCCTTCCAGGGGTCATCTGTTGCCGGCCCCGAGTTAACCTGGCCTTTTTCTCGCCTCCAGTTTATTCCCCCCACACCGCTTCTACTTTCAGTCTCAAGAAGGGTTCCGACCCAGATCGTCACCTATTTTTCTCCAGAGATGAGTTACTCCATAATTCTGTGTCTATCTATAAACCAGCATCTGCAGTTCCTTCCTACACAATAATATGTCACTTTGAAATAATCATCCTGTTAGGCAGTCCCTTGGGAGTGAGAAAGACTTGTTTCAATGGTGACTAATGCTGCCAATGTGGGATCTATACATTCTGCCACAGCTGGGGCAGGTTGGTGTCGGGCAGCATGGGTCCGCTTTGGCAGTAGTGTGATCTTTCCACTGTTTGTGCTGCACTTCTGTTTGTGCAGTTCCCCATGGTTGGGTTCAAGGTCCTCAATATCACCGTGAACCCTTTGAATGGTCAAAGGTGAAGGAGTCAGTGTGGACGTCACATTTTAAGGAGGTTTTGAGAACATCCTTGAAACTTTTCCTTTGTGGACTTGTAAATTTGTGGCTATGAGACCTTGGAATAGAGAATCTGTTTCAGGAACCTGGTATTGAGTATTCTCTTTGGACCGTTAAACTTGTCGTGGTGAAGAGGCTTGCGTGCCCCAATGATTCTGGTAGGGCCACCCATGGCGGTAAGGTCGAGGATGAGGGTCCAGACTAAGAACGATCCAACCTTCAAGACCTCAACGGCGGACCAGGCGGACAAAGTTATCTTGAACTCAACGGCTGTGAAGGCGGATGAAGGCTGCAACAGATCTATCAGCTCCAATCATCTTGGTTACCTTGCCTTTGGAATAAGTTGATTGATTTGTGAAGGACCGTGTGCTTCTTGGAGTGCAACAGCAAGTACACGTTAAAGAAACACACGCACAGGCGTCTTCATTCTGTGAGGAGCTGAGAGTCCATAAAAACAACAGAATGTAGACCATCATCCTCAATTTCAAGGGATACCCACGACAACAATTGAGTATTCAGATGGTTTGTATCGAACATAGACAAAATTCTGGAGTAACTCAGCGGGTCAGACAGCATCTCTGGAGAATAGGAATAGATTACTTTTCGGCATGAAATCCTTCTTCAGATGGTTTACAATGTCTGACAGGTAACAGAAGGTAAATGGGACTTTGTGGATGAAGGAATAGGTCAGGGAGACAACATTAATATTTGTTCATTGTACTCATCATGACTGTGCATTAAGCCAAGTTTGTGGCAAAATGTTTGTGGACTCTCTCCAATACTTCGTTATAAACAGATTTAAAATCAGCAGTAACCATGACACCAATATCAAAGTGCCATCAAAGTTCAATAAACAGTCAACACTGTGCCGTGTCATGCTGCAACCACCCTGTGCTTCACCCACACCAGTTCTAATCTGCTCACAGATGCAGAACTTTGCTGGGCCTCTCGACCCTGGAAACACACGGCAAAGCAGAGTGAAGCCTCAGTGGTGCAAGGGCATTACCTGGTGTGCTGCAGAAGATGCATCCCTGAGAACAGCCAGATAGTCTTAGGCCAAAAGAATAGCAGGGGTTAGAGCATAGCTCATGTCAGAGTTGTCAAGGAACCCAACAGTTTTTAAACCTCTTTGGCATTAATATATATGTGTGTGTGTGTGTGTGTGTGTGTGTGTGTGTGTGTGTGTGTGTGTGTGTGTGTGTGTGTGTGTGTATATATATATATATATATATATATATATATATATAAAACAACAAAACAGAGACACAATGAACTGCAGATGCTGGTTTACAAAAAAGACACAAAGTGCTGGAGTAACTCAGCGGGTCAGGCAGCATCTCTGGAAGACACGGGTTGGTGATGTTTCACGTCGGGCCAACTTTTTCAGCCTGTTCATGTTCTCCAGAAATGTTGCCAGATCCGCTAAGTTACTCAGGCACTTTGTGCCTTTTTTTATAAACCAGCATCTGCAGTTCCTTGTTCCTGAATCTCTGGAGAACATGGATAGACAACGTTTTGGATCTGGACCCTTCATCAGACTGATTGGAGTGGGAAGGGGTAGAACACTGGAAAGGAGTTGGGGGTAGGATAGAGCCAGGCAAGTGATAAGCAGAGAGAGACACAAAAAGCAGGAGTAACTCACCGGGTCAGACAGCATCTTTGGAGAAAAGGAATAGGTGATGTTTCTGGTCGAGACCCTTCTTCAGACTCAAATGGATACAGGTGAGTGCGGTTTGATTGTCAGGTGGCCAGAGTTAAAAATAACACTGCTTTTTAAAGACTAATTACAGGACATTTAATGTTTTTAAATCATTAATGTGAAAGTGAAATATATATAATTTTAAAAATCACTTTGTGTTCTAGGCTGACAATTCTTATTGAAAGTAACGGGGTCCCCAATCCTATGCCCAGTCCACGTTAACTCTGGCCTTGATTCAGAGATTGCCAGCTGATCTCTCATGACTCAGATGCCACAGTCAGCATGACGTAACCCTTCAACAACCACAGCTATTGTATCTGTAAGTTTATCTATTTGCCAACTGTTTCCAGTTGACAGTACTTTTCTTACAATGCTTGGCGTTGTCAGTGGCACAGTGGGGCACAGCAAGCGGAGATGCTGACTGACAACTCCGGCAATGCGAGTTCAGTCCTGACCTCTACTATTGTCTGTAAGGAGGCATACAAGACTGTAAATGCTGTAATGTGGAGCAACTACCTGCTGCAGAAATTCAACGGGTCAGACAACAATTGTTGAGGGAAATGGACAGATAACCTTTGGGGTCAACATCGCAAAGGGCGGCATGATTGGTGCAGCTGGTACAGCTGCTGCCTCACAGCACCAGAGACCCGGAATCCATCCTGACCTTTGGTGCTGTTTGTGTGGAGTTTGCAAGTTCTACCTTTGACTGCTTGGGATTCTTCCATGGCCTCCGGTTTCTTCCCACACTGAAAAAACATGTGGGGTTGTCTGTTACAAATTGCCCCTAGTGTGTAGGGGGTGGATGTCAAAGTGGGATAACATAGAACTGCTGTGAACAGGTGATCGATGGTACAGCAGCGAGTGAAGAAAGCTAATGGCTTGTTGGCCTTCATAACAAGAGGATTTGAGTATAGGAGCAAAGTGGTCCTTCTGTAGTTGTACAGGGCCCTGGTGAGACCACACCTGGAGTATTGTGTGCAGTGTTGGTCTTCTAATATGGGGAAGGACATTCTTGCTATTGAGGGAGTGCAGCGTAGGTTTACAAGGTTAATTCCCGGGATGGCGGGACTGACATATGATGAGAGATTGGAACGATTGAGCTTGATTTCACTGGAATTTAAAAGGATGAGAGGGGATCTTACAGAAACATATAAAATTACTAGACTCAGTGGGACCCATTGGGTCCCTGCATCACACGGGAGGGCTGGTCCCCCAACACAATATTCCACCTCTCCACCAATTCCAACATTGGTGGCCAGTGTGGGGGAGGGGCTTTCTGGAGCACTAGTATGGGTGTTGTGGGCTGAAGGGACTGGTTTTCAGAGGGCTAGTATGGACATTGTGGTCCGAATGGACGTGGGCTGGCGGCTCAGTCACTGTAGCCTGTTGTGCTGGCAGCTCACTCACTCACGGCTGATGGGCTGGCAGTTGACTCACAGCTATTCCTTGACATTCCATTTCAAGCAGGATGCAAGGCCACCAAATTCAAGTGCAGTTTCCTACCATTTCAAGAAGGCCACTAAAGACAGCAAGTCGTGATCTCTCCTTCCTCCATCTTGCAGAGACTGAGCCACGCCCACACTTCTGGGTTTTATAGTCCATCCCTCCCCCACCAGAAGGGGTGTGGCCTTCATGGCGTGATTGACAGAAGAGAGAATTTCAACATTTTTAAAACACTAGTAACGCTTTTATTTATCATCGATGGGAAAAATCCTCGGCACCTGATGAGCGGAGGGGGACTCTGAGTAAGATGGCCAAAAATCACAGCCGTACGTGATAGCGTTTTTTCTAAAATCAATATAAAGCGCAAACAGGAAGTGGTCAAGATTAGACATTTAATTATGTAGAAGGCAAGGCAACTTTAATTAGGCAAGGCAACTTTAATTAGGCAACACAGCTTTAGCATTTCCAAACCAAAGGCAACACAGCTTTAGCATTTCCAAACTATATTTTCAATCCACATTAAGGGAGCTTTAGCATTGGAGTGGAGTGGAGGCTGATTCACCCGATACATTCAAAAGATAGAGCACTTAGGGCTTGCGGGATGAAGAAGCAGAGGGGGATGGGAGGGAGTAAGAGCAGTGGGGGAGGGAGTAAGAGCAGTGGGGGAGGGGAGAGGATGAGCAGTGGTGGATGGGAGGGAGTGAGCAGTGGGGGATAGGATGGGGTGAGAGCGGTGAGGGATGGGAGTGGTGGGGGATGGGAGAGGGTGAGCAGTGGGGGATGGGAGGGTGTATACAATCAGAGACAGGGACAGGGACAAAGAATAGAAAAGGTAAATGGACAGAGTTGTTTACCCAGTGTGGAGGAATCAAGAACCAGAGGACATAGGTTTAAGGTGAGTGGAGGAAAGATTTCATAGGATCCTGAGGGGCAACCTTTTTTATACAAAGGATGGTAGGTTTATGGAATGAGTTTCCAGAGGAGATAGTTGAGGCAAGTACTATCACAATGTTTAAAACAAATTCGGACAATGGATAGGATAAGTTTAGATGGATATGAGCCAAACACAGGCAGGTGGGACTAGTGTAGGTGGGCAAGTTGGGCCGAAGGGTCTGTTTCCACGCTGTATGACTTTATGGGTGAGCGGTGGGGGATGGGACGAGATGAGCAGTGGGGGATGGGAGGAGATGAGTAGTGAGGGATGGGAGGTGCGGACAATGGGCATATGAGGGGGGAGGTGAAAGAAAGAGGATGATAGGGGCTTGATTGGGGAGGAAGTGTGAGAAGAACCTGGCAAATACTGAAACCCTGCAAAGTGTTTGGAGCAACAGCTGTATAATTATGGCTTTGATGCTAATCATGCTGGCAGTTAATGCAGTCTGCTTTGGCAATTAATTTACTGTGACCTTGAAGATGCCTTTTGGTGAAACTACATTAAATATTATCTCCCACCATTGAAAATATCGATCAGAATGATCAGCCTCCAGTATATGTTTATTGGGAGGATGGTACAATTTTCCATAAAGGATTGAATCTTCAAAGCTTTACATTTGTTAGCAAAACTGCTATGAGTGTAGTAGATGGGAGGTCATGCTGCAGTTGTATAAAACGTTGGTGAGGCCGCATTTAGAGTACTAAGTTCAGTTCTGGGCAACATGTTATAGGAAAGCTGTAACAAGCTAGAAAGGGTACAGAGAAGATTTACGAGGATGTTGCCAAGACACGGGGACCTGAGCTATAGGGAGAGGTTGAGCAGGCTATTTCTTGGTGCGCAAGCGGATGAGGGGTGATCTTTTTGAGGCGTAAAAAATCATGAGTGGAATAGATCAGATAGATGCAGAATCGGGGACTAAGGTGAGGTGCAAGGTGGGGGGGGGGGGGGGTGGGGGGAAAGAACCTGAGGAGTAACTTTTTCACGCAATGGGTGGTGGCTGTATGGACCTAGCTGCCAGAGAAGGTAGTTGAGGCAAGTATAATCTCAATGTTTAGGACTGTGACTATGGAAATCAGGTGCAGAGCAGAGAGTGGGTGAGGCACAGAGGGAGGGTCTGCATCATGGTGGGGATGGGGGAGGGGGGCTGTTGGGGAACAGCGGGGGGCCGGTGCAGCACAGAGAGAGATGCTGAGGCATAAGCGTGGACGGTGACACAGAGGGATGGCTGTCTGACAAGGAAAGAGCGAGAGCGAGAGAGAGCGAGAGAGAGAGAGAAATAAGTGGGAAAAGGAGGGAGAGGGACAGGAGCCAATTGATGGGATCCAACAACTGGTGTGGGAGGCAGAAATGGTGAGGATTAACAAATGAACAAAACAGGATCAACACTGAGGGATCGTGGAAACATGCCGGAGAAAGACGCATGTGAAAGGCAGAATAAAGGTGAATTGAGATGAGAGAGAAAAGCTGAACGAGAAGCGAATTCTATAAAGAAATGCAAGAGAATCCAAGTGAGAAATAAGAGGAACAAACAAGGGAGGTATCAAAGCACTGAGTTAGTGAAATGTCCACGTTACAAATATTGAATTCCTGTCTTTAGACCTCCAAAGGGTCTGATTAAAATAATTGACAATCAAATATAAATGAACGTTTAAGAGTACTCATTTTTAATAAAGAACATTCCAGTGCATTTTCAAAATGGAATTTGAGGCAAAGCTGATAAAAGCACACAATACAGATGAGCATTTTAATCAGCTCAAGGGTCCCTGTACCCCCATAACGTAGACTGCAACGTTCATTATAATTATATCAGTAAATGAGACCCAAGCACAAGGTAGTAGCAGAAGTGCTACTTGCGTGGTCATGCTTTTGGTAGCTATTGTAATTTTAGGAATGTAAGGTTGGAAAATGCATTGAAGTCTCGGTTGTTGGTCTCATTTACCCACTATAATAATTTTCTAAATGGTTACTTACAACTTAACAAATATAAAATTAAAACGTAAACGCATAAGACACCTGTGGTTTAGGCCCATCAAGTGAGACTAATTTTGTTCTGTCTGGTTCACAATTTGGTAAATTTTTATCGTGGTTTGTAGTGGAAGTATATATTGGATCTGAAAGAAAAAAATTGTCTCACACTTCTAAACTGACCAACTACTTTGATCCGAGTAACACACGTTCCTTTCATTGCAGCACAAGAGTGTATGGCACAACAGCTGACATGGTTCACATTAATATCAGGGCATCAGTTGTCAAATAGATGAACAAAAAGCTTATAAGCTACTCAAGGGAGTTCCAAGAATTGATGTCATAGAAACTGTTCACCAAGTGTTCTCACCAGATATATTTAGTGTTTTCGTATTTGTACCCAAGTATTACAGAGTAAAATAATTCATTTGTTAAGCCAATACCCGTTAACATCACGTTATCTGGTTCTTGTGGATTACACATGGGGTGTACTCACACTGCAACTGTAGCACAAACCTGCTCAGCACGAAAACCAGGATCAAGATCCAACTGAGCAGAATTTCCAGGGAAGGAATCTGCACCCACTTCAAAGCTAACCTGGACGTTGCAATGTTTCATTCATTATTTTTTAACTCAGTCATCGATCAAGTCAAAAGTGCGGCTGACAGTATTTCACCCTGGTGCAATACAGTTCAAAATGTTCAATAATCACTAGTCAGGATTTGGCAGAGCCAACTCAATAATTGCAATATAACAATCTAACCTTACAGCTCAACTGAACACGATTTAAAATGCCTTGATGCTCTGCTCAAAGCTTTGCAAAAAATAAATAATTTATGTTCTTATTTTTGTGAGTTCTTTCTGTCAAAACTGGAACTGTACCTTGTAGAGTTGGTGAAAGCCAAATGCAATCCCAGCCATGATAATTGCCAAGGCACCATATTCCCGCCATCTGGAAGTGGGTTCTAAAAGACATTAACATAATGCAATCAGCAGACGACAGGAAGGGCAATACACAAATGACAGAAAAGGCAAAAAACTATGCTTGATCTTGAAGAATTGTTTGCTTCTCACGATATCTATCTCACTTCAACAACCATCAGTCCCGAGCATAAGGTAACATTATCTTTCGACAAGAGCAAATATATTATTACAAACAAAAGTAGTTTGAACTGAGACTGAATTTCAATTTATTTTGTCCCATTTTCACATAGATTTAGAATTGGGAAAAAGCAGCAGCTCGAGTTAAATCAATCTGGGATGGCGCAGTGGCCCTGCAGTAGAGTTGCTGCCAGGGATCCAGGTTCGATCCTGACTATGGGTGCTGTCTGTACAAAGTTTGTAAGTTCTCTTCGTGACCTGCATGGGTTTTTTCTGGGAGCTCTGGTTTCCCCCCTAAGGCGTACAGGTTTGTAGGCTAATTGGCTTGGTGTAATTGTAAATTGTCCCTAGTGTGTGTAGGATAGTGTTAGTGTGCAGGGATCGCTGATCGGTATGGACTCGGTGGGCTGAAGGGACTGTTTCCACACTGCATCTCTGAACTGAATTGAACTAAATTAAATTGCATTAACTTTGTAAAGATTAACTTTGCAAAATTTTGAAAAATGCTCAATTTGCCCAGGACCTCCTCAATAAAAGACCAACCTTTTTGCACTGTCCATTTCATTGGTGGCCACACCAACACATATGTGCAGACACACATGCAGTAAAACAAAATTCAAATGTGTACCAATGTCAGCTGGATTCTCTGTGATACAACTGGATTTATGCAAGGAAAAATATATTTCAGCACTTGGACTATTACAAAATTTGCATTTTTCTATTGAAATAAAATCAGCAATGATTTTCAATGCAATGTGATAGTTAATATGTATCATTATATGTTTCATTATAAAATCCTAACATTAAAATCAGTTACAATTCCAGCCAACAGCCGGTTCACCTGAAAGGAAGATATTTTCAGAAAAGCAGTATTTTCAGAGCTTTATCATTCATACATCTTCAATTTTTATTATCAATGGCGCAGCAGTAGAGTTACTGCCTTACAGTGCAGAGACATGGGTTTGATCCTGACTCGAGTTTGTTGTTTTCCCTGTGACCGCGTGGGCTTTCTCCGGGTGCTCCTGTTTCATCCCACACTCCAAAGATGTGCAGGTTTGTAGCCTTTTATTGGCGATGACAAAGTGACCCACTGCCATTATTTAACAGCTGATGACAATATTGAAGCGAGGGAACTGACGAGGCCTGTGGATTAGGAAAGGGTTTAGGGAGTGAGGATATCAGGGAAAGGGGCGGGATACCTGGGAAAGGGAACAGGGGTTCCCAGGAGGAAGGAGGTGTAGGAGGAGTTCAGGGGGTAATGGGTTAAAGTGCAGTGAAGTAAAGGCGAAGAGATGACTGTAAGGAACTGATGTAAGAGCTGGCCATGGCTACTGTGGTCCCCACAACACAGCTCAACAGAGAACTTGCCTCGCAGGTGAAGGACACAGGAGTGTTGTACTCTGAGACGTCTGCTCACACATTCTTGGATTGGTGACGGAGCAATGAAGGAGGGACTCGGCCGTGACATGTTCTCAGATTGGAGGCGACGTGGTGAAGGGGGGAACTCGGCTGTGACTGCCAACCCAATCGACACGGGACATCACAGCTGAATCTTATTGCCCTACAGTATTTAAGTGACTAACATTTGCTGATGCTTTTGCATTTCATGTTCATTTCTCACCACTCAAATTCCTTGAGAGGGAATTTTATTCCGCATCTCTAATTTTTGGGAAGTGATTTGTAAATTCCGTAAGGATGAATTTCTGTTACCCAAACCGCTGTTTTTGCACTTTTAATTTACGGTAATGCAGAGTAAAAGATTAGCACTTAGATAGAAAAAAGGACACCCAATTGAGATATTCAAATGACCGCAAAAATCAGCGCAATTAAAAGTTATCTGATACATTCGCCCACACATGTTGCAAACCTTACATTTCTTTAAGACTGAAGACGGAGGGTGACTCAGGGGACAGGATGCTGCCTAAAGGGCCTGTCCCACAGGCAACTTTTTCGGCGACAGTCACTGTTGTGGCGTGACGCCGAGAAAACAGAGCGCTACGACATTGTCTACGACAGGCCCCCACCTAGCCGACGCCAAGCTGCGACAAGCTACGGCCCAATTCTTCACGACACGTGACGTCAACCCACAACAGCCTACGATAATATAGACGACAGCTTACGACAAGCGAAGTCAACAAGCTACGACCCTGACGCCGACAACTGAAGACAGGTGGAGCGGTGCACTTTTTTTCCAAATGACGCACCGTGACTTCTCGTGACGCCGATACTGTCGCTGGTTGACGTAGCCTGACGTTGGCTGCCGCCACTTGAATTCACCAAAGTCAGCACCCGGCGACAGCCAACGTCAGATGGCACCAACCTGGCCTACGACAGCACCTACGCCAGGAGAAGTCACGCAACGTCACGCTAACTGAATATTTCAAAACCAAGCGGCGACAAGAAAAAGGCCACGACACTTGAGGCAACAGCTCACGACAATACAGGCGTTACGCAGCGTCACCCCGCCACATGGCAGCCTATTTTCCGGCTGACGTCGAAAAAGTTGCCTAAGTGGGACAGCCCCTTTCCCCACTGAGTTTCTCCAGCACTTTGTGTCCATCTCTGGTATAAACCAGCATCTGCAGTTCCTTTCTACAACATTTCTTTAAGACTATTCATTGTCATCATGCTGCATGCTCAATTGATAGCCATGCATCAATAGCTGAAACATAGGGCAAAGATGTGTGACTGACATGGACCAATAGATTTGTATATTGTTAAATATTATTATTTCCTGAACATAACAGTTTAAGCTATTTTATTGCAAATCGAGTTAATATTTCTATGAGCCACAGATTAAAATTATTTAAACAGACATTATAAGTAATTTATAACTCATTCCAAACCGAGAATTCAGTAACTGGTCAACAGCAATTATAATACAAGGCTAAATCAGACAAGATCACTTTTAGTCCTCCCAGAAAGTTTCTAGGATCTCACAATTTAGACACAGGAGATAGAGAGCTTAGCTTCGTAATGTGGTGTCTCGACACCAACCTCTCCCTTAACGTCAGCAACATGGAGGAGCTGGTCCACAACTTCAGGGGGCAGGGTGGAGGATACACCCCAGCTTCCACACCCCAGCCTACACCAATGGTGCTCATGTGAAGATGTTCGAGAACGTCACGTTCTTACGTGTAAACATCACCAACAATTTGAACTGGACTTACCACATTGTCAATACAGCCAAAAAAAAGGGGATAGGAAAGAACTGCAGATGCTGGTTTCAATCGAAGAGAGACGCAAAATGCTGGAGTAACTCAGCGGGAAAGGAAACATCTCTGGAGAGAAGGAATGGATGACGTTTCAGGTCAAAGTTTGAAGAAAGGTCTCGACCCGAAACATCACACATTCCTTCTCCCCAGAGATGCTGCCTGACCTGCTGAGTTACTCCGGCATTTTGTGACTATCTTCAAAAAATAGGGAGATCAATGGCTCTACTTCCTCAGAAGATTAAGGCAATTTGGCATGTACTCTTATGAATTTCTACACATGCACAAAAGAAAGCAACCGACGCGGACACATCACAGCTTGGTTTGGCAACTGCTCTGCCCAAGACTGCACATGGACACAGCCCAGTCCGTCACTCAAACCAGCTCCCCCCACTCCCACCCCATCATCCCAATCTACACTTCACACCGCCTTGGAAAAGCAGCCAACCTAATCAAGGACCATTCACACCCTGGGCATTCTCTTCTTCCCTTACCGTCCACTAGAAAATATAAAAGTTTGAAAGCATGTACCACCAGCTTCAAGAACAGCTTCTTTCCCACTGTTATCATTCTTGAACAGACCTCTACCTCTAAGAAATATATGGTAAGGATATATTTCCGATCTTCCAATCTACCTTGTTAGCGTTAGACTTTTGTTTAATCTGCACTTTCTTTGTAGCTATACTGCTATATTCTGACTGTTTATTTTCTCTTTTGCACAACCTGTTGCCCTTATCTATGGTGTGATTTACCTGGATAATACGCAACACAGAGTATTTCCTCTGTAGGCGAGGTAATAACAAACCAAACCAAATAATAGATTGGGCACAAGGAAATTTGCTTCTACTTATGATTTGTTAATATTTTCTCTGAATTGATCAAAAATATAAAACATGAATGGAATTTAGAAGTGAAGTAGAGTCTCGACCCGAAACATCACCAATTCCTTCTCTCCAGAGATGCTGCCTGTCCTGCTGAGTTACTCCAGCATTCTGTGTCTATCTTCAATGAAATCTAGAATTCAGTATTGGAGTAGAACACATGACAGTGTAGTACTTTTGATATGATCAGCCATGATCAATCACATTGAATGGCGGTGCTGGCTCGAAGGGTCAAATGGACTGCTCCTGCACCTATTGTGTATTGTCTCTATGGAAATTCATTCAGAAACATTAATGAAATAATTGTGTAATGACAATTACACAAGGAATTAATTTTATTTAACTGCAGAAATACATTTTAGAAATCTAAAATATATAGAAATTTTAAAGGAAACCAAACTATTTTTCTGAATTAGGGATCGGAAAGCAGCACAAGGCTGGCCATCCGTAACGGACAGGATGACAAATTGGTGTTGGTACAATGTGTTTAGATCATTGATACGTCAACAGACGGGCGTGTGTCCTTTGTCACAATTGCTGTGCTAGGTTCAGTTAAGTTCAGTGGATTCTGTCTACCAGGCTACCTTTGGAAGCAATCCTGATAAATTACATCATTCCGCACCACTATATTAACAACCAGGCATCAAAGCTGTACTTCATTAAAAATACAGAGTACCTGAATCACCAGGCTACTTCTTCAAGTGAAGACGTTAAGGCTCTTTGCCAGCTGCAATTACATAAACATTGAAACGTTGGTTTAACAGACCAAGATATGTTGTTCCTCTTCTGATTCACTGCCCAGCACTGGAGGAGTTCTCTCCATAACTGTCTGCAGCCAACCAAAGGAATACTCGAGTAGCTCCTGCAGTTCCACTGACAGCTTAATTTACATGAAGCATGGCTGAAAAATGATTTTTTTTTCTGTTGAATTGGTCCCTGTTCATGAACAGATATGTTAGAGGGAATAAAGTCTTACAGGCCCTTAGGGCTGTCAGTATCCTAGTAAGTCTGCACCCATAATGTACCTATCTCCAAGGGGGAAGCCAACTGCACCTGAACCCATTCAGCACAGAATTGCTTTTGTTATCAACTTCTTAGGACACATAGAACCAAAGATACTAGTATCTTTGCATATAACACATTGCATCACCTATCACCCAATCCTGGCTCAATTTGTTTTTGCAATTCAGATATTATAGAGCCTTGCAAAATATATTCTCCAAAATATTCCAGATTTTACAGCAGATTGTCATGAATCCATTCAAAATCTTTACTACTTAAGCAAAAGTGCAAATATTTATTGAGAATACGCATCGGTAAATGGCCAGATTGTTAAATGTGATTTTCTGTAAAAAAAATCTACACATCATAAGTTCCTTTAGATAAATAACCTAGACTAGGTGTGTTGTATTAACAGATCAGCCATTGACTTCAAAACCAATGACTTAACAATGAAGTCAATCTAATTTGCATGTAGTAAACCAAGTATTGCAACCTCTTCATACATCCAAAATGAAAAGTGGTTGGAATTTCATGAACAGATGAAGTAAAAAATTGATTAATAACAAAAGATTTTGCATAATCTTCGGGACTGTCACTACGCAATTGATTCAATGGCTGGCATTTACCCTTATCATCAATTGTAAACCTGTTACCAATAGAATAATTACTTTAGATCATGGACAATTCCAGGATGCATTACTGCCAATCAAAACTGACATGTATACTTTTAATAGGGCTTCCTTATTAAGAATAACTGTTTGCAGTGTTTTGCTCACCATGGGAGGCGTTCAGTTAAGCGGCTTCTCCTCCATAACTGCCAAAATTATTTTCTGTAGGTTTCTAATTAGTAACACAAAGCAAATTAGCGAAAAAGGGTGAAACAACAGTGTTTCTTCATTTGCATCATTCGATGATCAACTGGAGAATCTTAACCCCATTGTATGTGTTTTATTCCGGCAGAAGGTTCTCCAGGGGTTAACACGGCACTGTAAGCATCCTCCAACAGTGGGCTATTACGTTAATTATGTTTTATGATTATCATAATATAACTACTTTCTTGATTAGAACCTGCAGCTTACAAAAAATCATAAATATTCATAATCATAAAGAGCTTGCATTGAGACTGTGAAAACTCCAAGTTATAAATTCATGCAGTCAAAGACAAAAGTAATGCTGACTGCAAAGTAGTAACAACATTGTAGTCTCCAATTATTTTTATACCAAATTTTAGTGACCTACACTTAGATTTTTCAATATTTACTTGACTAAGACTTATTTTGTAACAAATATTCAACACATTATTGATTTCTCAGATTTTAAGGGAGATTGTGGAACTGTTCAATTTAGTTTAGGTTTAGAGATAGAGCGCTGAAACAGGCCCTGCAGCACACCAGGTCCATGCCGACCAGCGACCCTGCACACTAACTAACACTATCCTCCACACATTAGGGACCGTTTACAATTTTACCAAGCCAGTTAACCTACAAACCTGTATGTCTTTGGAGTGTGAGGGGAAACCAAAGCACCCGGAGAAAACCCATGTATGTCGTGAGGTGAACATATAAACTCGGTACAGCCAAGCATCCGAGGTCAGGATGGAACCCGGGTCTGGCAATGTAAGGCAGCAACTCTACCGCTGCGCCACCGTGTCGGCCTCACAATTGAGGTACATCAATCTGGGAATTTGCACTTAGGGCGTTACACAATAAACACTATTTCTTGATACTGTTTCCATTGTATTTCAATTGTTCAGTTGACTAACACTACATAGGATTCTATTGAAATGGCTGTTTGATGATATGAATCTTCTGCGTTCACTGCTTAAACAACTAATTCAAATGCACCATCAGCACTTTGTGTCCCCTCTGTGCTGGCTGCAGTATCACACCAATCAACAGATTGAAGGTAGATTAAAAATGCTGGAGAAACTCAGCGTGTGAGCAGCTTCTATGGAGCGAAGGAATAGGTGACGTTTCGGATCTCAACCGCTGAGTTTCTCCAGCATTTTTATCTACCTTCGATTTTTCCAGCATCTGCAGTTCCTTGTTAAACAATCAACAGATTGATGTATATGCTGTTTCCTTTCTTTGTTTTAGACTCCCACTTTCTGCTCCTCTCTGTACTTGGTTACTTGCAAGGTTTCACTCACATTTGTCAGTAAATTAATATGCTAGGCAAATTTATATCACTCAGCCGGTTGCTTTTACGTGAGATCTTTTTGCTCCTTGCCTATCTAGGTAGCCACGACATTGAATGCTAACAAAGGTTTCCAATACTCCTTCAGAAACACTGAATGGCCAAGGATGGAGTGCTGCTCTTTCTCAAATACAAAATGATCAATAAATAAGTTGTAAAAATCTGGCCCAGATGAATGAGAGCACTCTGTAGTGTGCTAAGCTTGCATTCACAAGAACCATTTCAACTATTCACGCTCTCTTTTAAAGTACATCATTTTTTAGAATTATGAGTCAAAATGAGCAGCACAACCATCAGGGTATGATATTATTACTCAAGTTGCCACATCAGTCAAGTCCAATCGAATTTATTGTCAGTGCACAAGTCCAGTAAGGTACAGACACCGTGAAAACCTTCATCAGTCTGAAGAAGGGTCTCGACCCGAAATGTCACCCATTCCTTCTCTCCAGAGATGTTGCCTGTCCCACTGAGTTACTCCAGCATTTTGTGCCTACCATGTAAACCTTGTTTGGAGCAGCACTTAGATTCAGACAACGCACAAAAACAAACCGTACATAAGTTACACATAAACCCTACAAGAGTGAAAAGGAAAAGACTGCGCAATAAACAAGACATCAGTGCAAAGCACAATTAAAAATATTAAAGTCCATTGCAGTGCAAGGGGTGGCCTCTAGTGTTCGCTTGCCGAGGTAGGATTAAGGGCCTGTCCCACTTTCACGACCTAATTGACAACCTCTGCCGAGTTTGCCCTTGACTCATACTCGCAGCATGGCCGTCACGAGGTCGTAGGTAGGTCGTAGCAGGCCGTGATGCTAGTTGTAGGTACTCGTGGCATCAAGTAGGTCGGGGCGTTTTTTCTAGCATGATGAAAAATGTCCACGAGTAAAAAAGATGGTGAATGAGGTCGTGAAAGTGGGACAGGCCCTTTAAGGTTGTGAAGGTCAGTGGTTGTAGGAAAATAGTTGTTCCTAAACCCGGTGGTGTGAGACTTCAGATTTCTGTACCTCCTGTTGGACATAGCAGCAAGAAGAGGCATAGCCCAGATGGTTGGGATTTTTGATGGTAGATGCTACCTTTTGGAGGCAGCACCTCATGCAGATCCTTTCATTAGTGGGGAGGACTGCACCATAATAACCATGCGTGGAAAATGCAGGTATTCTGAACACACCTCTGTACTTTGTTAAAGAAGGAACTGCAGATGCTGGAGAATTGAGGGTACAAAAGGCTGGAGAAACTCAGCGGGTGCAGCAACATCTAAGGAGCAAAGGAGATAGGCGATGTTTCGGGTCGAGACCCTTCTTCAGACTGGTCAGGGATCTCTGGTCTGTACACCTCTGTACTTTTACTGGCGGCGAGTGGCATTTTATTTTTTCCACCACCACATTCTGTAAAGTTAATATGAAACACCAGCCCATCCCCAACACATCGGAAGCACCATGCACAAACCAAATGGGTGAGCAAGCTGCAACTCAGGAGACCTCAACACATTTTTTCTCTTCATTTCTAGGCTAGGAGCAGAAGGGAAACTTGGTCATACCTTCTCATTCAAATATCTTAAACTTTAGTAAATGCTGCCCTGAAAGAATCAAGTTGAGGTAGCAAACTGGTTAAAGTGTTGAAGGAAAATGTTAGGATTTGCAGATGTGCGCAGAAATTATATTGGCTTTGTGTAATATTTAATTTTATTATAAAGTTTGATAAAGTAAGTTTCTTGATCTCTCGCCTGAGACTGGCAAGGTTCTCCATGAATAATGTCATGTCAAACAGAAGGAAGGGTCCCAATCCTGTGCAGGATAAGGAACAACATGAAATACCTGCTATACAATCCTCTTGTGACTGCGCATGGAGTACTGTATGCAGATCTGGTCTCTTTCCTTAAGGATATTGTAGTAGCCATTTAGCTTAACTCAGTATATTATAACTATAACCAGTTATCTTTAAATTTTATCTGCCTGTAATTATGTGGGTGGGATTTATTACGTAGTCGGAGGCGTGTTTGTGGCTGGGATTTTCACACAGACGCTAGTAGTTTTTAGTTTAGTTTGAAGAAGCATGGGGAAGGCACAGCTTTTGACCATGCACGAGTTTGACTACGAGTAAGATCAAAATGTACTTAAACAAGAAGAAGTTTGGATGAATATCTTACTGATTTTACTACAACAATAAAGAAACTACTAACTAAAAGACTGTGTTTTGAAGATTTATCTTTGGACAGCACTGAATGTCTCGTGGAGAACTCGCATGCGTAACAAATACATCTCCTTACCCCTGTCTTCAAACAGAGTGGCTAGAGGAAAAATTCCCTGAACGATATAATAATGTGCCACTACAGATATAACTTCCTTTAAAACACCACAGTAAACATTTATCAGATTGATTATAAATACAAGGGGTTGTCTCAAGAGAAAAGATTGCGTAGAATGAGATACTTTATATGAAGTTCAGAATGGGAGGTTAATGTTGTTGAAAAGTAAGGCCTAGAGCAGAGCTGATCGGGATGGATAGTATGATGGTAGAAGAAGAACCTTGCGCTGAACACAGGAAAGTCAACAAACTGATTGTTGACTTTGCAAGAGGAAGTCTGAGGATCCACAAAGCTATCTTCATTGATGGGACGGTGGTGAACAGAGTGAAAGAGAGAGTGAGTGTGAGTGTGTGTGTGTGTGTGTGTGTGTGTGTGTGTGTGTGTGTGTGTGTGTGTGTGTGTGTGTGTGTGTGTGTGTGTGTGTGTGTCAATAAGTTCAAGCAGGCACGGAAATCGCTATCAAAACATGGGGGGGGGGGGGGGGGGGGGGGGGGTGGGGGGGATTGGGGACACAATTTCTTGTCGGCCTTGGCGGGACAGGCAGAGTTGAGCTGGATTTAGTGCGGCCTCTCTGCGTTGGCTGTGGGCCTGGGGGCACCGCTCCCGTCTGACTCCTGACGTCTCTGGCCACCCCGGGCGTGGGGGGGGGGGGGGGGGGGGGGGGGGGGGGGTGGGGGGGGGGGGTGGGAGGGGGGGGGGGAGGGGACACTCGGGTGGGGACGGGGTTGGTCCAGTGGCAGTTCGGCAGCGATTGCAGCGCTGGAGACCCGGGATCGATCCTGGCTGCGGATGAGGCACGGGTCTGTGTCCAAGGCTGCCGAGTGTTTTTCACTTGTGACCCTATGACCTGGGCATGCAATTCAAGCTCTGCTCTATGATCTTCCCCCCCCCCCCCCCCCAGGACGTCTCCCTCCTCCCTCCAATCACCGCACTCTATCCTCAGTCCCACTCCCCGACCTCCGCCTCTGACCGACACCTCACTCCTCCAATCCGGATTACAAAAAATGTGGGGGATCCTCCCCCACCTCTCAAAACAGGGGGGGGGGGGGGGGGAACACACGGACGTGTGTCCCCCTGCCCCCCCCAGGGATTTCCGCCCCTGAGTTAAAGATGGATTTTTGAACTGTGGGAGAATCTTGGGTTATAGTGGTCAGGTAGGAAACAGAGATGAGATTCGTCAGTCCGAGGAACTTAAAACCCACTGCAGCTCATTTATTTTTTATATTCTTTGCAGGGTATCGATTTCAGACCATTCAGAGGCAAGAGCAATAAAGCTGGCATCCCACTTCATTGTTTAGTTTTTAGTTTAGAGATACATGTGGATACCTTTGGCCTACCGAGTCCACACCGACCAGCGACCCCCACACACAAACACTATCCTGCACACACTAGGCACAATTTACAATTTTACCAAGCCAATTAACCTACAAACATCTTTGGAGTGTGGGAGGAAACAGGAGCAAAATATTGGGGAAAATTGGGTAAATTAGTTCAGAAATAATAGCCCACTTACATCCAATCAAATAAATTGGCAATCACAGCAAAAGACCATCCCATGTCAATGACAGGCAAGTGGGTATAATTAGTCAGTTTATGAATTATACCAATTAAAGAAAAAGGTAACTAAATTGATTTTGAATCACAAGTATTTTACAAACTGCATTTTGAAATTTCTAATTTAGGACCCATGCTTTAGCTTAAAAAAAGTCTATCGACAAGCCATTCACAGCAGTTAGTAAATAATCGCATGCCAGAAAATAATACCGCCTGTAATAAATTATAGCTACAAATAATCACAAGCTCTTCATCAATTTTATTCTCATTTCACGCAAAATGTTCTTTTTTAGGATTAATCACAAGGAAAAATCCTTTACAACATCTTTCAAGCAATGCTACACCAATAGAAAAGCCTGTCTTGTCAAAACGCAGCAATAAAAAGGAAGCAGTCAATTCACCTCCTGTCCAAAGAATCTCTTTGTCATTGTGCATTAAAATTATAAAACATCTGCTTCATCACTACTTGCCTGATGCTTACACTTTTCAGTATCTAGCATCTAAAATCCTAACTAATGCAACCTGGAGAATGTATCAGCCTGGTTTCCAACACAGAAATATTGATCCTCGTCTGCCTGAAAATGTCTAAATTGCTCTTGTATGCCGCCTAGTTGTCAATTCCACATCAGCATTAGTAAATGTGATGCAGGCTCCCTGTTTTTTTTTGTATGTTTTCGCGCCCAGAGGCCAGAAGTAGGACAACCAAGGGAAAATTACTTTCCTACAACTGAATAAAATTTCAGGAATTCACGCAGCACTCTACAGCTCCAATCTTATTATCATAAAGGCATCGTTTAATAGATCTAAACAGTAAGTAGAAAGGATGTAAAACACTGAGTCATCACTTTGAAATCAACAACCATGTAACAATCATGGGCACAGCATCTTCATATTCCACTCAAGTAGAATGCATCAATAACAGCAGGATTACAGCACAGGTTTCCAGAGCCACGTTTTCTTATCTGCTCCCCTCAATTTGAATAAAGACATTCATAAATTTCAGTTCAATTCCAAACGTTAACAGTATCAGGAGCTAACATTTCCCCATTTGCACGTTCAAGCTACCTGTCGAGTTTCTTGCCTGCTGAGAAGCCCACAGCGTGGGATGTGCTGATCATCATCTGTAGAAGCTCACAATCATCGGAAGGTGAAAACTGTGTTAATGGCCGTCCCTGCACTGTCATTGAGGCGCTCAGAAATAATCCCCAAAAACACTCACCAGAGGTATAGTCCCTTGAAAAATTACAACGTTTTACCTATAAGGGTACTTCAGAAACTTCACCACTCTGTGTGCGACAGCTGAATCTCCTTTGTCTATTTTCAAGTAGAATTGTTCTGTCTTGGAAAGAGACCATGGTGCCAAACCAAATGCTGGAGTAACTCAGCGGGAGAGGCAACTTCTCTGGAGAGAAGGAATGGGTGACGTTTGGGTCAAGACCCCTTTTCAGACCTTCTTCTTCAGACTTCTTGGATGCTAAACTGCATTCCATACAGTATTGCAAAATCATACAATCAATACATTATTGGACTGTATCAAAGACTACACTTGGTCATAATGAACAACAACTACAGTTCAGCAGCAATTGCTTTGACTTTCCATACGTTGCTTGTTTCCTGATGCTCTTCCATGTTATTTTGGGATTTACCAATTCGCATCGAGGTCTGATCAGGCAAAGTACATTCCACGCAGCTTGAACCTTACCTGCACTTATTCCTGCTCTGCAGAATCATTAACACTTAAACTTTCCTCCTTTGTTTGTCCAGTCAGTAAGATTTCATTTAGGTAAACAATAGTATCTAAAGGGCCTGTCCCAGCAGCATGCAACTCCATACGATGAGCGCGACCTAACGTGGTCGCTTGAGCCGTCCGGCGTCGCGGGGCCGGTCCCACTTCGATCGCCGGAGCCGTGCGGAATTGTGCGGAGTTCGTCCCGACATCGCGCGGGGCTCCGAAAAACTGACCATGTCCAAAAATTCCGCGCGGCCACGGCTTGTCGGCTCGCAGTCGCCTCGACACATTACACACCGCCTCGACGTCGTGCCTCCGTGACCCTCTCTGTAGGTGCCTCTGTGCCGCTCTCTGTGTGTGCCTCTGTGCCCCTCTCTGTGTGTGCCTCTCTGTCCTGGCGAACTTACCTTTAAGACTTCGCTCCAAGTTCGCCTCACTTTGCGCCACTCACCCCAACTCCGTTGCCAGTTTGGTCGCACTCTTCGCATGCAGGCGCATGCTGTTGGGAACGGCCCTGTACAGGGATCACCCGACCTCCGCGCGGCCCCCGCTGCCGGTTTGATCGCGCTCACCGCATGGAGTCGGATGCTGGTAGGACAGGCCCTTTAGTCTGAAGAAGGGTCTCTACCCGAAACGTCACCCATTCCTTCTATCCAGAAATGCTGTCTGTCCCACTGAGTTACTCCTGCATTTTGTGTCTATCTTTGGTTTAAACCAGCATCTGCAGTTCCCTCCTACACAGTATCTGGTAGACCTTAGTTGACAATGTCTGTGTCCTCTGAAGAGAGTTGATGTTGGTTGTACCACAGTCCGAGGTGAGTATTTATCATTGAGTATCGTTCAAATCTTTCTTCTACTCAATTTGCTGATAAGCACAAGACATGTCAAAAGGTTGTGAGGATCTGTATACCTCCTAGCCGAGTAAACAAATATCAGAGATAGTTATCTAAGTTTGTTTTGTTGTAGGTATTTAAGAATCTCTATAGATCCATACAGTATAATTTGATTTCACTACATGAACAGTTGCAGTTGGCCAAGCAGAGAACTCAACCAGTTTGATGAAAGTACATCTCTTCTCCAACCTCTTCCTTCATAAGGCAGGTAAAGATCGTGCCTTCAAAGAACCCAGTGTAATATTCAGGTAAACGTTGGCTTGCAAGACCTTGAGTGCATCGTAGAACATTACAGCAAAAGAACAATAAACTTTGACCCACACTGTCTGACCATCACATGCCAAAACCATCACTGCACATAACCCATATCCCTCCATTCACTGCATTACCATGATGGTCCTATCCAAAAGTATTTTGAATGCGACTAACATTTCTGCTTCAATCACCACCCCTATGGAACACCATAAGGTACTTGACAAGTGCAACTGGTCTCTCCAAAACTAGTTTTATTTTTGAAGGCCACTTCAACCAATATAACTGACTCCCTGAGATTCACAGCCCCATCTAACCAATGGTTAAATTCAGCTCACACATCATCCACATCATGGATGTGTCAATTTCCATTTAAACTGCAGTTTCTTTTCTCTGAGCAGCCTCCTTTGAGAGTGCACTTCTTGGAATCCATGTGAAATCTGTGATAAAGTCCACAACAATTTATTCTGGATGGTAAACCAACCTGTTAAAACTTACACCAATGATCTACAGGACTGGAAGTGGGGCACTTGTGCCACCCAACTGATCCAGCCAACTCTTCAAATGGCTTATCAGATAATATAGAATCATTAAACGCAGAAATGGACCCGACCAAGTTCATATCGCATCCGTGATGCCTATCCACACTAATGTTAACTGTCAACATTAGGCCGTTATCCCTCTATGCCATTCTCATCTAGGTGTCTGCCCAAACATCTTTTAAACATTGCAATTGAGTCTACCTCTACCATTTCCTCAAGCAGCTCATAACAGATAATCACCACCTTCTGCGTGAAAAACCTGCCTCTCAACTTTAAGTTTCTCCCTTCATATCCTAAACTCATGCCCTCTGGTTTAGAGTCATAGAGTGATACAGCGTGGAAACAGGCCCTTCCGCCCTACTTGCCCATGCTAACCAACATGTCCCATCGACACTAGTCTTACCTGCCAGTATTTGGCTCATATCCGTCTGAACCTATCTTATCCCTGTACAATGTAAATATTTCTTAGCTCTATTATTACGTGCTTGATCGCTCGTTTTTAATTTATATATATAAATATACATACACACGTACACACAAACACACGCATGTACACACAAACACACACATATACACACAAACACACGTAGAGACAAACACATATTATATAGAAATGTATAAAATGCATATCATAACAAAATGGTATAGTGTACTATGTAGTGTAGTGTATTAGTGTAGCTGGGGGATGCAAGCAGAAGCCTCCACGTGGCACATCCCGGGCAATGCTGACGACAGGAACTGTACCACAGCAGGGCTGCCAACTCTCACGCATTGAGCGTGAGACTAACGCATTTGAGGAAATTCTCACGCTGATGACAGAAGTTCTCGCGCCCAAAAAAATATTTAAAAATATATATGGATAAATAAATAACGTCACACTCCGCCACACTTACCAATGAGAATAGTTTTTTTGTCGGCGGGTTCCCCGTAAAGAACGAGCAAAGTAATTGGAGCGTAAGCCCGTCGCACACTATTGAAAATGGCAACGTAGACAACAATGCCGGAGAAACCCAGCGGGTGAGGCAGCATCTATGTCTGAGTTTGACCCTTCTTCAGACTCAAGCATTTCTCCAGCATTTTTGTCCACCTCTCAAGAGATGCTGCCTCACCCGCATTCACATTCCCGTGCAGATGGTGTGAGAGGTGAGACGCGGCGGTGGTCCCAGCACCGACAACCCCCCCCCCCAGGCACCGCTCACACCTCCCACCCTCAGCTGCGGCGGCTCTGTGGCCGTCGGCCGCTCTGTCCACACCGCATGGAGTTGCCAGGAGTGAACCGGGTGAGTGGGGGCGTCAGTGCCGTCTCCGGAGCCGCGGGGATGAATCTCGGGCTAAGGCTCCGCTCCGATGCCCGACCCCCGGGTCTCTGTCCCTCACTTCCCCCGGAACCCAGCTGGACACAGAGCATTCCCGGGGAGGGGGGGAGAGAGGGAAACACACCCCGGACATTGCCATGTCTCCGCTTACTCCGGGTGTTGTCGCCGCTTCACTGACACACGCTTTCACACACAATCTAACACACACTCTCACACACAACCTAACACACACCCTTACACACACACAAGGTTTAAAGGGATCTGGGCCAAATGCGGATAAATGGGACTCGTTTAGATGGGGCATCTTGATCTGCATGAACAAGTTGGGATGAAGGGCCTCTTTCCATGCTGTAAGACTGTGACACACTGTAAAAAGGGTGCAATTGCTCTGGAGAGAATCCAGGGGTGATTTATGAACATATTGGCGGGGCTGGAATTTTTTTTTCACTTTGAAGAAAGATTTGATAACTGGGATTGTATTCTCTGTAGCAACGGAGGTGAAGAAAAGACTTATTTCGTGTGGCGTGCACAGCCTAAAGTTGTTGGACAACTTGTTCTAATTGATCTTCCGTTTGTGCACGTCATGTTGATTGCATTAGTCGAAACAGGGCGGACCACGCGAAGGTTGCAATCTTCCACCAGAAAAGACTTAGTTGAGGTGAATAATATTATGAGAATAGGATCTGTTTTGCTTAACAAAGAGTGTAAGAAGGAACTGCAGATGGTGGTTTAAACTGAAGATAGACACTAAAAGCTGGAATAACTCAGCAGGACATGCGGCATCACTGGAGAGAAAGAATAGGTTCGGGTCGAGACCTTCAGACTGAAGAGGTTGAAAACCAGCCATAAAACACAATGACTGGAGATGTGTGTTATCCAACTAAGGGCAGAAATTATAATCATGTGTTCATCTTTATTGACGTGACACCATAATAAATATATTACAGAAAAAAAAATTAATGGGGTGGCACGGTGGCGCAGCGGTAGAGTTGCTGTCTTGCAGCCTCACATACCCAGATTTGATCCTGACTACGGGTGCTGTCTGCACACATTCTCCTTATGACCACATGGTTTTCTCTGGATATTCCGGTTTCTCCCACATCCAAAAGAAGTGCAGGTTTGTTGGTTAATTGGCTTCTGTAAATTGTCCGTTGCGTGTAGGATACAACTGGTGTAAGGTAGATTGCTGGTCGGAGTGGACTTGGTGGGCCGAAGGGTTTGTTTCCATATATATGTTTTACATATATATCTTAATTTAATTGAACCATATGTTGAATATGTGGCATTATTTTCGTCTTGTTTCTATAGTCAGAGGGTAAGGTTGATTAATTTATTTGTGCAGAACAGTGATGGAAGTCCAACTCCTCTTGCCTTGTTTCGAGGTTTTTGTTTCTCTATATATATGCTTAACAGCATGAATTATAATCTGATTTCCATACATGAATATACTAAGGTCATTCATGTGCTGCACCTGTTGATCAGAGCCTGGCTCTACTGTGAAATGTAGTTAGGAATGTAATTTAGCCTAACCTTATTCATACCTAATCCAATTTGAAGCATAAATGTTGCATTCAAGTGTAAGTTAAAAGACTCGCAACAGTATGCACCAGATTGCACAATTTCAAGCTGAAAAATGCATAAGCTCCCTACCAAACCCCCCCCCCCCCCCCACACCTCCCCCCCCCCCCTCGCAATTTCTCACTCTCAACTCTCACCCAATGTTTGCAGCCCTGCCACAGTGACTGACTGAAGTAGCTAATTCTGCAACCATCGACATCAACCGTCACTGACCGACCGGAAAGACATGATATAGAAGATGGACGGACACGAGGAAGAAGAAGTGTAGCTGGGACATGTTGGCTGGTGTGGGCAAGTTAGGCCGTAGGGCCTGATTCTGCGCTGCATCACCCTATGACTCTATATAATACACAACCAAAAAAGTGCAGTGTGTGTGTGTGTGTGAAATATTATATAGAGTACTCTGTTTATGTTTCTGTTGTGCTGCTGCAAGTAAGAATATCATTGTTCCATATTTCAGGACATATGACTACAAAACACTTTAGAATTGTCTCTTGATTAGACTCCACTGCCTTGGGAATAAGACTGGGTATTCTATCCCATCTATGCCCCTCATAATGTTATAACCTCTTCAGGTGTTGAAGTTCCAGTGAGTAAGTCTGGCCTAGCCAAGTTCTCATAACTGCAGATCTACATTCCAGGGAACATCGTGCTGAATATCCGCTGTACTCTCTCTAATGCTACCACATTTTTCCCCACTGTATGGTGCCCAAAATTGGACACAACACTCCAAATGCAGTCTAATTAATAGGCACAAGGTACTGCAGATATTGAAATCTTGAGCAAAACACAAAGCATAGGAGTAACTCAGAGGATCAGGCAAAATATGGAGGGGCAATTTTTCGGGCTGAGACCCTTCTTCAAGGGACCCAAGCCGAAATGTTGCCTATCTATTTGCTCCACAGTTGCTGCCTGACCCGATGGGTTACTCCAGCACTTTACGTTTCGTGGTCAAATTAATGTTTTGTACGGCTGCAACCTGGTGTCTCAACTCTTACACACAATGCCTTAGTCTATGAGTCCGCATATCAAAATGCTGCCTTCATTATCCTAATCCATCAGTGTCGGTATTTTAAGTGAGCTGTGGACTTGTACCGCAAGTTCTCTCTGTACATTCATGCTCTGTGGTCTCTGCCATTTATTCTATGTCCTTCATTGATCGGGGTATTGAGTAAAAGAGTCACTAAGACATGTTGCAGCTTTACAGGACTTCGGTTAAGCTAGATTTGGAATATTGTATGCAGTTCTGGTCATCCCATTGCAAGAAGGATGTGAAGACTTTTGAGATGGTGCAAGAAGAGGATTATCAGAATGGTGCCTGGATTAGAGAGCATTAGCTGTAAGGAAAGGTTGGACAAACTTGGATTGTTTTCTCTGGAATGTCAAAGGTTGAGGGAAGACCTGAGAGAGGTGTATAAAATGATGAGAGGCACAGATGGAGTAGACAGTCAGAAGTGTTCCCACAGGGTAGAAATGTCAAAGAGTAGGGGGCTTAGCTTTAAGGAGAGAAGGGCACATTTTAAAGATGTTGTGAGGGGCAAGTTTTGTTTTAAACAAAGAGAATCGTGGGAGCCTGAAAATCTGCTGCCAAGTGATATGTAAGCACATATGAAAAGCATTTAAGAGGCTTTTTAGATAGTCACATGGATATAGAGTGATAGAAGGATATGGACCACATACAGTCAGAGGAGATCATTTTAATTTGGCATTATGTTCGGCAAGGACATTGGGGTCTGAAGGACTTGTTCCTGTGCCATACTGTTCTATGTTCTATTATCAAAAGCAATGGAAAATTGCTATCTTGATCTCCCACTAATCCATGCACCAGCATGGACCCAGGTTATACAATGCATTTGGGTTATCGCACTTTGAATTAAGGATTTAATCCTGTTATCTCACACACAAAATGGCTTGACATACTTCAGATCACGCTAAACTGAGAAGACTCCCAAATTTTATGTGCAATGGATCTGTAAGCCTTGTGGCATCACAAACTTGGAAAATTTGTAAATGAATCATTTTATGAAGATGTTTTTACAAAACCGCACACGTTTACTAAAAACAAACTTTTCACTTCCACAACCTAAACCACTTATCTGCTGAAAGCACTCGTGCAAAGGGAATTATAACAATTATTAATGCAAAGAAATCCCATTAGTTTACCAGTCACCCTGACATCAGATTCTAGAATGGTTGAATGGTTACAGCACAAGTGACCATTCAGCCACTGTGCCTGTCTGCCACAGTATCCCACCAGGTGCCACTCACCAGTTTAATCTGAGGCCTAAATAACTGATTTTTGCCTATATTTATCCAACTCCCCTTTGAAGGTCACAATGGAACTTGTCTCAAAACATGTATAGAGTTTAAATGCTGGAATAACTCAGCAGGACAGGCAGCATCTCTGGAGAGAAGGAATGGGTGATGTTTCGGGTCGAGACCATTCTTCAGACTCAGAGTCTCAACCAGAAACGTCACCCATTCCTTCTCTCCAGAGATGCTGCAGAGTTACTCCAGCATTTTGTGTCGATCTTCTATTTAAAAATTAAAACCAGACTTCCAGGCCTTCGATGTCATCGTCCACTTCTTTGCCGGAATATCCAATCAGCTCGACCCCGGGAAACGCTGGAGTGGATGAGCACTGAAGAGCCCTGGAGCGCCGGGAGCTCTGAATTGCCAAAATAAAAAGAACGAAAAAAAGAAATTTACTTCCGGAACATTTTGTGTCGATCTTCTATTTAAACCAGCATTTGCAGTTCTTTCCTACACATCTATAGAGAGTGCACTTCATATTCTAACCATATGCTACACAAAAATCCACATCAACTGCATTACCCCCATCAAGAAGGATAAGCCGAATTTCCCCAAAACATATCCTTGCATGCCTCTCTTCATGATGTCAACTTTTGAAGTACTAACATTGCTTTAATATAGGAAATACCGCAACCATCTGGAGCACATCAATACACAGAAATGTGACAAAGGAACTAGATACGTAATCTGCCGTTACAAGTCAGACATTGTATAAATGTTGACCCCGATATATCTACTGACAAAACTGTCCATTGAGTAAGTAGTGTTAATCTAACAATAATGGAAGCAGTTTAGCTATGTAATGGCACAGATAAGGTAGGCAGTCAGAATCTATTTCCAAGGATAGAAAAATCAATACTAGGGGGCATAGCTTTACGATGAGAGGGGCAAAGTTTAAAGATGCTGTGCAGGGCAATTCTTGTTTCCCACAGAGGGTGCTGAGTGGCTGGAATGCACTGCCAGGGGTGGTGGTTGAAGCAGATACGTTAGTGGCATTTAAAAGATATTTAGATAGGTATATAGATATGCATGGAATGGAGGGATATGTTATGTACAAGTAGGTAAATGAAGAAGGGTCTCGACCCAAAACGTCATATATTCCTTTTCTCCAGAGACGCTCCCTGACCCACTCCTGTTACTCCAGCCTTTTGTGTCTGTCTTAGGTAAGTGATCATCTTGGCATCATGTTCAGCGCAGACATTGTGGGCTGAAGAGCCGGTTCTTGTGCTGTACTGTTCTACGTTCCAAGTGGCTATTGCATGGCCAGCATTACAGCAGTGTGAATGTTTGCACTTACAAACATGGAATCACTGAATGAAACTGCTTGGGCCAAATGGCAAGACATTTCCTCAACAGAGCACATGGAAAATGTCAGTGAATGTCTCCTTCCAGCTACCAAACGCTCATCCAATCTGTCTGGGCTGGAGTTAACTATTTCAAAGGTGAGAGGACAGTTAAATAATCCGTCGTAAAACGAACATAAAGTCACTTTTCCACAGCTGTTCAGAACAATAAAAATGTAAAGCTCTATTTGAGTTGCTGACAAGAATAAAACATGCTATTTTCTGTCTGTCAGATGTCTAATTAAAAGGATGACAGTTAGTAATTGCAGATAATGAACGTATTAACAGGTATCTGCTGAAACAATGAAATTCGTTGTATAATGAGTTAGAAAGAGTTTTGCATTTTTTTAACAAGAATGTTTTGAACAAAGGCAAAGATGACAAATGGTAAAAAGTTTTATAGCTGTGAATAGGTTTCAAGAGGAATAGAATTGTAAGTCAATATCACATCAAACCATTGTTACAAATCAACAAATTAATATTAGTATTCTCACATCTTTTAGTTTTAATTAAATGCAATCTTGCCTCAAGGTCCAGAGGTTGTGAATCCTCTAAGTTGCACATTCTGTTTGAGACATTGTCATTCAGGTGTGACATTAAGTCACGGTCCAGTTAGTGTTAACTAATATTCAATCTTCATTTATTATGATCAACAAAAATTTAACCACGTCTCATTTCATCTCAATTGTTTGCTGACCGGAAAATTAGCTGTTTCATTTATCTCTGCAAAAGGGGACTTTTAATATATCTAATTGACTTCAAAGAGCATCAATACATACCTAACGTCTCCATGAGAACCAAGAGCCAAGAACTGGTCAAAAGTTCCTTAAACCAACTTCATCACCAAGGAGATTATGGATAATCTGATTTTCTGCCTTCATCCTAAATTCCAGTTCAATTTCCAAAAGCTGTGTTCTTGCATAGTCCAAACATCTATCTCAGCCTTTTCAATACCTACTCAAACTCTAAAGCTCTCTGGAACAGAAAACTATAAAGATTTGCAACTCAGAGAATAAATTCTTCCTCATTTCTCCACCAATCGTTAAATCTAAACTCTCCAACCAGAAGGTATATTCTTTATAATATTCACCCTGACAAGCTCTTGCATAACCTTAAACGTTTCAATGAGATTTGGTTTCACAGCCCTAACATCCTTCATTAGTGTTGTCTCATCACAGCCTATTTTAATCTGATTCAAAAACAATATCCGGGTGTCCTTACAAAATAGTAAGTTCTTCAGATTGTTCCAAAAATACTTTTTAACCAATGAACTACATGTGGAAACAGTGAAATTGTAATGTTCAAAATGTGGCATTAAACTCAATAAAAACGGAAGGAAAAGAAGGAGAATGCCATTCAGCCCCTTGTGACGGCCCTGCCATTCAACAAGACTATAGTTTAAATAATTACCTCAGTGCCACTTTCCTGCACTATTCCCACGTCTCTCAATTCCCTTAATGTCTAACAATCTGTCTTGAATATACTCAATGACTACATTTCTACGGTACTGTTGCAAAATTTGCAATTCTTTAGGTGAAGAAAGTTCTTCTCATCTCATTCCAAAATTACAAACCCTTCTTTTGAAACTGTGATGTGTAGTTCAAATCGTCCCAGATAAATCATCATCCTTTGATCCACCCTTTAAACCACTGTTAGAATTGTGAGCAAAAAATCAAAGTGCTGGAGGAACTTAGGCAGCATCTGTGGAGGGAAATGAATGAACAACATTTTGGATCAGGACTGAAGAAGGGTACCAACATGAAACGTCGTCCATATCCCTCAGCAGATGCTGCCTGGCTCACTAAGTTCCCCCGGCAGTTGTTTTTTTGGTCAAAATTCCTGCATCTGCTGTCTCTTATGTCTCTGTAATACTTTTGTCTGGCTCAGTGAAGACTTCTAATTTTTCTATATTCCACAGCATATGTTAGGTTTGCTTACTCTCTCCTCATTGGACAAGCCCTCAAATTCCAGAAATTACTCCCTCCAATACAGACGGGGAATTAAAAAGTAAACTGACAGGATTGA
Source organism: Okamejei kenojei (assembly GCA_035221665.1). NCBI lineage: Eukaryota > Metazoa > Chordata > Chondrichthyes > Rajiformes > Rajidae > Okamejei > Okamejei kenojei. The sequence continues at coordinate 7,032,638 of CM069162.1, forward strand.
GACAGAAACCCAAGTACCAGTGAGCATCTGAACGTCAGTTTGTGGGAGGAGTGGTGGGGGCAGTAGAGCACTGGAGGTGCCTAGATCCCCACAGCTTCAAATCTCCATAAACAAACGATGCCACAATCAATTTTAAGCTTGTCAAATTTGTAGAAGACACTAAAATAGAAAGAGCAGCAGAGCGGAGAATACAGTTAATCATTCGCAGAAGCTTTTAGGTTATGCAAATGGTCAGGCAAATAGCTAATGAGATTCAATAATGAATGTAAAGTATTACACACAGAAGGGAAAAATGAGCAGTGGAAGTACCAGTGATTGGAATTAGCAGTGAGATTCAGATCGGACCCTGGGTGTAGAAATATACTATTGTCAATAACCAGACTAACTGGCAAGCCAGTAAAAAAAGTAAATTGATTGCTCGTATGGTATGTCGGACGTTGAGTGGAGATTTGATAGAATATATTAAATTATGAGAGGCATCGATAGGATAAACAGTCAGAACCTTTATCCCAGGGTAGACCTGTCCAACACCAGAGGGCATAGTTATAAGGTGAGAGGGGGGAAGTTTAAAGTTGGTTTAAAGGTGTGCAGGGCAAGTTTTTTCACAGAGTGTGGTGGGGGCCTGGAACATATTGCCAAGGGTGGTGGTGGAGGCAGTTAGGCTAGTGGCATTGAAGAGGCTTTTAGGTAGGAACGCGGAAGAGCAAGGATTAGAGGTATATAGATCATGTACAGGCAGATGAGATCAGTTTAACTTGGCATCATGTTTTGGCGTAAACATTGCAGGCCAAAGGGCCCATGCCCATGCTGTACTGTTCTACGTTCTATGTACAGTGTGTGTGTAAATACACACCGTTTATGGCAATAATCTATAATCCAGACATTACTTCCCATGTAGCATGGTGTTGGTGTGGTATGAACGGCTTGCATGTACTGAGATGTCAGTGAAGGAACATAGAACCAGGAGGTGGGAGGAGGAGCACTGTCATGTTCCTCGAGCCTGCTCCAGTGTTCAATGTGATCAGAGTTGCTGCAATTGTTTTTTTACTTTTTTACTCTCCCTTCTATGCCCCCACTCCTCTGTGGTGCAAATGCCTTGATATCCATGGTGGGCCAACCTCAGCAGCTCTCTGACATGGAGAAATCCAAAGAGTCAGGAGCCATGAACCTCAGAGAAGGAATTCTTCCCCACGTCCACGAGCCCTTTATCTGAAATTAACCCCTCGAGTTCTAGATACTCCCAATGGGCAAAACATCATCGAAACATCAGGAAAACTAAGAATAATTGTAAAAGTTAAAGATTAAATTATAAACAAAAGTTACTGGAGTCAAGAATATACTAAGAAGGTTGGATGGTTCTTAAGTATGCTCGTAAAGTTTAAAAAAGTTTAGGGTGAGCATTTCTGAAATATTACATAAGCAGAATGAGAGAACAGTTAAATAGCAATGTGTATGGAAGGAGGGGTGATGAGTTAGAGGGCTAACTAAAATTAGAAAATGTAACATTCATACATTGTGTTGTAGTCTACTGAGATGCAATATGAGGTGCTGTTCCTCTAGTTTGCATATGGCCTCACCCTGACAGTGGAGAAGGCTGAGAACAGACAGGTAGGTGTGGGAATAGGAAGACAAACTGAAATGACTATCAAGTGGGTACTCCATGTGGCCACGGCAGAGGTGCTTGGCAAAGCAATTGCCTAGTCTAAGCTTAGTCTCGCCAATTAGGGGCAGCACAGTTACGCAGCGGTAGAGTTACTGCCTTACAGCGCCAGAGACCTGGGTTCGATCCTGACTACGGGTGCTGTCTGTACGGAGTTTGTACGTTATCCCTGTGACTGCATAGGTTTCCTCCAGGAGCTCCAGTTTATTCCCACTCTCCAAAGACGTACAGGTTTGTAGGTTAATTGGCTTTGGTTAAAAAAAATTGTAAATTGTCCCCAGTGTATGGGATAGTGCTGGTAGTACGGTGGCCACAAGTCGGTGCAGACTCGGTGGGCCAAAGGGACTGCTTCTGGGCTGTATTACTAAACGCAAATGTAGAGGAGACCCTAGATGGTGGGACGGCAGAGGTATATAGACAGGTGTTGCACCTCACACCAGAATCCAAAGCTATCTCGTCAGTGACATTTATGGTTCATATGCAGGTAGATGGCTTAACTTGAGTGTTTACTTCTTAATGAAAGTCTATATATAAACAGCAATCATGGGGGGGGTGGGGGGGCTGTTGTTTTCATTTTCACAACGCAAGTTAGATTATTTTCCCACTACCATTTTAACTCGTAGCATCATTCTAAGTAGACCCTCTATAAAGGCAATGAGAATGGCTATACAAGAGCATCAGTGTTCCAAATCCATTTTATTGACAATAACATGAATAAATTATTAAACTAAGGTGGACAAAAGTATCCTGTTAAATATGCAACAAAGTATGCAGACTTCAAATGCAAAGACATTTTTCAAAAAATCTTTGAATGTATTGACCTCTACTCCAGGAATTCACGTTCATCCAAATTAATTAAACAGTCATTCAATCTCATACAAAGATGTTAGTTAACACTGAAACACAGAGCAGATCTCAAGGACATTCAGTTTCAGGACAACAATGTTTCAGTTCCGATACAGATAAATTAGGAGAGATGCTTGAAAACATGGAATATCATCTCCAATTGTTGCCGTATAATAGGACACAAAGTGCTGGTTAGGCAGCATCTCTGGAGAACGTGGATAAGTGACGTTTCGGGTCGGGACCCTTCTTTAGATTCCCTGTCGGAGAAGGGAAGGAGAACTCCTTCAAAGTATACATTCCTTGAAGAGATATCATGGTGGGTTCAGTGAGATCCTCTCTCACTGCCAGTTCTGTGAGACCCTCTCTCACTGTTCCCCCTCTATGACTCCTGCTCTGACCAAAACTGTTCTCCAGAGATGCTGCCTGATCCGCTGAGTTACTCCAGCACTTACGTATCTTTTAACCAGCATCTGCAGTTCCTTGTACCTGCAGCTGCCTTATAATTACCAGGAATACAATCACAAAGGAGAATTTTGCTCTCTAAAGTTCTCGGACTACAAGTTGATAAACTGTTACAAAGAAATTCACAGAACAGATTAAGCCATCCCGAATTTGGTTGAAGCCGAGTCAGGAAGATGCTGGTCAGCATCACAGAAAATTCAGAATGGGCAGTAAATCCAATATCCTGTAAATTAACTTTAAAACAAAGCGATGCACTTCGTAGAAAGACGGTAGGCTTTAATTCTAAGAAGTCTAAATTCTTAAGATCACTCCCACTTTGGTATGCTGCTTTATATAAGGAAAGCGACTTTGCAGCCTGCGTCTTCAATTGCTACAGATGTTTTTGCACCTTTCGATGAGATCTTCCTACACAGAGTATCAATGCTATAATTGGATTGATGATGGCTGGAGGTTTCCCTTGGGTCAGGGGAGTATTTTACTGTGTAGGAACTCCAAAATATACACAGTGGAGATGAAGGCATCTTTAATAAGGTTTCACACTGGTGGTTCTTGGATCAATAACTAGCTTTAGAACTTGTTCATTTTAGACATATGCTGACAAAAATCTGAGTTTAGTGCACTGTTCAAAGAAACCATGCAGGTTTTAACGCCCAATTATCTGCTGACCAAAACTGACAGTTCTGAAGTGAACTCAAAGGAATTATTAAGTATATAAATAACTGGTTCATACATCCAGCAACAACTATAGGGAAGTTGAAAAACAGTCCTACCTGAATGTCTGATGATGATCAACTACTTAGTGTCAAGAATGTCATCGTGGAAGCCAAACCAAGCCTGCACTGCACTGGCTGATTTTGACAATATTTCCATACATTTTAGGTACTCCAACATCTTCCATCTAGCTGCTTAGGCAGAAAAAAGCTTTTCACTGTACCTCGGCAGGTGACAATAAACTTAACTAAACTAAACTAAAGCTAAACTAAGCATTTCTTATCTCTCTGACGGGGAATTTGATGCTGATATTAGTAAATTAAATCCCAACTGCAGAAAGTCACTGGCCATATAATAATTGCCATTTTTGCGGTCAGAATTTTCCCTGGAGACTCAGGAATCTTGTGAACACTGTATTTGGCTGGCTTGGGTCATTGGACAAAAGACAACCAAGTAAAGAATTACTGAGATTTAATACAGGATAGGCTGCTCTGCAATACTTTTCAAAAATCATGGGCTGCCACAAATAAACAGCCAGACCTGCATAAACAAAAACAATGGAAGATCCACTGATTGCAAATCAGTCAAACTGCGGGAAGCTCATGGGAAAATCGAAACAAATGTACCCTGGAGAATAATTTCCCTCTCTTTGTAGGATGGAAATTTCTGACTTTATATGCAGGTTAACGGTAAAAAGAATTGAGCCTTCATGAAGCAACTTTAAAGTAACAGATGTGATAATATTGGTGGGCCAAAATGTCAAGATGAGCATTACACACACACTCCTGATTTACTCAATTAGGTTTTGTTTTACACCACAGAATTAATAAATACATGAAATTTGATTTTTGGATAGTTAACATTAGATGTGAAAAGAAACAGGTTTGAGTTTAGTTTAGAGATACAACGCAGAAACTGGACCTTTGGCTCATCGAGTCCGTGCTGACCGGCGACCCCTGCACATTAACAATATCCTACACACACAAGGGACAATTTACAATTATACCAAGCCAATTAGCCTACAAACCTGTACGCCTTTGGCATGTGGGAGGAAACAGGAGATCCCGGAGAAAACCCACACAGGGGAGAATGTGCAAACTCAGTACAGGCAAGCTCCTGTTATCAAGCTCAAACCCGGATCTCAGGCGCTGTAAGGAAGCAACTCTACCGCTGTGCCACGCGCCATCCTGTGTGAGTGTAAACACATCTACATTTTTCTAAAGCATTAATGAAACTGGATATTTTAGATTTAGTTTACATGTATGTGTGTTCTATTCAGATAATAAATTAACCGAGCCACATTGATAATGATATAATATGGTTTGGAAATTGTTAACAGCCAATTTTTTTTCACCTTACTTCTTAGCCTGGTCCATGGGATGGCAGACAACTAGTTTCCATCCTGCCTCTGTGGATTTTAAGGTGACCAAGAAGGTCAATGTTCAACCACAACTCCACCAGATGCAGCATGAGAAGCTGAATCAGTTGGAGAGGCAGTACTTTATAGATGGCCTGCAGTTATTTACAATGGGTTTTTATGTTTTCCCGTCACATGGATGCGCCAACCTGAATGCCCTTCTCCATTTTGGGCCAGGAATTATAAGGAATCAGTGGAGAATGTTTTTTTTTCCAGAATAGGTTTTCAAACAGGCAGCACAGTGCCACAGCTAATAGAGCTGCTGCCTCGCAGCTCCAGCGAGCCAGGTTTAATCCTGTCTGCAGTTTTGATCTTGTCCCTGTGTTGCAAAGGAATCACTGTAACAAAATCCGCTGTATAGAGGTCCGTTATTGCGAGGGTTTACTGTGTTGAATTTGTGGTATTTTTTCAATGATTTGAGGTGCCTGCTATCGGTAGCCTCGTCTCAGCAGTATATATGAGGGTAGAGATTAATGCTGCCTGATCGACCACATGTTTGTGCTATGCCTGAGGTTTTTATCTTCAAACATCTTTATTCTCAATTGGCCAAAGGCTGCACTGGTACACTGAAGGGGATGGTGAATATCTTCATCGATGTTCGCCTTGGCTGAGACACGAGAGGCTTCTGTGATATGGGGAAATAGCCCTAATTTTCCAGCTATTTATGAATCATATATGTTTCTTCACTGACGTACATGAATAAGTGCGATAATCAGCAGTAGATGATATATTAATTTAGTCATTGGAATTTGAGATGGTCAACTTCCCCAAGCAAATGGAAATCTTATTCTATACATTATCAGTAATGCTACATTATTGAATATTTCTAATGTTCCTAAAGTTGGCTACAGCTGTATAACGATTGGTAGCATAATTATGAGTGATACGAACAGCCTTAAGTTCCTGAATGTATATCTGAAAAATTAAATTATAAGACAACTGGCGGCATTCCATGGCTTTAAAATCAGTTGGTAGATAGGATTAAACCGGAGGAAAAATAAAACTCTTTAATATCTCAGTCCTGTTTGGACTTGTCAAGCACTTGGTCCCGACATGATCTTATTGAACAGGTGTAGTAACAGAAACCCCCCGAACAACATTTGGGAACATATGTTAAGTAACTTTTTTTCTACATTGCCAAGAGAACATCTCCAACCCATTGGAGCCTCTTGAGGACAGAGGAAAAAATATAAATATTGCAGTGGTTCCTATGCAACAGACATTTAGCAGCATATGTCCTTGCTTTCTGTTAAAAGAAGAATGTGGTGGGCATCAAGGGCCTTAAAAAGGCATTGATAGGCAATGGTTGTATTACAAAAATAACCATGAATTAACATGGGGATTGTGAAGGCAAACTAGTATGGATACAATAAGGTACGGTTAAATAAACATTATGGGGGAATAGAACAGTGGGCAATGCAGAGAAGATTTACACGAGGAAAGGATGGAAAGTGCTCCAAGCAAAGCATGTAGATCCAAGGTAGACCCAAGATGCTGGGGTCACTCAGCGGGACAGGCAGCATCTCTGGAGAGAAGGAATGTATGGATCCAAATGGGTCGCCTCTCAGCTGTGAATCCTATGAACTAATGTTGCCTTCACTCATTGTAAGCTGACCAGCTGAGTTCTAAGTGGTGAAGATGTTCTCATAGTGCTGTTGGGTTGGTAGCTCCAGTACTGAGACATAGTGATCAGGAGGGATTAGCTAAATGAAGACACAATCAACTGCAGATGATGGTTTACAAAAAAAAAAAAGCCATAAAGGATTAAAGTAACTCAGTGGGACAGGCAGCAACTCTGGAGAAATTGGATAGATGCATTTTGGGTCGGGACTCTTCTTCAGACAATACTCCAACACTGGAACAAAGAAGAAATGTTAACGTATGACTTTGTCATTCTAGTTGATAATGATTGTGGATTTGTGGAGTTGATAAAAGTTTTTTGCCAACTTTGTGTGATGTTATTTATAAATGGCACAAATTCTAGCCAAAATGCACAATGCCATGATATCAGTTAGACATACAAATAAAGACAGAGATGTAAGGGGATGGAGAGAAGACAGGGGTACGCGGGATGGTTGAAGTTTACATCCATTTTTTCAGATACAATTTTACTTACCTCAAAGTTACACAGGTTTACTTTTAAAATGTAAAACATGGCATATTGAATGTCTTTGACTTAGTACAGCGCACAGCAAAAACATAATAAATTGAGAAAATTACCAGGTTCCTTGTACAGAATTAGACATACCAGACATACCTTCAAACTACTTGGAAGAGGCTGAGGGAAGACTTGATTGAAGTACATAAAACTATGAGGCATAGATAGGGTGGACAGTCAGAGCCTTTTTACCCCCAGATTGGAATGGTCAAAGACTTAATGGCATAGCTTTAAGGGCATGTCCCACGAGCATGCGACCTGCATGCGGCAAGCGCGACCAAACCGGAATCAGGGGCTGCGTGGAGGTCGAGTGATCCCCGTACAGGGCCGGTCCCACGAGCTTGCGGCAAGCGCGACCAAACCAGAAACGGGGGCCGAGCGGAGGTCGAGTGAGGTTCGAGCGAAGACTGCGGGATGTTCGCACGTGACGTACGGAGTCAAGACGCTGCGAGCGACAATAATACTTTCTATTTTGTTTGCACAATGTAACTTCTGAAGCCATAAACAAAAACTGGACCATTTTGAAATAATTTCCCCCTATTCTGCTTGCATTTCGGTTTTTGTATTCACTTTCAAGGAAAGAGAAATAACTTAGATGCATTTTGCTCATTGACAATGCAATTTTTATGTACTTGTCAGACGTTCATATCCTTGCAGTCCAAAAGCATATCATTTACAAAGGCATGTTTTTCCACATCACAGTTCGAGCGAAGTCCGCGGGAAGTTCGCACATGACGTACGACGTTGAGGCGGCAGCGGGCCGACAGGCTGTTGCCGCGCGGAATTTTTGAACACGGTCAGTTTTTCGGAGCCCTGCGCAATGTCGGGACCAGCTCCGCACAACTCCATACGGCTCCAGCGATCGAAGTGGGACCGGCCCCGCGAGGCCGTATGGCGCAAGCGACCACGTTAGGTCGCGCTTGCCGCATGGAGTCGCGTGCTCGTGGGACAGGCCCTTTAAGATGAAATGCGTGTGAAGTGTAAAGGAGATGTGCAGGGCCAGCTTTGTCTTTTTACACAGAGGATGGTGGGTGCGTGGGACGTGTTGCCAGGGGTGGGGGAGGAGGCTGATATGACAGTGGAGTACAAGATGCTTTTAGTTAGGCACATGGATATGGAGCAGTATGGATCCTGCGCAGGCAGATGAGATTAATTTAGCTTGGCGTCATGTGCGGCTCAGACATTGTGGGCCAGAGGGCCTGTTCCTGTGCTGTACCTTTCCATTATCTATTTACTCAACATAATTAGTGGAGCACTTGACCCAAACAGTAATATTATTAATTGTTTCCACACATTTGCAAGCTAAAAACATCAAACGTTAGGTGTTGGACATTTCATTGACTTGCTAGTTTAAAATCAAATAGGTGTGGAAAATATTAGACAGTAAATCTCAGTACACTTTCTACTATACATTTTACCAACACATTTCTATTCCAAATTTTCTCTGGTAAAACAATCATACTTTCCACGCCAAATTTAACTTCATGTTCATAAGTGATAGGAGCAGAATTGGCCATTCGGCCCATCAAGTCCACTCCGCCAATCAATCATGGCTGATCTATCTCTCCTTCCTAAACCCTGCCTTCTCCCCATAACCCGATACCCTTACTAATCAAGAATCTGTCTATCTCTGCCTTAAAATTTTCCAATGACGTGGCCTCCACAGCCTTCTGTGAAAATAAATTCCACAGATTCACCACCCTCTGACTAAAGAAATTCCTCTTCATCTCCTCCTTGAAGGAACGTCCTGTAAATCTGAAGCAATGTCCTCTGGTCCTTGACTCTCCCATTTAAGGCGCGTACATCTTGATAGCGGAGATAGACACAAAACGCTGGGGTAACTCAGCTGGACAGGCAGCATCTCTGGAGAGAAGAAATGAGTGACATTTCGAGTTGACACCCTTCTTCAGACTTTGAGTCGGGGGAAATGGGAATGAGAGATATAGACGACACTTAGGACAAATCGTCCCTCCTCCACCCTAGTTGATGTCCTGTTAAGATCCACTATCTGTATAACTCGTTATCACCTATCCCACAGCCAACAATAGATCATTTTAGGCTCCACATTTCCTTGATTATCGTTGCTTTTTGCATAACTTTCATTCGACCCCAAAGGTCACCCATTCCTTCTCTCCAGAGATACTGTCTGTCCCAATGAGTTACTCCAGCTTTTTGTGTCTATCTTCAGTTTAAACCAGCATCTGCATTTCCTTCCTACACATCTTGATAGCGGGTCTGTTCAATGTGTCTGAGAATACGTACGGTATGGCACAGCAGCAAGGTATGAAGGTTGTACCAGGTGCGGTTGGATGGCAGGTCCTATCTCCTCATCACTGCCAGTATTGGACTGCTGGAGTGCAATCTCCACTTCATCATCTGTTAAGCCTATGGAGAAAATAAATAGAAAATTAACTTTGCACATATTCATTAATATATTTCGGCAAAGATTGAGAATTCTCACACGATTATAGAAACTAACATAAATAATTGACACCCAAGGAAGTTCAAGCCTATCATTGCGGGAAAATTGAAGTGAATGAACAGAACTCGAACAAAGTCACAACAACATATTTTGATTTAAACAACGATAAAAAACCTGGCATCATTACATTTGTTATCGTAGAATTCAACTAAAGAGCAAGAGGTTCCTAATGTTTTGAAAATCCAAGCTGTTCTGAATATTCAAAAGCTAAAACAAGTTTAATCATTAAACATTCATTCCGATATTTCAGCTAATTTGTTCTATGCTGCTACCAATCATTTTTAAATTAGCTGTAGCATTTCATTCCTCGAGATAAATAGAGGCAAGCAGCAGGGAATCAAATGGGTACTAAAATGGAAAGCTCACCAACCACTTATTCTAATTCATCCATATACAGTGCCCTCCATAATGTTTGGGACAAAGACCCATCATTTATTTATTTGCCACTGTACTCCACAATTTTGAGATTGGTAATAGAAAAAAATCACATGTGGTGAAAGTGCACATTGTCAGATTTTAATAAAGGCCATTTTTATGTACTTTGGTTTCACCATGTAGAAATTGCAGCAGTGTTTATACATCGTCCCACCCATTTCAGGGCACCATAATGTTTGGGACACAGCAATGTCATGTAAATGTAAGTAGTCATGTTTAATATTGTGTTGCATATCCTTTGCATGCAATGACTGCTTAAAGTCTGCGATTCATGGACATCACCAGTTGCTGGGTGCCTTCTCTGGTGATACCCTGCCAGGCCTGTATTGCAGCCATCTTATGTTTGTTTTGGGGGCCCCTTCAGTTTTCTCTTCAGCATATAAAAGGCATGCTCAATTTGGTTCAGATCGGGTGATTGACTTAGCCACTCAAACATTTTAGCTTTGAAAAACTCCTTTGTTGCTTTAGCCAATGGGTTTTGAGGCATTTGTTTGAACTTGAGCAGATAGGATGTGTCTATACACTTCAGAATTCATTATGCTACTACCAATAGCAGGTGTATCATCAATGACAATGGGTCAGTATCTTTAGCAGCCCTACATGCCCAGGCCATAACACCCCCACCATCGTGTTTCACAGATGAGGTGGTATGCTTTGGATCTTGGGCAACTCCTTCTCTCCTACATACTTTGCTCTTGCTATCACTCTGATATAAGTTAATCTTCTTCTCATCTGGACACAAGACCTTTTTCCAGATCTGTGGTTGCTCTTTTAAGTTCTTCTTGGCAAACTGTAACCTGGCCATCCTATTTTTGCAGCTAACCAGTGGTTTCCATCTTGCAGTGTGGCCTCTGTATTTTTGTTCATGAAGTCTTTTGCGGATAGTGGTCATTGACAAATCCACACGTGAAGAGTGTTTTTGACCTGTCGGACATGTGCTTGGGGATTTTTCTTTATTATAGAGGGAATTCATCTGTCATCAGCTGTTGAGATCTTCCTTGGCCTGCCCGTCCCGTTGCTATTAGTAAACTCACCAGTGCTCTCTTTCTTCTTAATGATATGCCAAACAGTTGACCCTCATGTTGATAAACAGCAATAAAAGGTGCCAAAGGTGATGGAAAGACTGGAGGAAAAACTAGGTGCTGAGAGCTCTCTTATACCTGCATGAAGGAGGCAATTAAACACACCTGATTACAAACACCTGTGAAGCCATGTGTCCCAAACATTATGGTGACCTGAAATGGGGGACTTTGTATAAACACTGCTGTAATTTTTACATGGTGAAACCAAAATGTATAAAATGGCCTTCATTAAAATCTGACAATGTGCACTTTAACCACATGTGATTTTCTCTATTACAAATCTCAAGTTGTGGAGTACAGAAGCAAATAAATTAATGATGGGTGTTTGTCCCAAACATTATGGACAATGTTTAGGCCTATAAGGCTAGGAGCAGCAGATTCACCAAGTAGCCCATATGAATGGGAGATACCTCAATGAAAACATTAAAATCATCAAAACAAAAATAAGTGCATTCAGGCTAGAGTCGTAGAGGCATGGAAACAGGCCCTTTGGCCCAACTTATTCTTGCCGATCTAAGCTAGACCCATTTGTCCGTGTGGGGCATATATACTCTAAACCTTTCCTCTCCATGTGTCTTTTAAATGCTGCCCACGTGAATAATACTTGCACAAAAAGAAATTGCAAAGTTTTAAATAGATAAAAATATTAAAATCATGACTCTGTGACTTACAGCTTTATTTAATTGAAATGAAAACCGGGTGCGGGTGGGGGTGACACAGAAGAGTGTTGACTACCAATGTACTTGCAAGGGGTGGACTGGTTGCTACAATTTTAAGAGTTTGCCTGCCTCAATACCGTGTCTTTTCAAATTAAACCTTGCAGCTGAAGCTCCTGGCTGAAGTTTATCTTCTTCATCCTCTCCCTGCTATTTTACACGTCCATACTCCCCCAACCTACCTAAATTCCTCCCCGACCCACCTAACTCCCCCATTCCCCTCCCACATCTTCGCCAAGTCTTTCCACATTCCTTGCAGTCGCCCCAAGTGCAAGATTTTCCAATCAGCATTGGAGCCGGGCTAACGCCCTCAGAATTGTTAAGAGTGGGTTACCTCAGTCAGCGCGGCATTAAAATAAGCATGGCACATTACATTTCATGTATCTCATCACAACCTCAAATGGCAATTTGCATAAATAAACTGCAGAATTAAAATGGATACATAATTCTTAGAATAAATCAAAATGTTCCCAAATCTTTTAACAGAAGTAATGGATACCAAAGAGTAATTAGAGGACTGCAATCTCCTCAATAAGTACAGGAAGCACAACAGCTGTGATAGGAATTTATATTATACAAACAGCATAGAAAGCAAAAAAATCTTGGATTTATATGGCAGTTTTCATAGGCAATGAAGTACTGTAACGTTAAATCAGTCATTGTCGCAATGTCAGAAACATAGCAACTAAATAGTGTGTATCGGCTCCCACGTGTGTAATAATCTGAGCACATTCGGGACATGTTTCAGAATGTCAACAAAAACTGGCCGCGAAACCGAGACTACTTTTGTGTTTTTCCAAAATAGTGCAAAATTATTCTTTGTGTTCACAGTCTAGTTAAAGTCCCTTATGGTCCAAAGGTTTGCACCTCCAACACAGCAGCACTCCCTCCCTCAGTGTCCCACTTCGAGTGCCCGCCTAGCTTTTTGCGGGATGACAATTGAATACATAGTCTTCTGTTACACGTCGAGGTATACCGAACATTCCGCACATGGAACATGATGAACTCATCCTAATTGTTTTCAGAAATCAAACATTTCTCAGAAATGGGAGATGGTATCACAGTCTTATGAAGCATTAGGTTTTTTTTTCACTTAATTTGCAGAGCAATGCTGTTTTTTCCCTTCCCTCTCTGAGCTCAAATTTCATAGTATGTGATCTATGTTCAACATCTCTATTGAAGGTGCAACAATTGCGGCATAAACATTACAAATGCAGAGACTGATAAGTCAACCGATTACTGGGAAATAACTGCATTCGCATTACAATATAACAGTGCACGCTGGGATTTGAAAGAACATATAGAATTATAATTTATCCATATCTTACTTAGCACAAAGTTATCAAAATAAAAGTCCAATATAACAGTGTTATGTGACAGAAAGTAAACCCAAGGGAAACAGCACAGGAAAGCAAGAGATCAGAAAGCAAGAAATAAGACTAGCTGAAAATCCCAAGTGGTAGTCTGAAATTTGCAACACAATATATTTTGCCATAGAAATAAATGTCATTTTGTAAAAAATCTAAATGCTCAAATTTCCAAACAGCTTTAACCTATTCGCTTTAATTTATTACTTTATTCGCATTAATATCGAATTGATAGTTTATTAGCACTGGATAAAAATGTATCCATACAATTCTCATTATCCAATAACTGCCTATAAACATGTTCAACACTTACTTCAAAAAGGGAATTATTTTACATTTGTTTCATTAATTCTGCATTTTGTGCAAAATTCATTACAATGGACAATGAAATTTCATTTGTACATCACTTATCTACTGCAGCAATGATAAAAGATTAGCTCTTCCATAATAATCCTGCTACTTAAAGAGTCCAAGGAAGATGTTACATATTTTTGGTAATTTTAGAGCAAGGATCAGCAAAGAAGCTGAATGCTCCAAGCTGAATTATCCAAGCTGTACAAAAAATGACCAGACTTTTGTAAAATGTGACAGGAATATTCATTTTTCTTAAGATATGAAAGAGAAAAATCCTAAATTTGTGTTAGAAGTCAACGTGCAAAACGTATTGACTTTGCGTTAGATAATAATAGACATTTAAAGTTATCCAGCCACCTTCTCCACATTAAGTAACATCAAGGCTGGTCTTCTATCTCAGCAGTCTGCAGCAGTCTGCAGCAGTCACAGCATACTCATAACTTCCCTTGATATTTAAAAACAAATCTACCATTACTGCTTTGAAAATATTCAGAGACTGAGCCTGCCCAGTGCTCTTGGGTTGAGAATTTCAAAATATTCATAACCCCTCAGGAAAGAGATTTCCTCTCATCTCATTCTTGAATGACCTACCCCTTACCTTGAGACTATTCCACAGAGACCCGACCCGAAACATCGCCTAGCCATGTCCTCCAGAGATACTGCCTGACCTGCTGAGTTCCTGTAGCACGTTTTGTCTTTTTTGTTTAGCACCTGCAGTTCCTTGTGCCAAATCTTTCAGATCGATTTTTTTGTTCTGCTGCCATATCTAATGATCACTTAGACGAGTGGTTATTGTCGACCACTAATTGGGATGTTGGTGGTGAGCGACCTTCTCGAACTGTTGTCGTTCAGGTGGTGAGGGCCCTCTCTGAATCCTATTGGGGAGGGAATTCCACAATCGTAACTCAGTGGCGGTGAATAAACGGGAAAATATTTCCAAGTTAGGGCAGTGTACGATTTGAAGGAAATCATGAGGTTTTGCTGCACCTCCTGCTTTTGCGCTTCGAGATGACACAAGGTTTAAGTTTGGAGATGTGATTAAAGATGTTTTGATGAGTTGCCGCAGACATCATGAAGACTGCACATGGCTGCACCATGCCACACTAGTGGATCTGCTGCTTCACAACTCCCACAACCTGGGTTCAATCCAGACTCTCGATGTTGTGGAGTTTACATGTTTCTCCTCTTCCTTCACACGGTTTCTACCCATGTTCCACAGATGTGCGGGCTGGTAAATAATTTGGCCTCTATGAATTTCCCTTAGTGTGTGGGTGAGTGGTAGAATCTGGATGGAAGTTGATGGATTGTGGAGAATAAAACAGGATTAGCACAAATCATCAGTGTGGACTTGGTGAGCTAATGGGCCTGTTTCTACCCTGACTCTATGAGCAGTCATGATGCCCCAATAATGGGTGAAATGAATGCTGAAGGTAAAGGTGATATCAAACGTACAGACTGTTTTGCTGTGGATGCTGTCAAGCTCACTAAATATTGTTGGAGTTGTAGGAAATTAGACTAGATGTTCCGGGAAGATTCTTCCACCTCATTCAAGGAATTTAACCTGCAGACTCCCATCAATCAGACTGATGAGATGGTGTCAGTTTCCGAGCGCCAGAGAGGGGTTAACAAATCTGTCACTATTATTTATGAAAGGTATTCTTTGGATGAATATACATGGGAAGGTTCAGTACAAACCACTAGCCATCTATCTCCATTCAGTCTAGATCATTAGCTTGAGGTAAAATGTTTCTATTCTTACTCTGTTCAAAACACTGCTGATAGCCACTAATATAATGCAATCGATGCGTTTGTCAGCCTTCTGTCCAGCATGAATTGGACAAGAATGTTCTGAAAATGATACGCAATGACCCAAATCCTGAAGGGCCTGTCCCACTTTCACCACCTCATTCATGATTTCTGCCGAGTTTGCCCTTGACATACTCGCAGCATGGTCATCACGAGGTCGTAGGAGGTCGTGATGCTAGTCGTAGGTACTTGCGGCATCAGGTAGGTCGGGGTGTTTTTTCAACAGGATGAAAAATGTCCACAAGTAAAAAAGATCATGAATTAAGTCGTGAAAGTGGGACAGCCCTTTACTTCTGCACCATGTCAGACACAAAACCAATTCAACATGGAATATGCAGTCTGTTATTAGTGAAGCAGAATCTTTGCATGTTCCCAAAGATAAGGCCCCATTAATTTTGCAGGTCTGTGATGAACTAATACGATGCATAAACTTAGCCTGGGTCACTTCTGCTCTGGCTCCCAGCCCCTGATGGAGAAGCTCATGATTGTATCTGCATTTGTTCTGGAACAAGAAACATCTTTTGCAGCTGTTAATCGCCGTTTAAAACACTCTGCCCAGTTGCTGATGCGGTCGGTCCAGCAGTAAGAATTTAAAATACAAACCTGTTTATCTTTGCATTTACCAGGGTTTGATAGTGTATTTGTGTTAGTAGGTCATAGAATCTTCAAATAAGTGAAGCTGGCCAGTATATAGTATACCCATTAAGCACTTACATTAGGGTAGAAATAATGGTCATGAACTTCATCACTATCGAGCCAATAATGACTTTGCTCTTTGCTGTTCTTTATGGGATAAACTCTACATCCCATTGCTACCTATCATGTATCACCTATTTATTCAGAAAATATTTATAATGCACTATAAACACTTAACTCACACAAATTCACTCAATAGCATCCATTAAAACTTCAACCTGAAGCACTAAGGCACTGCACCACTCAGAAAATTGACTTTCTCAATTCACTTTACAATTCATTTAAACTGATATGGCAAAACCCGCCTTTCAGGCAGTGTTAACTAGAGATGAATACTCAGTAATTTCCAGATTTATTGCCTCTAAAACGTCAAACTACCAAAGATATTAATATTGTTAATTTGATGGTGGTTTTAGTTCTTTGCTACTGGACAATCCGAGTAGCTATTTCTGAATCTGGGAAATGCTATTCATAAGTTCCTCACATTGTTTCTCATACAAACTGGATTACCTCACAAGGTGAAAACTTGAACATCCTACGAACCAAAACATCAGGGTTGGGGAAGACATGAAGCCGCTTTAACGTCGAGACAGCGAGTCTGACATTGTTCTGAAAGTCTAAGTAAACTATCTTGGTGATGGGCTAAACTGTGGTTTGAAGATTACACAAGGTAATGTGTGTAGCATATGTGTTTAAAATGTGTTTAAACCGAAGACAGACAAAACTCTGGAGTAACTCAGCTGGTCAGGCAGCATCTCTGGAGAGAAGGAATGGGTGACATTTCTGGTCGAGATCCTTCTTCAGACTTTGAGTCAGGGTAACAAGAGATATATAACCATATAACCATATAACAATTACAGCACGGAAACAGGCCCTCTCGGCCCTTCCAGTCCGTGCCGACCATTTGTTTTCCCCTAGTCCCATCTACCTGCACTCAGACCATACCCCTCCATTCCCTTCACGTCCATATATATATATATAGACGGCACTTCGGACAAATTGTCCCTCCCCCATCCTAGTCGTCGTACTAGTTTCACTGTGGTCCTGTTAAGATCCACTATCTGTATAACTCGTTATCACCTATCCCACAGCCAACAATGGACCACTGTGGGCTCCACATTTCCTTGATTATTGTTGCTTTTTGCATAACTTCCATTTGTCATAAGTACCGTTTATATCTCTCATTCCCCTGACCCTCAGTCTGAAGAAGGGTCTTGAACCGAAACGTCACCTATTCCTTTTCTCCAGAGATGCTGTCTGACCCGCTGAGTTTCTCCGGCTTTTTGTGTCTGTTTTTGGTTTATACATGGTAATGCTTGATACTCTGTCCTTAAGGAGGAGCTCATAACACAGTGGAACCTCACCGTTGCATTCACAGCACAATTAAAATATTATACATTGGCCCCAAATATCTAGCCTTTTCATCTTCCAAGTATATTGATCTGTTTTTGGATAACGTTCTAACAAGAAACTGAATCTATCTTTCTAAAACTCCATCCTCTTTGCCACTGTATCTATTCCTCCCTATTCAAAACAAACGACTGCATCAAGAGGCACTCAACAGTTTAGTAAATATTTCAAGAATCAATGGATGGAACACAGAGGGGTGGAGGACACCAACATCGCCTAGCCAGGCCGATCCTGCAACTCCCACCCAGTGCCGCTGTCAGGACAACCGGCCTTGAAGGCCAAGCACTCTACATTTTTTAACAACTTGGACTTGAATCAAGTTGGAAAAGTGGGAACTCTTGTGTATTGCCATAGTGTAAATTATGGCAGGTAGACTAAATTGCTGGAGAAACTCAGCGGGTGCGGCAGCATCTATGGAGCGAAGATTTCCTTCGCTCCATAGATGCTGCCGCACCCGCTGAGTTTCTCCAGCAATTTAGTCTACCTTCGATTCTCCAGCATCTGCAGTTCCTTCTTGAACGTGTAAGCTATGGCAATTCTTCCACTCTTGTACTTAAGTATCATTGAGCTTATGGAGAGTAAGATTTGTGCTAAACCGTTTGCAATAAAAGGAATCTCACTGTACCTAATTTCACTGTACATGTGACATTAAAGTATTATTGAACTGTTAAAAACTTTCTGTTCACATGCTTGCATTTTGTTAGGTTTAATCACCTTGGTGCTGTGATACTTTCAGCAATTTGTTTAAAAGCATTTCTCGGCCCTCGTAAGCCAGCGTGTCCTAGTGTTTGACTCTGAGGGACATTGAGATGCATCTGACGGAATCTTGACTGGGGAATTTGTCTTCCCACTAATTCTGGTTCATCAAATTGCTGGGGGTTTCTGTAGATCGACCGCATTGTAGATCGACCGGCATTGCTATTCTCCCAGTGCTGTTGCATATCTTGCCTGCTGTTGCTAAGTTAATCAATAGCACGCTGATTTATATCCAAGCGTCCAGAAGTTTAGAACTTCTGACAATCAAATGCAAATCCCAGTCTCGACTCAGGCTTCTGGATGAAAGTTGGAGTAGAGAGGCTCTTCGGGTTTAGTCGAATATCTTCAGAAGACAGGACCTGAAATAGGGTCTAAATGCAGATGTTGCCACACTCTTGTCAAACTCTCATGGCAACGTCAGAAGAATGGCCTGGAGGCCGTGTCGGTAAAATGATTCACAAAGATTGACACAGTTATGAGAGAGAAAACTGATAATTATTTTAAAGAGTTTCCTTTACAATGGAAATGGAGGCAATCTACCGACTGCCAGTCCGCATGCCTTGTGCAGCCAACAGCAACATCAAAGTGATTTATCAGAATTGAAAAATGCAGGCAGCCAAGAAAACCCTGACCTTTTAATAGAGAGGCTAAATAAGTTGGGTTTGTATTCTTGGAAGTTTATCAGAATGAGGAAAGATTTTGTTGAAACATAAAAGATCCCGAGGGCACACTGGAGGGTAGATGCTGAGACGTTTTTATTAGTTGTAGGAATATCGAATGAGGGGACATCGTTTTAAGATCAGGAACAGTCATTTAAAACTGATTCATCATTCTCAAAGAAGATGGTGCTTCTCTGGAATCCTATGTTGTTGTGGAGCGTAGCTCATCAGAGGCATTTAAAGTGGAGGTAAATACATTTTTGAAAGATTGGGGGATTGAGGGCTATGGGAACCTGGTGAGGCCTGGGCTACAATAGTCCTGATCTTAAGAAATACTGGGGTCAGGTGATCTAAGCTTGCCTCAACTGCATTCCTGGAACTGCAGTCTAAAGAATTGTTTAAGACATAGTAATAACAAATACATTTCTATGATAATTAATGCAAAAATAAACTTGGATAAGCAAAAAAACCACCACCCTGAAACACGCAGTCTTAGGGAACAGATTATGCAACAAGGCACCATACAAAACTTTAACATTTGAAGACATGCAATATATATTTTTCAGTGCAAGTCTTTGCAGACTTTAAAATCCAACAATTTTCAGCTTGTAACTTTCGGCACGTTCTTGCCACATTAACAAGCAACAGATCACTAAACATTCTAGGAACAAAATATTTTTCATCTTATTTTCAGAAGGTTTCTGGTAATAATTGAATCCGTGGCATTATGACCGTCAACCACGATCAAATGGAAGAAATGCAACAAATGGAAATTCATCCACCCTCGTAAAATACACACAACCTAATCGGTTAGTTAAAGCACTCGTTTAAATACAGTTTAATATCTATCCATCGGGTTAGCCTGATATGCACAACATCAAAACCAAACGCTGTTCATCCTGTAGCTCAGCCAACAGCAGGGACACTTGCTGCAATGCAAAAACAAAAGGTCAGGTTCTCCCCAAATGAGGAAAATCTATTCCGCAAGGCATTCCGCATAGCAGTCTAACTAAAGACCGATGGAAAAATTACACACAAGGTTATCTAAGTGAAAGTGCCCATTAGCTAGGATTTAAAGAGCATGACGATAGTCCTCTAACCACTTCAACAGATTCCTTCAACAGAATAATTTAGTAGCTCACAGCCAGTAACGTACAATATAGAATTAAGCTCCAGTGAGAAACTGCTAGCAGACTGTGATATACTTAAGGGGCTCTGATGAGATTAAACTAATCAAAAACCCAAACCAGGAACACCCCGTCACTCATTTTATACTGAATCTTCTCATCATTTCTGAGTTCAGGTAGGCATTAACTACCATTTGTTTCACTTCCTGTTTATAGGATCTAGCTGTGCTTATTGCCCTGTCTACCTTTGGAACAATGAACCAAGTTCAAATGTCAAGTTATTGAAACTGAAGTACTTTGAAGACGTGATCTCTCCATGACAAAGAATATTCTGTTTAGCTGCTTCATTAGTTTGATCTGACATTCAGAAGGGTCTCGACCCGAAACGTCACCTATTCCTTCTCTCCAGAGATGCTGCCCGTCCCGCTGAGTTACTCCAGCAGCTTGTGTCTACCTTCGATTTAAACCAGCATCTGCAGTTCTTTCCTACACATTCAAGACTTTTCGTAAGGCAAGAAGAAACATGACAAAATAAAGTTGTATAAAAAGGGGTGGGGTGTTTTAACAGGAAATAATCCATAGAAATTTGTTTGGAAACTCTGCAGTTATTATTACCAGCTTAGCACCTCAGAAAGTCTAGAAAATAAATTGAGACATTGATTATTTTTCATGCTGGGTCTATGTTTCTAAAGGAAAAGCAAAATGGGGACACAAGAGACTTATGGGCCTGTCCCACTTAGGCGACTGTCAGAGTGGAACACACACACACTCACACAAACACATCGCTTCCTTCACCAGCCCGTTATGCTGGTGGGGGACAGGGCAAGCTGGGGAGTGCTGTCTGAGTGAAATTCACACAGTGCAAAGCCAATGTGATAGACACACACCGCGATGAACAGGAAGGTTGGCGCTGTAATTAATAAGCTAAAAAGCACAGTAAGTAATTTAAAAGAGGGGGGGAGAGGGGGGAGAAGGGGGAGAGAGGGGGGAGAAGGAATGGAGACAACTTTTAATAAGCCAGAGATACACGGCTGTGAAGCTCGGCGGACATTAACATTACCAGTCGGTATGCTTGGTTCTGAAAACTACTGCTTACGTTATTTCCCCCCAATGAGCCAATAAAATTTGCTGGTCAGCACCGGCCACAACCAACAAGAACCTAAGAGAACCTTCGACCTCCTGGCAAACCACTAGAACCTCCTGGCGACCCACCTATGGCTCGAGAATTCTCGCTACTCTCCATGGCGGCTTCATTCTAGTTGCCGCTAATTTGTCAACGTGTTGAAATATTTGTGGCAACCATAATGAGGCCGCGACTAGTTCCCAGAATGTGGGAACTCCTCACGACCATGAAGGCGACTCCCCGGCAACCACCCGTAATTCTTAAGGGGTTGGACAGGCTAGATGCAGGAAGATTGTTCCCGATGTTGGGGAAGTCCAGGACAAGGGGGAAATCCTTTAAGACCGAGATGAGAAAGACTTTTTTCACACAGAGAGTGGTGAGTCTCTGGAACTCTCTGCCGCAGAGGGTAGTGGAGGCCAGTTTATTTGCTATATTTAAGAGGGAGTTGGATGTGGCCCTTGTGGCTAACGGGATCAGGGGGTATGGAGAGAAGGCAGGTATGGGATACTGAGTTGGATGATCAGCCATGATCATATTGAATGGCGGTGCAGGCTCGAAGGGCCGAATGGCCTACTCCTGCACCTAATTTCTATGTTTCTATGTGAACATGTGGCGACCGCATATTCTCCTGCCGTCACCTGTGGGACAGGCCCTTAAGGAGGGATCCTGATCTGAAACGTTAGCTGTCCATTTCCATCCTCGGATGCTACCTGACCCGCAGAGTTCCTCCTACAGTTTGTGTTTTGCACTAAAGGAAGTGAGCAGCTTGTAGGATACAGAATGATAATAATGCTTCTGAATTGGAAACTTTGCTTCAAGCTTTGCGACACAACTCCTTAAGTGAATACATTTTGAAGAATACTGAAAAAAATAAAAACAGCATTTGTTCAAATAGATGACAAAATACTTTGATTTACTTTATCAAGATGAAATAGTTATAGACATAAAAAAACAAATGCAAGTGTCAGTTAGGTTAGTCTGAGAAATGATGGCAATAAATTGGACTTTCCTTCAAGGCCAAGACATAAAAAGATAATTTTACCAAAGGTATTAAATCTAACCAATACAGTGTAACAAAATGGATGCCATCTCTTTAATACAATGCAATTCTGCAGTTCATTATACTGCATTATTTTAGCTCTTGATATGTTAAAGGCTCTGTTTATGGTCGCCTGGATCACCAAATGCAGAATCGAGGTATTCTGTGACCTTGTTCTTCTCACCGGGGCATGAAATTACAGTTGTGACACCTTGGTATTACAGTCATAAATACTGCAAACCGCATACCTAACAGCTATATATACTCACTTTCTATTGTCTTCAAACATAAACCTGACCAGTATTTATTTAAAGGGGGGGGGGGGGGGGGGGGGGAATTGAAAAACATAGAATTTATTGCCCTATTTTCTTACCTTATTCCATTCCCTGAAAAGTTATTTTTTAAATTAGCAATGTGGTTTTACACGAGATCCTATTAACTCTATCCAATCCAGAATCCTCGTCACAAATATTATAATCTGCCTGAATTGTGTAAGATGCAGACCATATCCCTTACTAAGAATAAATTAATTTAGGTAGAAAATTTACAATATTTGACAAATTAATTTTCTTGAAATTAATATTCTGCAAAAAAACCTTTTTAAATTATTGCATTTCAGAACAAGACCTCCTGTAAAGTTGAGGAATTTTCAGCTTCAGAGAACAATTTTGATAATACAGGAGAATTATTTTGTAGAGAAGACTGATAGATAGCACATGGAAGTCCCTACCACAAACATTGATATAAGCAAAATCCATAATCCTTAAAAGGGATGCAGATAAATAATTAAAAGAGCAGGCATTCATATTTTGAAAAAGGGGAAAGGCAAGCGTCTAAGGGGAAAGAGCAGAGTAACGGCATTATGTGGATAGCTCTTAAAAAGTGAACAGAGGCCCAATAGGCTAAACAGCCTTCTTTATTGTAAAATGCTAATTCAAATACTTCAGCTCAAAGGGTAATTAAACATTGAACATTAATGAGCACATTTATGCACAGACACAAATGCACACTGTATATTATTACTGAGCAAGTAAGGGGCATTACATTGTTAATTCAGTCATTACACTTGTTTTCCTGTGATATATATGAAAGTTAAAGTCTAATCATTAACCAAAACTTTCTATTATTTACATTTATACAGAGAAAACTAACTGTTGTACAAAAAGACTATCAACTGCTAAATTAACCAGTTAGGCTATCAATGTTTGGCGGATACAATTTTTTTTCTTCCAATGATTTAAAATATCATTGAACCACAACTGTATATAATGCATCTTAAATCAATCTAAAGAATCAGTGTCCTATCTCAGCCATTCTGGAATCCAGAATAGACTTTCTGTGCCAGAATTTACTTATAAAAATATAAGCAGCATCCAAAAAAGCAACTACCATACTTTGAATATGAACCTTGTAAAGCATATCAGGAGATCTCCATCTGTGGAGCATTCATTAAAGCATAAACCCACCATTTCACAAATGTAACATTCACTTCTGCTGCTTTGAGGAAATGTTAAAATGTAATAGTATTTACAGTAGCTTTGTCATGCAAAAGATGACAAGTAAATTGGAACAACATAACATCACAACATGTTAAACCATGTTCTTAACCAACTGATTTTTATGTTCACAAACAGAACCACTTAAAGTTAACATTGGAGAGTTGTTTTGAAACATATTTCAGACAATCTCTTCTAGTAACTACTTAAATCTACCAAATTACTTAGAAACAAGGAACTGCAGAAGCTGGTTTACAAAAAAAAGGCACAAAGTGAAGAGTAGCTCATGTCTGAGGATGTGAAGAAGTGTCCCGTCCCAAAATGTCTCTTTGAGTTTGCGTTTAGTTTATTGTCATGTGTACCGAGATACAGTGAAAAGGATTTGTTGTGTGCTACAAATATGCGACGATAATCGAGCCATTCACAGTGTACAGATACATGATGAAGGGAATAACGTGAATAACGTTTAGTGCTTGCCATGTTTTCCAGAAATGCTCCCTGACCTGCTGAGTTACTCCAGCACTTTGTGTCTTTTCCCCTATATATTACACTTGCTATTTCTTCCTTATCATGCCATTTTTGCTTCGGAATGCTATTATTACATGATCTACCTCCTTAACCCGACCATTGTTTAAAAAATCTTGTGACTTACAACTTTAAAAGAAGTTACTTTGAATGGGGAAGAAAAAAATAATTTACATTAGTTAAGGTAGAAAAGAACAATGTTAAGATATAAATTATTTGGTTAGTGATTGATATATCCTGGCCTTGATGTCTACCCTTGAGCAACAAGGCTGTGCACGCCATACGCAAGAAGAAGTTATTAACTTATTGATGCATAGTATATATATATATCTTTCAGATATGTACAGAATATCACATCACTTGTAAAAAGGGCTAAGGTGGATGGTCGAGAGCTGCAAGCTCCTGGGCATAAATATCACCGATAATTTGTCCTTGTCTAACCACTCTGATGTGTAGACAACAAAACATTAGATTGAAGCAGGGTCTCGACCAGAAACGTCACCCATTCCTTCTCTCCAGAGATACTGCCTGACCCGCTGAGGTACTCCAGCGTTTTGTGTCTACCTTCAACAAAGTACTCCAATGCCTCTACTTCCTCAGAAGATGAAGGAAATTCAGCATGTTTCCGACAATTCCAACCAATAAATATGTAGAAAGCATCCTAGAAGGATGCATTACATCTTGGTTTGGCAACTACTCTGCCCAAGACCGCAAGAAATTGCAGTGTTGTGGATGTAGCTCAATCCAGAACACAGATCACCAGGAACACTTCCCACCAGCGTGAAAAAGCAGCCACTTACACCTCCAGTCATTCTCTTCCATCGGGCAGAAGATACAAACGTTTGAAAGCATGCACTGCAAGATTCATAAACAGCCTTTTCTCCTCCAGTGATCCGAGTGTCTTTCATAAGCCCAGTCCCACTTTCCCAACCTACGTCTTTGCAGCACTTTTTATTTGTTGCACTTATTCTCTTTTCAGGATCTTTCAGAACAACACAATGTCTATGGAGTGAAATGAAAATTGCTATGACATGGACAGAAGGGTGAGGGACTATTTGAAGTTACGATTAAGAAGACTTTCTAAAAGAAACAACTATTTTTCACTGCGCCTTGCAGAATGCTGAGATTGATGTATAGTCTGTGAACTGATTTAATGCAGGAAGGAACTACAGGTGCTGGTTTACACCGAAAACAGACACAAAATGCTGGAGCAACTCAGTGGGCCAGACAGCATCTGTGGATAGAAGGAATTAGGTGACGTTGCGGGTCGAGATCCTACTTCAGACTTTGCAGACTTCAGATTCTGTGTATATTTTGTAGACAAACACTGCAACCAATTTGCCACAGCATTATAGAACAAACAGCAGATATATATGGCCAGTTAATGTATTGTTGGTGTAATACATGCTAGTCATCAAATACTGCACTGGAATATGATTCCAGATTGCTGGCTCACTTATTGAAGTTAGTTTTGAATCATGAGGGTGAGGACAGGCCATCAACTGTGGGGTGAAGCGTGGAGATAATACACAGACCAGAGATGAAGAACCACAGGCTGAGGTAGAGGACAAGAACGGTTGCCACGGTAGTGTGGGGCAATGTCATGAATCAACCTTGCAAACTGCATTCAACAAAACAAACATTTAATTACATAACCTGCACCAAGTAATCAAACACTAATTGAATCGAACAAAACAAATTCTACATTATTGAAGTCTGGGCTGGTACGGTACTAGTATGGGTGTCAGGGGTTATGGAGAAAGGGCAGAAGAATGGGGTTGAGAGGGAAAGACAGATCAGTCATGATTGAATGGCCGCGTGGACTTGATGGGGCGAATGGCTTAATTCTGCTCCTATAACTTGTGAATTTATGGAATGCTTATGTCAATGAAGGAACTTGCTAATCAATAAGCTTTTGGCCCTTCAGCCTGAGAACGTACAACTGTGTACTTCATCCTCTTTCCTTATGCATTTAACTGTGGACACAAGTGAATGTAAAATACCCTTTATGCAAAGGGAGGTAGGTGTCTTGTGCTTTGTGCTTGATGCTGTATCTCTATCTTTGTTTCTACTACATCCATCTGCTGACTTAGAAAATGAGCCTTGAACATGTAGCTAAATTAGTGAACCAACACTGTACCCTGTTGGTCGGCAACAATGGATTTACTGACAAGATGTTAAACCACTTTATACAATGCACAATCATTTCTACTGGGGCATTCTGCAAGTAAAGCAAAAACTGGTTCATGACACTTCAGCTTGCAATTTTCCGGATACATCGCTGGAGCAATTTGCTTTTATTAAAAAATTTGATTAATTTTTTTCTTTAAAGTCATCTTTACTTTGTTACTGGCGTGAGACGTAACTGACACCCATGGAGAGATTGGTTGACATCAGGTTGTTTATTTAACTAAAGGTTCGTTCTTCAAATTTGAGAAAGAGCACAAAAGGTAGACATTTGCTTTGCAGTTCAGATTTAAGTTCTCCATATATATTATAAGATGACACCAGTATTTTCTGATGCTCAATAGCTACATATTGGGAATGTCTTTAATGCTTTGAAAATTAACAAGAGCAGCATTCAGCTTAAAGCCAAAAGCTGTCAGTACTGATTTAAGGTTTCATGAAAGTAAATTTGATGTGAATTAGAAAAGTCTAGCCTTGTTATACGGTTAGTCACATTAGCATGGGAAGGACACAAATGTCATTTGCTGGATTTTATGAAGATTAAAAGTGCATGGAAATTATGCATTTAAGGCACCCTTCTCACTCGATGTGACCTTATTTTCAAATCTGTAGAATGAAATAAGGCATTTTACTGAGGCATTTTACCAAAAAAATCATCGTCCAGTTTTTTTTTTAAAGTTCACAAAGATGTTGATTTTTTTTTTAATGTTTTCGGCATTTTCCTACAATCATAGAAACTCAGATAAAGTCATGCCTGTGGATTATGCGAAAGTAGCCTGAAAAAATTCTTCACAACTCTAAAGGATAGGTATGATGCTCAGTATATAGCAGCGACTCCATTACTGATCAATCTCTACTCAAGAGATCTGAAAGGACACCTCTTGAACCTGCTTTTTTTTTCAGACAACTTGGGCAGTCACGGTGGTGCAGCGGTAGAGTTGCTGCCTTACAGCGCTTGCAGCACCGGAGTCCCAGGTTCGACCCCGACTACAGGTGCTGTCTGTACGGAGTTTGTACGTCCTCCCCGTGACCGCGTGGGTTTTCTCCGAGATCTTCGGTTTCCTCCCACAATCCAAAGTCGTACAGGTTTGTAGGTTAATTGGCTTGGTATAAGTGTAAATTGTCCCTAGTGTGTGTAGGATAGGGTGAATGTGCGGGGATCGCTGGTTGGCGCAGACTTGGTGGATCAAAGGGCCTGTTTCCGTGCTGTATCTCTAAACCAAACTACACATAAAATCATTAGACTTCCCCCCACCGAACCCCAAAATGAAATTCCTAAGCCCATCTAATTCAGCTTCCACCAGTCAGGTAGATGCCTAACTATAATAGTGTTGACTACTTATAGAATCTTATTGATTAGTCTACAACCCACCTAGGCATAATGTGAGGACAGCAGATCAAAAAATATTTTTTTCCCTACCTAATGTGCTACACTTAATCACATAGTATCAAATAACAAAATATAATATATTCCAAAATGTTACATTCTAAACATTACTGTTGGGCTCTGAGCAATCTATTTTAGCCATGAATTCAAGGAGGTTTGTGTACTGCTGGATCGGTCAGCTTGGGACACAAGGGATGGAATCATATTGCTCATTGTACAATACAGCTTTTCCCATCTTTCCAATCTTCTTCCCAACTCTGGCTCCTTGCATTCTTCATTTTCTTCATCCCATCGATGGTAACTACACTTTAGCTACTTAAATCCCAAACTGTTGAAATGATTCCCAGTAAACCTCTCTCATCCTGCCAGACATCCCCTGAAATCTCCCTCGGCTATCTCAGCTGTCTGTCTTCAGCTCAGTTCATTTTGTTCTATTACCTTGAGGAGAAGCATTTAGGGATGTTTTAATACATTAAAAGTGCCATTTATGTTGTGGGAGTGGTTGTTATTGATTATCCTTGAGGGGAACGTCCCAGGGAGAAACTACATCATCATTTCTTCTTGGAGGTCAATGCTTGACAGGCTAGGCATTGTTGCATGGCAAAGTTGATTGAACAAACTGAAAGAGCTTTTCTGTTAGCCCATTATAAAAGTTCAGCTAAGATTGGAGTGGAATAAGCTATTTGTAACAAATGATATAATAAAGTCCTAATTTGATATGGCCACTTTAACCTCCTCCAGCAATTTATTTTATGCTCCAGATTCTAGCATCTGCCGTCTCTGGCGTCTGCTGATTACAATTATAATTCTTGATTGCTGAAGTTGTGTTTATTTTTTCAGTTTTAGTGGAAAATTGCCACCAACATTTCAAAAGGGATCAGATATTCTAGAGCACAGAGAGGAACAAGAAGGCAGAGATTATTTATATTCTAATGATTGAAAGGAAGCCTTGTAGTTTATAATTCAAGTACGAATGAGTCCAGTCCCCTCAGGTACATCAATTATCACCAATTCTCATTAAGCCAATGTGCAATGTGTTTCCAACACATTGTCTATATTTTTCGTTATATTTAACAAAATGCTGCCTCATATTGCACTAACATTTTCACGCCACTGGGCCATAGTTGTACATTGCCGGGCACGATGCAGTATGGAAGAAAAAGATAAATGATTCACAAATTTTACAAGAATTATCCCAGGATTGAGTAAGAATGAGTAGGAAGAGTATGATGAGCGATTGTCGATACTGGGCCTGAACTCACTGGAGTTTTGTAGAATGACAGGGGTGACCTCATTGAAACATAGAGAATAGTGAATGGCTTGGATAGAGTGGATGTGGAGAGGATGGTTCCACTCGTGGGAGAGTCTAGGACTAGAGGTCATAGCCTCCGAAAGAAAAAGTGTTCTTTTAGGAAGGAGGTGAGGAGAAATGTCTTTAGTCAGAGGGTGGTGAATCTGTGGAATTCTTTGCCACAAAAGGCTGTGGAGGCCAAGTCACTGGATATTTTTAAGGCAGAGATAGGTAGATTCTTGATTAGTACAGGTGTCAGAGGCTATGGGGAGAAGGCGGGAGAAGGCAGGAGAATGGGGTCAGGAGGGAGAGATAGATCAGCCATGATTGAATGGTGTAGACTTAATGGGCTGAATGGCCTAATTCTATTCCTATCACTTGAAATTCTATTCCTATCACGAAATTGATTCTAACAATCATTCATCCGGGTGCTACGTGAAGTAACTGGTCACATCCGAGTAGTGTTAAGGCTGCAATCCAGCTAGAGTTCAGATGCTGGAGTAATTCAGTGGGTCAGACAGCATCTCTGGAGAAAAGGAATAGGCGACGTTTTGAGTCAGAACCGTTCTTCAGACTTCAGATGACAGTGAGAGCTGTTCAATGAACAGTTGGATCTGCTTTGTGTTATTACTGTCCCATAATTTAAGATGCGGGACAAAAGAATCTCCCTGAACCAGATACCTGTTTAGAACACAGTCCTTTTAACCCTTCTATAGACAGGTCATGCATCAAGTTGAAATTGTTAGTGCATCAATCTCTTTTGGACACTACCTTAAATGGCTATTGTGCATTCATTCTAGTTGGGAGAAATACTTACTTTAAAGACAGTGTTAGTTTGTTAATGGGCAGCTCACGGCAGTCTACTATGACATGAAGCGTGTGGATGCAGCCACTGCTTTATACCTCAGGTTTCCCTACGCTGCAAATGCAACTCTGCCCCGGTTTTCGTTGCTTCGCTGCTTCAGCGGTGCAATGAAGCCCAAAAGCTTTAATGATTAATTAGACCCTACATACAAGCTTTTCTTCAATAAAAGATTGTTCAGATTATTTAATTGTGCAGCTGCAAAATTAGTTGTGCCTAACACAAGACTTCAATGTCTGCTTCCTTGCTAACCGTAAAAAGGGTGATATCAAAAAGCATTTAAAAAAGGTTGTGATGTGCCAATCAATCCCAGTTCTTATGCCTCATGCAGTGTAGATAGTAGTTAATTTCAGCTATCTTCAGCTCTTCAACACAGAAGTTTACGGTCAGTTACGGATCTCAAGCTAAGGCTACGAAAAATAACTGCGCTATATTACAGCAGAATTTATTATAACAAACGGTATTCGCAAATAGAACACTAAAGAGCAAGATTTGAACTGTGTCACACATAGGGAATTTAATTGAACTGCATAACCTATCAGAAATGATTAGAGTCAAAGAAACCATAATAAACTGATGGCCTAAAGAACCCGTCTGCACAGCAAGTAACACACAAGGAGTCATTTTAGTCAATTAAAAGACTATAATTCCATTCATCTAACTTAATGTCCAGAGAACTGTATAAGCCGATTTATATGATGCTTTATAAAAATTAGATACTGTAATAAATACTGCCTCAAAAAGACAAATTTATTATGTCTACTTCGAAATACTGGGCAGAAAAAAATGCAAATGTCAAGAAAGTCAAGAGTATTTTATTGTCATATGTCCCGAAAAGGAACAATTCAATTCTTACTTGCAGCAGCACAGAAGGCTTGTAAACACAGTACTAAGTGGATCCCATAATAGGCAACAGTGTCCAATCAATTAAAAATGACAATATGGAGCAAAATCACAAACAAAGCTTGAATTCCGAGTGCAACCAAGGCAGTTCATAGTTTGGAGTTTAGTTGGTGTTCGTAGTGTTCAATAGCCTGATGATTGTTGGGAAGAAAGTGTAAATGTTTGTGCAACAAATGGTTCACGAAAGTCTAATCTTGATCTGAAGAAGATTCCTGACCTGAAATGTCACCCATTCATTCCCTCCGCAGATGTTGCCCATCCTGCCCAGTTCCCCCCGCACTTCATGTTTTGCTCAAGATTTCAGCATCTGCAATCTCCAGGCTTTCTATTCTGATCATGGGTCGAACTACGTTTGGGCACCATCTCAACAGATTCCAACTCTGTCTATTAGCCACTGGTAATGGGCCAAAGATCAATTGCTAGTGAAAGGATTCACATCCTCACACATTGTCTTGCACACATTGAAAACCCACATCGTTCATGATTCAGCTTCCAAACACCCCAAAATAGCAAATTTAATCAGCATCTGAGAAGTGGTTAAGTGAACTACTTCTCTGCCACAGTAAAACTGCATGAAGAAGTGTGCTCACTTTTGACAGTGCTGTCAACTCCCAACAACAGAACCGGCACAGGAGTGACAGAGGTAATGATCTCTGTACATAGATGGACCATTGCTTTTTTTTGAGGGGCGGGGGTCAAAGGGGGAGTTAGGAGAGAAAGAGAGGTGTGTATCAGTTTTTAACTTCAAGCAAGAAACAAACAGCTGGAGGTACACAGCCCATCAGGCATCAGTCCAGATGAAGGGTCTCGGCCCGAGACACTGTCCATTTCCTCCCGCAGATGCTGTCTGACCTACCAAGCTCTTCCACAGTTTTGTTTTTTTTTTGTTCCAGACATCCAGCATCTGCAGTCTCATATTTCCATTTAATATATAAAATGTGTCATTTGATCAACTCTCATATACCACCATGAAATATTTTAATTGGTCCAAAATACATTTGGAGTATTGCATACAGTTCTGCTCGCCCCATTACAGGAGGGATGTGGAGGCTTTGGGGAGGGTGGAGGAGAAGTTTACCAGAATGATGCTTGGGAAGGGGAGGGGGAGGGGGGTAGGGGGGGAGGGAGGGAGAGAGGGGGAGAGGGGGAGAGGGGAGAGGGGGAGAGGGGGAGAGGGGGAGAGGGGGAGAGGGGGAGAGAGGGGAGAGGGGAGAGGGGGAGAGAGGGAGAGAGGGGAGAGGGGCAGAGAGGGGGCAGAGAGGGAGAGAGGGGCAGAGGGGCAGAGGGGGAGAGGGGAGAGGGGAGGGGGGAGAGGGGAGGGGGAGGGGGGAGGGGGAGGGGAGAGGGGAGAGGGGAGAGAGGGGAGAGAGGGAGAGGGAGAGGAGGGAGAGAGGGAGAGAGGGGAGAGGGGGAGAGGGGGAGAGGGAGAGGGGAGAGGGGAGAGGGAGAGGGAGAGGGGAGAGAGGGGAGAGAGGGGGGAGAGGGGGAGAGGGAGAGGGAGAGGGAGAGGGAGAGGGAGAGGGAGAGGGAGAGGGAGAGGGAGAGAGAGAGAGACTAGTGAAATGACAGACAAATTCTTGACGCATTTAGTACAGGTAAGTGTGAAGTAGTGCACTTTGGGGAAAAAACACGGAGAGGCATTCAAAGTTGTGTCATGTGAAAGAGCAGAAGAAAGTATTAGACAATTAAGAAAGCACTTTGGATAAACAGCTTTGTAAACAGATTACCAGAAAGTCACACTGAAGTTTTGCAAATCACTGCAGCGCTGTGTAAACTTCTAGGCCTGAAGTTAGTAAGGATGTTAGAGGCTGAATAGGGCGCAGAGGTCGTTTGCCAGAACGATTCAAGAGATTAGTGGGTTAGTTATATGGAGTCAGTGGAGGAAGTAGGATTGTTCTCTTTGGAGCAATTAGGTTAAAAGGAAAATCTAATTGGATATTTAAAGTTATGAAGAAGTTTGATAGCAAGTGCAGGAAGGTGTAAAACACCTTCTCTGTAAACTATTGTCTCTGTTAACAATTGTGTATCAGCTAATGAGTTTGATTCATACTGGCGTGTGGCACTATAACTGTAAACTAGAAGTAAACAATTTGATTGAACAGTTAACATCATCAATTTACTCAAAAAAAAACAGTTAACAAGAGCAGTGAAAACATAACCTATGTTTAAAAATTGCGGCAATCTCCTCCATTTTAAACAAGGCATTTTGACCAGATAAGCAGGGCAGTCGCAGCGGCGCAGCGGTAGAGTTGCTGCCTCACAGCAAAATGCAGCGCTGGAGACCCGGGTTTGATTCCGACTACGGGCGCTGTCTGTACGGAGTTTGTATGTTCTCCCCGTGAAACTGCGTGGGTTTTTCTCCGAGATCTTCGGTATCCTCCCACATTCCAAAGACGTACAGGTTTGTAGGTTAATTGGCTTGATTAATTGGCTTGATAATTGTAAAAATTGTCCAGTATAAAATTGTCCAACTTCCAGTATAGTCCCTGGTGGACTCTTCGGATGGTACAAGGTTCATGAGTGGAGGATAGAAATACTCACATTATGTTTTAATTTAATCTCAGTCGTTTGCAGCAGGCTCAACAACCATGGAATTATCAATTCCCACCTTAATGTAACCTCAAAAAGGTTTACAAATAACTTTAAAAATCCTCACGCACAAATTTATGATGATCCAGGAAGCAAATCTGAAATCAGATTTCATTGTGACTTTAAAAAGACCGAAAGAGATCAATCCCAGCCTCTGCCATCCTTCTACACTCAACTCACTCATCCCTGCTGTCATTCTGGTGAAGCTGCCCGTATCTTTACCTGGTTCTTGACATTCTTACCAAAATGTGGAGTCTGAATTTCAAGGGGACCCACAATTGCAAAGTATGGAGGAAAAACTTGGTTTTCAAATTACACTGGACTTATTTCAGAGTTCCAGAATAGACAAGACAGGCCAAATAAGTCATTTCTTATTCTAAAATGTCTTGTTGCTATTATATAGCAAATACTGTGTACTATGACTCATCAAGCTGTGAACTACATTTATGGATAGTATTTTTCCAAGGTTAATTACATGCAAATACAGTCGTTATGAATTACATGCAAATATAATTATCTACATCTTTGATGCAGATCTATGGATTTACAAAACAGTCACATAACATAATTTCTTGCTGTTCAGTTTGAGCTCAACACAGCAATGTTGGTTAAAAAGAAGGTCCTCAGACTGAAGCCATGATCGCATCATTTATAAATAGCCTGCCATTCATACAATCTATTGCTAGAAGTTAGATAATTATCTTACATATTTTTGTTAAATATCAGGGGTTTGGCTGTACGGGTTGCTCGTGGAATACCAAATGTTTTCCTATTTTATAATGCAGCAAACGTTGGGCAATTTTCCCTCAGCGGCAAAACCGGTTTATCCAGCTTTTGACGTAAGATGTCGCTTTAATATGGAGGCACCAGACAAAGAAGGTTGGAAACACGAGCACAGCATAAAGTCCAGGAACTCAACGGGTCAGGCAGCATCTGTGCAGAGAGATAGACAGACAACGTCTCAGGTCAGAAGGCACACAAAAATGCTGGAGAAACTCAGCGGGTGCAGCAGCATCTATGCAGCGAAGGAAATAGGCAACGTTTCGGGCCGAAGCCCAAAGGTTTCGGCCCGAAACGTTACCTATTTCCTTCGCTCCATAGATGTTGCTGCAACCGCTGAGTTTCTCCAGCATTTTTGTGTACCTTCGATTTTCCAGCATTTGCAGTTCCTTCTTAAACACTTTGTCTCAGGTCAGAACCCTTCTTCAGGCTGATGGAGTAGAGGGGAGAAAGCTGGTAAAGAGAGAGTAGAGGAAAGGGGGTAGGCAGCGATAGATTCTAGATTCAAGATTCAAGAGAGTTTATTGCCATGTGTCCCAGATAGGACAATGACATTCTTGCTTTGCTTTAGCACAATAAAATATAGTAAGCATAAATAAATACAGAACAGATCAGTGTGACAATATACTATTGAATATATATATATATATATACACACACACACATACACATAAATAATCAGATAAAGTGCAATGGGCTATTAATATTCAGATTTTGTTTGAGTTGAGTTTAATAGTCTGATGGCTGTGGGGAAGTAGCTATTCCTGAACCTGGATTTCAGGCTCCTGTACCTTCTACCTGAAGGCAGCGGGGAGATGAGTGACCAGATTAGTGTGGATCCTTGATGAGGCTGCCAGCCTTTTTGAGGCACCGACTGCGATAGGTCCCCTCGATGGCAGGGAGGTCAGAGCCGATGATGGACTGGGCAGTGTTTACTACTTTCTGCAGTCTTTCCTGCTCCTGGGCGCTCAAGTTGCTGAACCAAGCCATGATGCAACCGGTCAGCATGCTCTCTACTGTGCACCTGTAGAAGTTAGAGAGAGTCCTCCTTGACATACCGACTCTCCGTAATCTTCTCAGGAAGTAGAGGTGCTGATGTGCTTTCTTTATGATTGCATCAGTGTTCTCGGAACAGGGGAGATCTTCAGAGATATGCGCGCCCAGGAATTTGAAGCTCTTGACCCTCTCCACCATCGACCCGTTGATATAAACGGGACTGTGGGTCTCCATCCTACCCCTTCCAGTCCACAATCATTTCCTTGGTTTTGCTGGTGTTGAGAGCCAGGTTATTGTGCTGGCACCATATGGTCAAACAGTCGATCTCACTTCTATACTCTGACTCATCTCCATCAGTGATATGTCCCACAACAGTGGTGTCGTCAGCGAACTTGATGATGGAGTTCGCACTATGACCGACTACGCAGTCATGAGTATAGAGTGAATAGAGCAGGGGACTGAGCACGCAGCCTTGAGGTGCTCCCGTGCTGATTGTTATCGAGGCTGACACATTTCCACCAATACGGAGGAGGGGGAGGGGTGGCTACCGGTGAGGAGGGGGTGATTGGTAGATATTAGAGATAGTAACCTTGACTGGAGATAAAGTGGAGACAAAAAGGCACACTTGTGGAATCAGATAAAGAAAGGAGATGGGCGTGAAATGGAGAACTAGAGGGAGAGATAGTGGTTGAAAGAGCACAGGGGAATGGGGGGGGCGGGGGGGGAAGGAAAAT
Organism: Okamejei kenojei; assembly: GCA_035221665.1. Taxonomy (NCBI): domain Eukaryota; kingdom Metazoa; phylum Chordata; class Chondrichthyes; order Rajiformes; family Rajidae; genus Okamejei; species Okamejei kenojei. The sequence continues at coordinate 7,068,694 of CM069162.1, forward strand.
CGTGGACCCTGGGTAGGAACAGATAAGCAAATGGAGAAGGGGAAATAAATTGGATGATGGAGCAGGAGGAGTGGAGGGTGGAGGGGAACCAGGGGAGTTGGGAAGTTGATTGGGATGGGAAATTGACTTGCAAAAGGAGAATTCAATGTTCATGCGGCAGGGTTGTAGGCCGCCCGAGCAAAATACGAGGGGTTGTTCTTCCAGTTTGCATGTGGTGGAGGAGGCCGAGGATGGAAATGTTGGTATGGGAATGGGAAGGAAAATTTAAATGGCGAGTAACCAGGAGTTCCAGCAGGCTCTGGCAGGTGTTCGACAAAATGGTCACCTAGAATACACTTAGTCACGCCGATGTAATGGAGGCCACATCAAGAGCACTGAATACAAAAGACAAGGCTGGAGCAGGTACAAGTAAACCTCTGTCTCACCTGGAAGCCATGTTGAATAGAGGCGAGAGAGGCGGTGAAGGGACAGGCCTGCGATTGCAGAGGAAAGCACTTGGGGGGGGTGAGGAAGATTGCTTGTGCTAGGATGCGTTAACAGAGCAGTTTCGGAGAGGTGACTGTTGAAAGCAGAAAGGAGTGGGGTAAGGAAGATGTGACGAATTGTGGAATCATGTTGAAAGTGGTGAAAATGTCAGAGAACGTTTTGGATGCAGAGCCTGGTGGAGTGAAAGATGAGGACCAGGGGAATTCGATCCCTGTTTTGCCTGGGACGAGAGGGGGACAAGAGCAGGTCCGTGGAAATTGGGGGAGACAGAGTGAGGGCTCCATTTTGAAGTGTGTGGCGGATGGGAGTGTCGGGGAGGCGGGGTGAAGGGAAGCACATTTACTGAGAAAAAGAACATCTCAGATATAGTGGAAAGCCTTGGTAACTTTGGTAACGGTGCTGATGCAACTGCAGTAGTAGTATGAAGGATCTTAAAGATCTGAGGACAACAGGTTATCCACTTTGGCTCACTTATAAGATTTTACATCATTCTGAATGCTCATCTTTCAACTAACAATTTACATAGCAAAAAATGTGCTCAGCTAAAACATTATTAACAAGTTTCTACAGAAGATTTCCAGCACCACTCAAAACCATGCTTAACTTTGACAGAACTCTTGTTCAATCTGCAGGATTGAGACAAATTAAGAGTCTTCCTGGGAAAGCACGCTGTGACTTCAACCCTCGAGGAACATGTATTCCAGCAATTCTCTAAGGACTTCACCTGAAGTCAATGGGGGTAGTACTACACTATCCTACTGAACAACCCGTTGGAGTCATCAGCAGATGAAGAGTGTTTAAGAAGGAACTGCAGATGCTGGAAAATCTATGGAGCGAAGGAAATAGGCAACGTTTCGGGCCGAAACCCTTCAAGGGTTTCGGCCCGAAACGTTGCCCATTTCCTTCGCTCCATAGATGCTGCTGCACCCGCTGAGTTTCTCCAGCATTTTTGTGTACCAGCAGATGAAGAGTACTTGGTCAATGGCATCTTGTTAGACATCTTCTTGGGGTGGAGGGGGAATTAAGTGAAGAGACAGGGAGAGCAACTGTTGCTGAAGTGAGGATAGGAGGATGAGCTGGACACCATCTCCATTATAGATAAAATACATTCCTCCTCTGTATGACCTACACCATGAAATCTGGTACCATGTCCAGGAACCCTGCTTTGGTCCACTGCGTGCCTCTGTACATCAGTGAGCGTTCTCAAGGTCTTATTTTTTTTAAATAAGATACTTAAACTGACGTACTGATAGAAGACCTGCTAAGTATTAATTCTGCAAGTATCACTTCTATCAATTTTAACCAAGTTTGATTCATTTTGACCAAAATGTCGCCACAAAACTGCATGTCCTTCAGGCAGGTATTTGAGAGCATTTAAAAAAAAACATCCACTTTCACAGTTTTCACTCTTGCGCCAAATAACAATTATAATTGTAATACTGTAGTGAATTAAAGTGTCCTCTCCTTTTAAATCATTAGTGCTATTGATGTAGTTAATTACAAACTGATGTCTCTCTGAATTTAGAGGTTGCTTGGTATGAAGCAGTGAGATTTCACATGCACTTTCAAAATGTTGAACACTGCAGCTTAGAGAAATAACACGGATTTTAAGACTCTTTTAACTCTTAGTAAAGAGTTAAAAGAGTCTTAAAATCCGTGTTATGTCTTATGTGTAACCGTGTTATTTAATACATGACCCCATACGACTGACACTCGATCCAGATTATAGAGTTTGATACAAACGTATGAAAACTCACACCTTCAGATTCAGGAACCATTTCTTCCCATCTGTTATCAACTGTAGGCCACTGAACTATCCTATAAACAACAAGAGAGCAACCCTGAGCTACTATCACCTCCTTGGGACTTTGCTAGACTTTATCTTGCATTGAACATTATTCATGTCATTCCCTTTATCGTGTATCTGTACATTGTGCATGGCTCGATTGTAATCATGTATTGTCTTTCCGCTGATTGGTTAGCACGTGAACAAAAGCTTTTCACTGTACCTCGGTACGCGTGACAGTAAACTAAAGTAAGACATAAATGGAATGCTTAATTGCAGTTTAAAAACTGTTGTTTTATTTTATATTACTACAATGAGCAGGTTGCAAAGGAAAAGGAGGCAAATCACATTACATATATTTCTAAAAGGTGTTGGGAGTCAGCTATAACAATGGTGCAATCTTATTGAAATGGAATGAAAGAGGGCTTTAGTCATAAATGTGAATGTGGGGGTAGTGGGTGATTTTATTAAAGTATTCAATGTATATTGATGACATTACTGGGCAATGATTAATGATACTAATGGAAGAGGAAATCATTTGATAACATAGCAAAAGTTGGCTGGCATCTACTCTGAAGCCTTATTTTTGCTTCCTGAAGAACCTGACGCACACTCCGCTCTCCTGCTGGTGTTGTATTTTTCCAATAGAGTAGTGCTATTTAAAGCGTGGCTAATCTGAGTAGATAACTGGTGGGGAACAAGAGAGCATAAAAAGAAAGAAATAAGCAAGAGAAAAAAATGATTTTGACCAACTGGATGAAAAAGTCAGATGCGGGGCAAGAAAGGCAAGTGTGACAGGCAGTGAAGATTTAAAATCCGTTGCAGGGAATGTGAAGGAAGGAAGAAAGACAATCAGCTATGGCTGAGATTGAAAATTATGACATGTGTAAAGAGTTGCCAGAAGTTGCTGGAGGAGTTGAAGACCCAATTATAAATTAACAATGGTCAAACAATGGGCAATGAAGAAGAAAGCTGGCAGGCTATTTGGTTAGCTTTTAATATTTTTATTCTTGCTTTCAAATCCTTTCATGGTCTCGCTCCCATCTCTACATCCTCCATCAGCATTTTCATTCTCTAACGCATATGCACTCCAATTCTGACTTTTTGAACATGTTTGAATCTAGATATATCAATGTAGACTGTGGCTTCTGTTACCATGGCTCTAAGCACTTCAATGTTTTCATGAAGCAGTTTTAACATTTCTTATGCCTTAAAGCTTTACTCTATGGTAATCTTATAGTCATCCACCCTGATGTCTTCTTAAGAACTACGTGGTATCAATTATTTGTTTTTGGTACCACAGCTGTGGGCAGTTTTGATCCATTAAGGATACTCTCCTCATAGATGTCTTTGATAAGAGTAAAGTTACCCATTGTATGTAACAGGAGTAGCGCTGCCTAGGATTAAAATGTCAACACACCAATTTTATTAAAGTGCAGTTGTCCCTCCCAGTTCAATTCGTACAGTTCAGCATTCAAATGCTCACTGATTATCCAGCCAAGTTTGGTTTCATTATCTCATCAGGCAAATCAATCCAAATAGTCGTCAGCCTTTGAACCAATATAATTTCCTCTGATCTATGACAAATTTCCTTTCAGTAATTTAAATGAATACTCACCCAGATTGAAAAGTTCACCTCATCCATAAACATATATTTTACAAATAAACAAAGGCCAATCTAAGCGCACAGTTATTTCATAAGGTCATAAGCAATAGGAGCAGAATTAGGCCCATTCGGCCCATCTAGTCTACTCCGCCATTCAATCATGGCTGATCTATCTATCTCTCCTAACCCCATTCTCCTGCCGCGTTCCCCCCCGCCCCCCAATAACCCCTGACACCCATATTAATCAAGAATCTATCCATCATGGCCTTAAAAATATCAATTAACTTGCCCTCCACAACCTTCTGTAGCAAAGAATTTCACAGATTCACCACCATCTGACTAAATAAATTCCTCTGCTAAAGGAACGCCCTTTAATTCTGAGGCTATGACCTCTAGTCCTAGATTCTCTCACTATGAAAACATAATTTGGCATGGACATTGTGGGCTGAAAGGCCTGTTCCTGTGCTGTAGCATTTTATGTTCTATGTAAAACCAGTATTCACTGTTCATTCTTATATGAGGGTAACGTAATGTGGAACTGGTGTCTCCTAGCCTGAATAGCAATTGTGAAACAGTTGAATTTTTACCCCAATGATCTTACAGATTTTGTTACATATCTTTCAGATAAGCCTTCAAACACCAGTTTGCCATGGTGGCGTTTGAACTCTTAATCTTCAAATTGATGATTGAGTGTCATAACCAATTGACTCCCAACCCAATAGCTCAGAAGATAAGATGTGACAGTTTACCATACACATTTGTTTCATGTGTTGCCCAAAGTTTAAGGGACCCTTTCCCCAAATAAACTCTAATGGGCCTGTCCCACTTACGCAATTTTTTCGCCGACTGCCGGCACCCGTCATAGATGCAGCAGGTCGCCTGTATGGTCGTGAGTAGTCGCCCAAAGAGTCGTACCTTTTTCTGGTCGCCGCTGGATTTTCAACATGTTGAAAATTTTCGCCGACTTGCTGCGACTATGACGGTTTCGAGTGTCGCATAAGTGGGACAGGCCGATAAGATTTGTTACAGACGGATGGGGGCAGCAACTAAATTGACACTTTGAAATCAATGCCCAGGTAAGAGTGACATGGTGTAGGCCAAAATCTTCTTCAGTTTACAAACTTTGGTATGCTGAATGCACAAGAAGAAAAAAAAATTAAAACTTTAATTCAGACGTTCATAATTTTGGGAAGTACTGCCCAAAGGCCAAGAGTAAAACGATTAAACATAAATGTTGCCAAAATATGTTTTATTAGCTTCTCAGAAAAGTTTGCAAGCCTGCCCTCACAATAATATTTTAAGCCAGTTTAAAAAGACTGACTGATTAACTTGACATTGACTGTTCAGCAGGACCATTAAATACTTAACTCTGGATATGTAGCAAGTGGAGAAAAGGACATACCTTTCTTTTTTAAGAAGGATTTTCTTGTTGCAACCGGACTCTGACGAACTCTTGAGTTTTGCAAAAATTTCACTGCTGTGGCAATCTACAGACAAAGAGAAATACAGACACTCCGGTCAGTTAGTGAAACTAAGACATTATTGTAGTTTAACATACCTATTGTTAGCAACAAATGATACAAAGTGCTGGAGTACCTCAGAGGGTCAGGCAGCATCCCTGGACAACATGGATAGGTTTGGTGCAGGAAGGACCTGCAGATGCTGGTTTAATCCGAAGAAAGACACAAAGAGCTGGAGTAACTCAGCGGGCCAGACAGCATCTCAGGAGAAAAGGAATAGGTGATGTTTTGGGTCGAGACCTTTCTTCAGATTTGGCCCGTTTTGGCTCAGGAAGCTTCTTCAGACTGATTGTGATCGGGTGGAGGGGAGGATGAAAGCTGGAAAGGGGGAGGGGCAGGACAAAACCTGGTGAGTGACAGGTAGATACAGGCAAGGGGGGGGGGGGGGGGGGGGGCTTGATAAGTAGATAGACACAAAATACTGGAGTAATTCAGCGGGTCAGGCAGCATCTCTACAGAACATAGGTGACGTTTCGGGTCGGGGCCTTTCTTCAGTCTGAACACTATCTGTGGTATGAACCTGCATCTGCTGTTCCTTTTTATTACATTGATATGTAGATGGTTGGAAAAAGGCCAGAGATGAAGAAACAAAAAAATGTGCAGTAAGAATATAAGAGGTGCGAATTACTGTTCACAACTTCATTAACAATCCAAAGCAGTAAAATAAAATTTGCTGTGTACAAAACTTCTATGAGAACATCTGCAATGTCAGAATAAATTCACAGAATCAATAGAATCTTGAAGAAACAGAAAGCTATGGTGTCCTTTTGTAACAATAAATGCAGTTTATCCAATGCATCGAAGGTAGACAAAAATGCTGGAGAAACTCACCGGGTGAGGCAGCATCTATGGAGTAAAGGAAATAGGCAACATTTCGGGCCGAAACCATTCTTCAGACTGTTTCCATATAGCCGACCTTTTATTTCTCTCTTGGCAATTATTTTCCAATGAATTGGAAAGGGTGGTGGGTGTATGGAACAAGCTGCCAGTTGAGGCTGGGACTATCCCATCGTTTAAGACACAGTTAGACAGGTACATGGATAGGACAGCTTTGGAGGGATATGGACCAAGCACTAGCAAGTGGGGCTAGTGTAGCTGGGACATTGTGAAACTATGGCTGGTGTGGGCTAGTTGGGCCAAAGAGCTTGTTTCCACACTCTATGAATGTCTGCCAATGAGCGGCAGGGCCATTTATACCAAGTAGGTACCAACCCAAAGCTATGTTCCACAGACTGGAACTGGCTTAGCTACACCCACTAAGAAGCCATCACAATCAAGTTTCATGGATCTTAGATTGTGGATTGGAGGAGAAGAAAAGATGAGGTTCTGCATCCAGACCAGGCAACTATTTGTGTGTTAGTCACAAAAGTCGATCTGCAATCACCTTTACAATCGCAGCAACGGTTCTTACTTTATCTTGCACTAAACATATTCACGTTATTCCCTTTATCCTGCATCTGTACACGGCTCGATTGTAATCATGTATTGTCATTCCGCTGACTGGTTAGCACGCAACAGATGCTTTTCACTGTACCTCAGTACCTGGGACAATGACCTCAACTAAAACTCAATGCAACATCACCCCTTTGTATGTCCCATTAATAATTTTCCGTGGGGAATAATACCCTAGAATCAGTCTGGGCTCAGCTTTCTTGTGCTTCTCGGTAAAATATTCAGACATCACTTTGCCGCCGTCTATCTATTTATTGTGCAACTCCAACAACAGACTTGCCTTCAAGTCTCTTTTTTTGGGGGGGTGGGGAAATCCACACAGCCATATAGAGTCTTTCTGACAAAGTAGACATGAGGAACTGCAGATGCTGGATAACAAAAAAAGACACAAAGTGCTGGAGTAATGCAGTGGGTCAGGCAGCATCTGTGGAGAACATGGATATACATATAAGATTGTTAAGGGCTTTTCCCATTGAGGGTAGGGAAGATTCAAACAAGAGGGCATGACATGAGAATTAAGGGACAGAGGTTTCGGGGTAACGTGAGGGGGAACTTCTTTACTCAGAGGGTGGTGGCTGTGTGGAATCAGCTTCCAGCAGAAGTGGTGGAGGCAGGATCGATTTTAACATTTAAGAGTAAAGTGGATAGGTATATGGACGTGAAGGGAATGGAGGGGTATGGTCTGAGTGCAGGTAGATGGGACTAGGGGAAAACAAATGGTCGGCACGGACTGGAAGGGCCGAGAGGGCCTGTTTCCGTGCTGTAATTGTTATATGGTTATATGGTTATATGGATAGGCAATATTTTTGGTCAGAACCATTCTTCTGACTGAAGAAGGATCCTGACCTGAAACCTTGCCTATCCATGTTCTCCACGGCTGCTGCCTGACCCACTGAGTTACTTCAGCACTGTGTCTCTGTCTTTCTGATATGGTTAACTGTAACAGGTCATAACAGTTCTTGTTTCAACATTTTTCTCACTCCAGTATTTTATTTTATAGTGAAATTAAAATTGCTTGTATAACTCTTTTCTGTGCAGTCTCCAAACTCACATCTCTCCTTACCCCAAACTCTTCACAGATTTAGCATCATAGCCTCTTTCATTAGCTTAACTCCTTAGTAAAGGGTGGCACGGTGATGCAGCGGTAGAGCTGCTGCCTTTAGGAAACCTGAATGGAAACCTCTGGAGACTTTATTGCCCACCCAAGGTTTCCGTGAGGTTCCCGGAGGTTTTTGTCAGTCTCCCTAATGGTCGAAAGTGGTTTCCGCTTCTTCTATGTTCTGGGAGACTGACAAAAACCTCCGGGAACCGCACGGAAACCTTGGGTGGGGCGCAAAGTCTCCAGAGGTTTCCGTTCAGGTTTCGTAAGTGGGACAGGGGCATTACAGCGAATACATAGATGCTGCCTCACCCGCTGAGTTTCTCCAGCATTTTTTTGTCTATCTTCGATATTTCCAGTATCTGCAGTTCTTTCTTAAAGATCTTTAAATTTCGCCAGAAGACGCCAAGCAGTTCCTTCTCTGCTCGATGTGCTTTATTGTAATTAAAAATAGTACAATATAATATTAACACTCGTGAAATGCAATCTAAATGTAGTTTACTCGTTTTATTGATAAACAGCTGATAATGTCAGCATTAAACAAAGATCTGGTAGTCAAATTGGAGTGCATTGTGACATTTGACTCACATCTCAATGAGATAGAGATATTGACTTGATCCGCCATGTTTTTTAAAGTAAGGTTTATATTACACAGTTTTGGTCAAATAACAATGAGGCATCCTTTAGGATAAGTCGTCTCTGCATTAAAAGCGTTTCTCATATCCAAAAATCATTACAGCAACATGTTCAATTCTGACACCTGCGGTCAGGTGGTTCAATTGTAAAAAAAAATCCTATAATTGGTTGACTCTTTGATCAGCAATATTCTTTAGAAATAGTAGGTTTTTTTTTAAATGTCAAGTTTTCTTTTGAAAATTCATGGTAAAGAGAAATGCATAGATAAAGGGTCTGGTTCAACTATTAATAATCAGGGGCATGATCACTCTTCTTTGGAAAGAGTACCTTGCACTGAATAGTGCCTTCATTTGTGTTACAATCAATAGGTTACTCCTCAATTGTGTTTCAAAATAAAATTATTTCACCACAATGATACTTAAGCTGTCAAGCATCGCGTCAGAGTCTGTCATTCATTTATTATTATATACTTAAAATTCGATGTCTCTAAATTACACCCACCCCACCCACCATTTCCCCAAATATTCTATCCCATTTAATTCACATTTGAACAAGTTTACAGTTCTACTATTTGCATAGAGTTGCAGAATACCGCAGAAACAAAAGCAAGTCCAGTAATGAAGAGCATTCATGTAAATACTGTTCGGTCACCCAATCCTAAAGAAATCTCATCACGTGCATCTATCTGGGGAGAATGATTTCAGCTGATGCTTAAGTTAACAGATTCATCTGCGGTCGCATACAATTTTCTGAAGATATCATATGTCTCATCTCCAAATGTTATTGTGCAATAATTTTCTATTTGTATCATAACAAAGTACATATAAAAGCAACTGATGATCGGCTACATCCCATGAGTAATAGAAGGAAGACGTTAAGCTTTTACTTATTGTGGTGTACCATGTACTTGTCATTTTACTTGTTTTAAAATCAGGAGCCAGAAAAATATCATACGTTAAATTCCGAATGCTTGCAGCAACAAAAAAACAATCTCTAATATGCTTTGCTTCTCACAATGACATCATCCCTGACAATATGCAAACGTGTCACACTTGCATCTGATTAGTTCAATTTTCCTATTCATAAAACATCAGAAAATTACAACCAAACACTCCACATGCAAAGCCATTAACAAATAGCCAATCGGAATGAAACCTTCTTGTCACCAAGGTCAGCAAATGACAAACAATTTAGGGACAACCAACTGTGGACACTAATGAACAAATGACTAAGTAATTAAACTGCTATATTTGTTTTGATTAAACTAACCATTGCAGCAACATTTGAAACGTTAGAAATGGCTCTAGACAAGATCAATTCGTACATGAAAACATAAGCCAGCTCTCCTGGTGTCTCTTTGGAAGCTGAAGAACCTTAAATACCAAAATGTTCTACTGATATACCCTGCTGTAGATATTACTTAGTAAAGTAGGATAGATGCAAGCAAAATTAAACCAACATCATATGTGTTTCTTTGCTTTCATTATACAATGGTGCACCACAAAACAGATGGGCAATAAAGGTAAAACAGCTGGTCCTTGTGTTACAAGCAGCATCTATTTATTTATGGAGTACCGATATACAAAAATAAATGTATTAATCAACCTGCAAGGAAAACAGAATTTCTTGGGTCTAATATAAAAAAAAGCTGTTTTCTCATTCAGTCACTTCAACTTCCCAGTATAGCAATATCCCACTCATTGGGAGAATTTTAATCATGCATACTATATATATATAATATATACCCAAATCTACATGCGGAGACGGGTGATGGCATTATTCTAAGAGTAATTTCTTGGGATTTGATTAAGTCATCTTCATGGGAGAGACATCATGGATCCCATCTCTTATAGAATATTTTCTAAACTAATGGAAGAATTATTTCAAAATGAAACTTTATGCATTACACAAGTAGGAATGCAAAAGTACTTGACCTTCTGCCCTCAAATGAAAAATGTGTTCATTTTTCTGAACATAGTTTCACAAAAAAATGGTATATATTCAATTTAACCACCTGGGTTCCATCAAGAATTTTACCATAGGTAAAAGGTAATTAATTAAATTATACTTCATTTTTATATACTCTACAGCTAGCGTATAGATAATTAAATGCTGAAATGGGTTCAATTAGCATTTCTTCATGAAGCACGCTTTTATTTTTGTTCAAATCGTTTAGAAACATTGGACTTACCCAGAGGGGAAAACCAACTGGTGGAACTTTAAACCATCAAAGTAGTTGAATTACTTACAATGGTCATGGTTGACAAACACAGATCTGCCCCAGATTATTGTGCCCACATGGAAGTATATTGACCATTGTTCATCTCTCCAGGTGCTGCTTGCTCTACTGTGTATTACCACCAATGTGTGTTATTTTTAATTTTGGATTTCCAGAATCCGGCAAGATTATAGTACTTTACTGCTGTAATACATGACAGATTTATTTACTGCATGCTACTATAATTCATCAATATGATCCTTTAGTTAAACTAAGACGGTTGGTTTATTCAATATCATTTTATTGACAGCAGTACATTAAATATAAAAAATGCTGAATGTTGGTAAGTGTTATAGTGGTGCACTGATTTTTATTTTATTTTAAAGCAGTGCACTGGGACAGCCACTTCACAAATCTACAGGAGCTTTGCCCTCATGGAAAACTACATCATCAAAACAAATTGAAGTAGACGTTAAAAGTGATCCTTTGTATAGAATTTGCGGTGTTAAAAAAATACACCCTCACGTCCAAAGCACGATCATTTAAGCTACAAATTAGTTGTAGTGTGTAAATTTAAAATAAAGATGGAATGACATAACCCCCAAATGTCCATCTGTTTGCAAATTAACAACCAAGACACACAGAGAAATAGCAAGCATCGTGCGCCCTCTAGCTGAGGTGTACGTTATTTCAAAGGAAAACATGCCAGGTGCTTTGAATCTACTGCAGCTATCAAGTTATCTTATGAAAGTGCTACTTTTTCCCCTAATGGTAATGCTGCTGCAAGCCAATAATCCTGTATTACCTCAATCAATTATAACCTAATTCAGTTGTTTTTAGCTGCCTCTAGCAATGCTGCTTTAACATCCTCCTTCCTCTAAAGGGACAAGATAAGTTAACTCCCTACTGGGTTAACCCTTCATTTGCCACCTTGTTTTTAGAACTTCCCAAAAATGACCTTTTTCCGCATTAATGCACAGAGCCTTACTCAGAGGGGTCAAGAACCAGAGGACATAGGCTTAAAGTAAAGGGGGGAGATTTAATCGGAACCAGAGGGGCAACCTTTTCACACAGAGGGTGATGGTATATGGAATGAGCTGCTAGAGGAGGAAGTTGAATTGAATTGAACTGAATTGAATTTATCTATTTGTCATTCAGACCTTTCAGTCTGAACAAAATTTTGTTCCCTTGAGTTATACATATAATTAAAAAAATGACAGAAACACACAATAAACACAAAGTTGAGACAGGTACTATAAAAACATTTAAATAACATTTGGACAGGTACACAAATAGGACATATTTAGAGGGGTATGGGGCAAATGTAGGCAGGTGGACTGGGGTAAATGAGGTAGCTAGGACAGCATTGGCAAGTTAGGTGGAAGTGCATGTTTCCGTGTTGTACGATCCTGATTCTAGTTTTATCCAATATCAGTTGCTCAAATGAGAAACTTAATGAACTTGTTGCCGCATTTACATTAAAAAAATTAAACAACAAAAACGTTTTTCTTAGTGTCGATTTGATGTATTTCCTTGCATCGCTTTCATCTTTAGTTTGAGACATACATGCCCATATTATATTTTCCATTACAATAGAGAAGAAATACAAGCCCCTATAATGAAGCGGGCTATCAGAAAATCTCACAAAACCATGTTTAAATGGATAAGCACTGTCGTAATTCTGGCTGCATTTTACTTCACTGGCACTCTGGTATATATCAGGAGACTTTATGAAGGCTTCTTCCTTTATTTCTTTATTAGACAGAAAAAAAGTTGTTTTACTTAACGTGAACATTTGTTGTTTATTTGTAAATGAAACCTATATCTCATGTTCAGGCCCAATATCACACTGGAGTAACAATCCTTGGAGATGGAATTTAAAGATCAATCCTATTCCACTTAATATCAGGTTTGAGCTGTTACATCCTGATTACACAATACCAAGTTTTCTCAATATAAATGTGAAGTGGCTTCACAGTTATAGAAAACTTGCATAAATTATATATTTTGCAGAGGTGCATACAAGATATTTTCATTATAAGCTGATTTGAACAAAAAATCTAATTTATAGACTCCACATCTTTCAAAATAAAACTATTATTTTGTCAATCGTCCATACAGTTGGTACTTGCAGTGTGGAAATGATGGCAGGATGCAATGGAACTATAACAGTTCTATTATAGAGCACAATTCACAAAACAAAGCTAACCGCATTCTTAGATCTCACTAGAGAAATGCGACCACCAAGCCTTTGAAGTAATTAGGGTCTATATTCAACTCTTCCCTACGCAAATTCTGGAAGTGATTATGAGTGCTGTGTGGTAAATAGAGAAAAGGATGTGAAAAGTTCCAGTGCCAAAAGTACAAGGATAGAACACAACTAGGCATTTTGTACATTCTGTGCTTTATTCCCCTCTAATAAGAACAAGCAATAATTGCAAGCTTGAATCAAATCTTTATTTAGAGTTGATAGAATAGCAATACTTCCCTAAAAGTATCAACTATTAACTCAAATCTCTGCGCTTTAGGAAAAATGTTGATTTGCCAGAGAGACTTCAGTCACGTGGAAAGAGTGAAGAAGCTGTGAAAGCATGCCTTACAGCAGATAAGATTAGAGGGAGATTTAAGGGAGGCAGTCACTGTGGCGCAGCAGTAGAACTGCTGCCTTGCAGCGAATGCAGCGCCGGAGACCCGGGTTCGATCCTGACTACGGGGGCTGTCTGTACGGAGTTTGTTTGTACTTTCTCTCCATGACCTGCGTGGGTTTTCTCCAAGTTCTTCGGTGTCCTCCCACACTCCAAAGACGTACAGGTTTGTAGGTTAATTGGCTTGGTAAATATAAACATTGTCCCTAGGTCTATAAGATAGTGTTGATGTGCGGGGATCGCTGGTTGGCACGGACCCGGTGGGCCGAAGGGCCTGTTTCCGCACTGTATCTCTAAACTATACTAATAGAGGTGGTCATGAAGGATTTTGCTAAAGTCAGTACGAAATTAGCAGGAAGATCAGTAACCGGATAAGGCAGTGGTAAATGAAGCAGAGGGACGACAAGGAGAAACAATTTTATCCAATAAGATAGAACAGGATGCAAACTGATGTTCCTGAAAGTAGATTCCACAGTAACATTCAAATGGGAATTGGATGTTTATTTGAAATAGGAAACAATGCAGAGCTAATTTTGGGCAGGGATGAAGTCAGGAGTGGGACTAATTGGATTGCTTTTTCAAATACCTGGCATCGGCACAATAAGCTAAAGAAGCTCCTTCTGTTCAACCATGAAGCTTATCTAAGTTTAACACTGGAAGTTCTTCAATCAATCTAAGTATGAGAGCACTCGGCAAGTTAAAACTTCAGCTCCAATTTTAAAACATCACAATTTTAATGTTTGCCCAACATTGTATTCTACAACCTGTAGTTTCTGATAGCCAATTCCAACATTGCATTTTTAAAAATTAATCTTCCAGTTGATTTCAATTGCATTTTTGACTTACAGCACGGATGTTTGAAAATGCTATATAAATGACATTTCCAAAGCTGCAGGCTGTTTGATATATTCATTAATCAAAAAAAATCACTTTAGATGCTATTACATAGCTGCTTCAAGTAAAAAGATAAAATCATTAACAAGAACCAAATTCAGCCTGCAGATCAATTCACTTTACACATTCATGTAAAAAATATATTTTATGCAGTAAAGGTTCATAACATGTCTAAACCTTGTTATGCCAGTCTCAGGTTCCTGTCAAACAGTGGTTTTAAAAAAATGAAGCTCTATTTTAATTAGCAAGATTCATGAGTGATTTGATAACAGCAGTAGTTGCTTGAATGCTTTCAGCTTGATGGGATATGGATACATGAAGTCTGCAGCTAGAATAGATTTGATGTAACCAGATATTTCTCTTTACTCTTCCTTGTGACATGTGATTATTGTCTATTCTACACTTCAACCTTTCTGCCCCAGGCCTATCACAATACACAGAAGATTTGTGGAGAACATTTCAACCTCCAAACCAACCTAAATTATTCTTGGAAACAATTATCCAATAAATGGCAATTCAAACGTTTTGTTTTTTTGAAAACCATAGGTTTTTGCAATGAGATATAGACACACCATTTGAGGTACTAATATATTGACAGTGCCATATTTCAAAGGTGCAATTTGGAATAACCCAAAGATACCTGTACATTTGTGTATTACAACGTGCACAAAGCAAGATTCCTTATCTTACCCTCACGATATTCACAACAAGAGTCCTTTGGCTATCAAACACTCCAGCTCATCCGCTCCAGGATAAAGCTGAGAGCTTCTTGGGCAACTGTTTGATTGCTGGCATTCTATTAACAATATTGTAGGCCACAAAAAGTAGTAACCATTTTTTTTCTTGGGGATAAAGAGAAGGGGGTGGGAAGAGGAAGACACAAATGTGTAAAAGCAAAAGTCAGAAAACAAAGTCACTGGCTCCATAGCAGCTCCACAAAAGAACGGGAGAAAATGCCAAAGATAAACTACCATCTGCTTTGATCTGATTTCAGTAAAACGCTTGCACCATTTGGTCATGTTATGGCCAATGTCTTATAATTTAACGAAAAAAATGTGACAAATAAAACACTCCCAGATCAAACAATTAATATCAACTTTCACTGCATATCATGAATTGATAAAAGATCGCCATTATTCCGTACATGATGAGATTTAAAAATAAACTTGCAAACCATGACCAGCTTCTGTGGGATAAACACAGAAATCAAGCATACTTCTGGAAATATTCATATCCTCCCCTTAGCCAGAAATATGGTTTGTATCATGAATAATGTAGGAAGAACGCGATCAATTAGTTTCTTTTTTGTAGAAATGCAACATGTAAACAGGCCCTTCGGCCCACGCTGACCATCGATCATCCATTCACACCAGTTTTATTATATTGCACCACCTCATCCACTCCCTCCACATTTGGGGAAATTGTTCCAGAGGCCTACTGTCCGGCATGTCTTTGCGATGTAGGAGTAAACCTGAGCACCAGAAGAAACCCCCGCTGTCACAATGAGCACATCCAAACTCCACACAGGCAGCATCCAAGGTCAGGATCGAACCTGGGTCTCTGGAGTTGTGAGGCAACAGCTCTACCTGCTGCAACACTGTGCCAGCATTTTTTTTTCATATATTAAAAAAACACTTAATAATCTCACCTTCTAATGCCAATTATGCACGACCCCAATAATCAATGCTCTCACTGAGAGGCCAAAAGGACACACAAGTTGGGCCTGCCAGCTATTTCCCTTACATCTATTTTACATCTATGAATTTTATAGCCATGGATTGACCATCTATTTCACTAATCCACATGCAACTAATCCATCCTTGTACAGCAATTGCTACAGATCCAAGACAATGGGATTAAAGGCTCTACTGCATTAACTAATATCTTCTAGCCACAAAGGTGATCACTGTAAACTAAGTTGCCAGGATACAGGATGAGGTAGAAATTGATTAAGACTAAGTACTGTACTAGAACAGTGGAAGTACTTACCTAAAACTAGATCCGCCATTTCAGACAAAATGCATTCTAAGTCTCAAACGGAAGAAGAAATTATAGAGATATTGGACTTTTCACATTGGGATGACTGCAAATGCCAGTTCCACAATTGTTCAGTAACGGGAGATATTTGTGGGCAACCGTTCAGAAATAATATCGAGAAAATAATTCACAGCCACTTACAAAGTATAGACTTTCAACCCAAAATGTCACTCATTCATCTATCCAGAGATGCTGCCTGTACCACTGAGCTACTCCAGCATTTTATGTCAATCTTCGGTGTAAACCAGCATCTGCAGTTCTTTCCCACACATAGACTAAAGGGCACGTCCCACTTACGTGCCCTTGGCACGCAAATTACGCGACCCGTGGTCGTGTTGAGGCGCACGGGCATCGTATGGCCGCGCGGGGCCGGTCCCACATAGAAGCGAGGAGGGGTATGTAGTTGTGCGCGACATCGCGCGGGGCTCCGAAATTTTTGTAGTGAACAAAATCTTTGCGCGGCAACGGCCTGTCGCGTAACTGACGGAGGGACAGGCCCAAGACCCTGGCACGACGCAATGTCTCGCCTTCAACAGCAGCAGAAGCAGGCAAACGATCGCCGAACTAGGCCTGGGGCTCACGGCCGTTGCGGTCCGGATCCGCCCCCACTTCTACTCCCAGAGCGGGGCCAAGAAAATTGAAGATGGACACAAAATGCAGGAGTAACTCAGCGGGGCCGGCAGCATCTCTGGAGAGAAGCAATGGGTGATGTTTTGGGTCAAGACCCTTCTTTTCAGACTGAAGAAGAGACTCGACACGAAACGTCACCCATTGCTTCTCTCCAGAGATGCTGCCGGTCCCGCTGAGTTACTCCAGCTTTGTGTCCATCTTCAAATGACGTCACACGCTCCAGACGGCTGTGCGGACGCATGTAATCGTGCCCGACTTTCGCGGGACCATCACGGTTCAATGCGACCACGAGGTTGCGTAATTTGCGTGCCAAGGACGCGTAAGTGGGAAAGGCCCTTTATGGTGACCTTCCACAG
Source organism: Okamejei kenojei (assembly GCA_035221665.1). Lineage (NCBI taxonomy): Eukaryota > Metazoa > Chordata > Chondrichthyes > Rajiformes > Rajidae > Okamejei > Okamejei kenojei. The sequence goes on from CM069162.1 coordinate 7,086,059, forward strand.
ATGTTTCAAGAACAAGCTATGATTAACTATGTTAGCTGAGATTCTTTTGATCTTGCAACAGAGTGTGGAAGGGGACACTGAAACTGATAAGTACCACTTATATGAGCAAAACTGATGCCCCTGGATAATCAAGGAATGAAAACGGGCAGAAAATCAAGTTGTGGTGAAGAGCCGCTTTTGAATTTAGTTGGTTTTCTAGATTGGATGATACCACACAACGGAGTTCACTGTTTTTCCTAGGCTGGTTTTGATACACTTTCATGACTTGGACAGGGCATCATTTCAAATTTTCCAGTGGAGTTTATGCATTAACAATGAGGAAGATTAACTCTAGATCCAGGAACTAGGCACTGTAAGTACACCTTTACCACAAGGTCTGCTGCAGTTCAAGACAACGACTCACTGCCTCCTCAATGACAATTATTGATGGGCTATACATGTCCAGATCCCCAAAATGCAGAGCAAATTATCAACCAGATGTATTGAAGTTACTCATCTGGGCAAGCCCAACAGCACCACGCAAACCTGCAATTGTTATTAAAGGAGGACAAGGACTTTGGGCATATGAGACCATCAACACCTACATAGAGTCATGGTGTCAAGCCTATACAGCACAAAACCAACTCCTTTGGCCCACCTTGTCCATGCCAACCAAGATGGCATACTCGGCAGCATCTCTGGAGAACATGGATAGGTGAGGTTTCAGGTCAGATCGCTTCTTTGAAGAAGGGTCCTGACCCAGAACTTGTCTCCTTGTATCCTTGTTCTCCAGGGATGCTCCTGATCCACTGATCTACCTGAGCATTTTGCATTTTTCCTTGGTAAACCAGCATCTGCAGTTCCTTGTTTCTAAAGATGGCATACTAGGGTAGCCCCATTTCCCTACACGTGACCCATAGCCCTCTCAGCACTTCCGATCTATTTATCTGTCAAAATGTCTTTATAAGTCATAATTGTATCTTTAGCTTCTACAGCTGCCCCTGGCAGCTTGGAATGCGCCCCTCAAAGTCATATATCCTTCTAACTGGGAAATATTTATCTTTCTTTATTATCCAAATCCTGGAAGTTCTTCCCCAACAACATTGCAGGAATACTTTCACCAGGATTCACTGCCTGCAAGGGCAAATAGGGATAGGCAATAAATGCATTGTAACACAATGACCTTGGAAACTGAATAAAACAAAGCTTTCAATGCAAAATGAGGAAGCTATTTTTTTTTTTTTAAATGGCTGATTATCCAGTGTCTCAAGGACCATGCTTACTAAATTACAGTGTAACATATACACATTCAAAATTAAAAATAAATCGGTTCACTTGATGCTTGTTCCCACCTTTCAAATCAGATTGCCAAGCTAAACAGGACTTGGCTTCCTGAAGACAAAATGCCTAAATCTTCACATAAAATCAATAGATTTCTGCAGCAATGTGGAAGAAAGCAGGATGAAGGGTTAATTTTCAGCTATGCAAGGATAACTCGTGGCATATCAAATCACAAGGAAAGATAATACAAGTTGACAGTGTCACCATTCTCATCCATCACTGAATCTTAGTCATCCCGTAATTCAGTGTGGAGTTTCTGCCACCAGTAATTCGTTAATCCATCAGATTTCCATAGAATTTCCCGCTCAATCCACAGCAAGGGCTATTACCTTAATATACCCGAAAAAGGGTAAAGAAAAACACCAAAGGCAACATTGAGCCTCTAGTGTGGGTGTCTATTTACACCCCTTTAAAGCCATTCTGGTCTTTTTCTGAAAATAAATAGGCTGATAATTCAAGATAGACACAAAAAGCTGGAGTAACTCAGTGGGACAGGCAGCAGCATCTCTGGAGAGAAGGAATGGGTGACGTTTCGGGTCAAGACCCTTCTTCAGACTGAAATTCACAATACTGCTAACGGCAGCGTGCAACGGACTATTACAAAGCATAGAAAATAAGGACAATAGAAACGGGAGTAGGATTAAAAACAGGCCAATTGGTCCCTTCTGCCTGGTCCGCCAGTCAAATCGATAATTTCTAATTCAATCGCGTCTCAGCACCACTTCCTTGTTTCTCGCCAAGACTTTCCTGTGGCCCAAATGTCTGTCAGATTTTTCCTTGAATCTATTCATGGATTCCTACTTTAAAGAATACAGACAAGCGGGTGATAGCAGTGGATTTGCTACCTTTACAACGCCAGAGATCCGGGTTCGATCCTGAGTGGGAGTGCTGCCCGTACGGAGTTTGTACATTCTTCCCCTGACCTGCGTGGCTTTTCTCCGGGTGCTCCGGTTTCCTCCCATATTCCAAAGACGTACAGGTTTGTAGGCTAATTGGCTTAGTAAAATTGGTCGGCCGAAAGGATTGTTTCCATGCTGTATCCCTAAAGTAAACCTAGACGTACTCTGCTCAAATATCCCCATGTATGGTAAACATGCCGCTCCATGAACCCAGTTAAGTGAAATCGGTTCTCCGAGGAAGAGAATGCCAAAGGTTCACAAACCTCTGCGAGAAGAAGTTCCTTCTTATTTCCACCAGAAATGGGCAACATCTTGTTCCGAAACAATGACTCCTAGCTCCAGTCACTCTCACCAGGGAAAGCAACCTGTCAGGAGCCATCCAATCAATTCCTCTTGGAGTATTATATGCCTCAATAAGATCACCTCTAACTTTGTTCCAAAGTGCACGAGCCCAACCTGCTCAAGCTCTCTTCATTCAACATCTCCTTCAGACCTGGGATCAATTTATTCACTGTCTATGCAATGCATCCAATGCAAGCAAATTATTCCTTAAGCAATGAGATCAAAGTTGCCTGCATTACTTCAGGTACAGTTTCCCTAGCATCCTGTCAATCTGCATCAAAACCTCTCTCCTTGTTTACTCATGCAATAAACCCAAAATTTCTTTTTCCCTTCTAATTGCTTGATTTTTTTTCAAGTTGTATGTAATGGAAGCACAAGATCGCCTTGCACCACAACATCCTTGTGCCTTATTCTGTTTTGACAATAATATGCTTTTCATTTCTCCTTCTAAACTGGCTAAGGTCACATTTTCTGGCATTATATTCCATCTGTTAAGCAGTGGACATTCCTTTGCAGGCTCCCTTGGTCCACCTCAGCTTGCTAACCCACCTATTTTTGTATCGGTAACAAATCTGGTCACAGTTCACAGTCCTTCATTCGAGGCATCAGCTTGGATTAGAGCAGGAAGAGCTGCTGCCTCAGAGCCCCAAGTTCGATCCTGACCTCCATCCATCACCTTCTCAAGATTCAAGATTCAATTTAACTGTCACATGTACCAATTAATGTACAGCAAAATTTGAGTTACCATACAGTCATACGAAGTAAACAGCAAAAATACACACAGCACATAAAATAAAGTTTAACATAAACATCCACCACAGTGGAATCAACATTCCTCACTGTGATGGGAGCCAATAAAGTTCAGTCAACTTCCTCCTTTGTTCCGCCACGGTCGGGGCCTTTGGACGGAGCCGTTGCCGCTGTTCAAGCCCTCTGGTCGGGGTGATCTAAACTCCGGCGTCGGGACGGATCGGAACACTCACGGAGCATGGAGCTCCCGTTGGCCGCTTCTTACCGGAGACCGCTGCTTCACGGTTTTAAAGTCCACAGGCCCCGCCGTCGCTGGCGATCCTCGGCGAAAGTTCCCAGGCTCCGCGATGGTAAGTCCGCGCCACACCCGCAGCTTGAGGCTCCGGGCCGGTCTCCAGGAAAGGCCGCCGGATGGGATGGAGATGCGACACGGAGAAAATTTGCATCTCTGTCGAGGTAAGTGACTGAAAAAAGTTTCCTCCGATTTCCACCTTCTCTCTACACATACAGGAATTTGTTCTATCTCCTCCTTTCTGTACTCACTTGCATGTGGAATTGGTATTAATTCAGAAATCACTACCTTTGAGGTCCTGGTTTTTAACTCTAAGGATCAAATTATAATCAAAGTTCACATTTTTTACCACGCAATGGGAAATAAAATTGCTCAGGTTTGTAACTGGTTGCTTGAGATCAGGAACATCCAGGTGGAGATACAGTGCCCTCCATAATGTTTGGGACAAAGACCCGTCATTTATTTATTTAATTGCCACTGTACTCCACAATTTGAGATTTGTAATAGAAAAAAAATTCACATCTGGTTATTCAGAAATCACAAGTGCACATTGTCAGATTTTATTAAAGGGTATTTTTTTAATACATTTTGGTTTCACCATGTAGAAATGACAGCTGTGTTTATACATAGTGCCCCCCCCCCCCCCCCCCCCATTTTCAGGGCACCATAATGTTTGGGACACATGGCTTCACAGGCGTTTGTAATTGCTCATGTGTGTTTAATTGCATTCCAACTAAGACCTGGACATGGTTCAACAACAACAAGCCCTGGTTCACTGCTGAACTCAGACAGCTCCGACGGTCTAAAGAGGAAGCCTACCTCTACGGGCAGGCCAAGTACCAGCTGAGAAGAGGAATCAGAGCTGCCAAGGTAAGGTACTCTGAGAAGTTGAGGAGCAAGTTCTCAGCTAGTGACTCTTCTTCAGTTTGGAAGGGCATGCAAGAAATTACCAGCTATAAGAGGAAAGCCCCCCGCTCTTTGGACAATCGTCAGCTGACCAATGACCTGAATGAGTTTTACTGCAGGTTTGAAAATCAGAAACGTAACCCTGGTACCCCCTCCCCCCAACCAACACAGCCAGACCCCAGTCTGCAAAGAATGAATCCTGCATCCTCTCCTTCCCATTCACCACTTCACACCTACTTAAGGCAAGACTCCAGTATGAAAAGACTGGACCATTTCCCACCCCGACCAACACTTTACACCCACTCACAGCCTGACCTCAGTCTGCAAAGACTGGGCCCTTCTACACCCACCCCCATCCATTCACCACTTCACACCCTATCACCCACACCCTCCTTGCTGAACAACATCACTTCATCAGCAATAAAAATAGAGGATGTGGAGAGGCTTTTCAGAAGACTGAAAAGCCGGAAATCTCCAGGACCTGACAATGTTTCCCCCTCTACTCTCAAGCTCTGTGCCAAACAACTGGCATCGGTCTATACAGACATTTTCAACCAGTCCCTGCAAACATACCTGCTTCAAAGTCTCCACTATTGTCCCTGTACCCAAAAAGGCGAAGGATTACTTGTCTTAATGACTAGACCTGTCGCACCAACCTCTGTAGTCATGAAGACACTTGAAAGGCTTCTGCTGGCCAAGCTGAAAAATATCACGATCCCCCTGCTGGACCCTATGCAGTTTGCATATCGGGCCAATAGATTTGAGGGTGATGCAGTCAACCTGGGCCTGCACTTCATCCTACAGCACCTAGACTGCCAGGGGGCCTATGCGAGGATCCTGCTTGTTGATTTTAGCTCTGCATTGTGCCAGAGCTACTACACTCCAAACTTTCCGAGTTGACTGTGCCTGAACCCCTCTGTCGGTGGATCACCAGCTTCCTGACAGACAGGAAGCAGCATGTGAGGCTGCGAAAGCACATCTCGAACCCGCAAACGCTCAGCATAGGAGCACCGCAAGGCTGCGTACTCTCTCCTCTCCTCTATTCTCTCTACACCAACGACAGCACCTCCACAGACACCTCTGTCAAGCTTCTCAAGTTTATGGACGACACAACCCTGATTGGACTGATCCAGGATGGGGAGGAATCTGCCTACAGACAGGAAGTGTTACAGCTGGTGTCCTGGTGCCATCGCAACAACCTAGAGCTCAATGCTCTTAAGAATTGATTGTAGACTTTAGGAGAGCTCCCCCTCCCCTCACCCCACTCACCATCAACAACACCACAGTCACATCTGTGGAGTCTTTTAAGTTCCTGCGAACCATCATCTCCAAGGACCTTAAGTGGGGGACTACCATTGACTCCACAGTCAAAAAGGCACAACAGAGGATGTACTTCCTACGGCAGCTGAGGAAGCACAATCTGCCACAGGCAATGATGGTCCAATTCTACATGGCCATTGAAGAGTCTGTTCTCACCTTCTCCATCATGGTCTGGTTTGGCTCAGCCACCAAGCACGACACCTGGAGGCTGCAGCAAATCGTCCGATCAGCTGAGAAGATTATTGGCTGCAACCTTCCCTCCATTGATGAACTGTACACTGCAAGGGCCAGGAAGCGAGCGGGCAAGATCATCTCTGACCCCTCGCACCCTGGCCACAATCTCTTTGAATCACTTCCCTCTGGAAGGTGACTCCGGACTGTCAAAGCTGCTACAGCCAGATATAAAAACAGTTTTTATCCATGAGTAGTTGCTCTATTCAACAGCCAAAAATCTGTAGCCTCCCTTTGATCAGGTATTTTGTTGGTTCATATTGACTTGATCAATGGTGTTTTATCATAAATGTTTTATTTTTATTATTATTAATGTTTAGTGTTTTCTGAGTCATTCGTAACTTTCACTGTATGTCATGTTGTTACTTGTGGGTGGAGCACCAAGGCAAATTCCTTGTATGTGAATACTTGGCCAATAAACTTACTTACTTACTTAATAAGTCATAAGAGAGCTCTCAGCACCTAGTCTTTCCTCCAGTCTTTCCACCATCTTTGGAAACTTTTATTGCGGTTTATTAACATGAGGACCAAAGTTGTGCCAATTAAAGTCTAATGGGCCTGTCCCACTTAGGCGATTTATTGGGCGACTACAGGCGACTGCCGCAAAATTTTCAACATGTTGAAAATTTTTGGGCGACAGCAGCGATAATTGTTGCTGCCGTAGGTTGTCGCAGGTTGTCTTCGGTGCTGTCGTAGGTTGTCGCCAGATATCGTAGGTGAATTCCATTAAAACTAGTTCCTGGCAGTCGCCTAAAGAGTCGCCAAAGTGGGACAGGCCCATTGGAAGCCATTATGAGACTGAGAAACAAGAATAAAACTGTTAGAAACATCAGCCAAACCTTAGGCTTACCAAAATCAACTATTTGGAACATCATCAAGAAGAAAGAAGCACTGGTGAGCTTACTAATCGCAAAGGGACTGGCAGGCCAAGGAAGACCTCCATAGCTGATGACAGAAGAATTCTCTCTGTAATAAAAGAAAAAAAAAACAAATACCTGTCCGACAGATCAGAAACACTCTTCAGGTGTGCATTTGTCAATGACCACTGTCCGCAGAAGACTTCATGAACAGAAATACAGAGGCTACACTGCAAGATGCAAACCACTGGTTAGCTGCAAAAATAGGATGGCCGGGTTACAATTTGCCAAGAAGAACTTAAAAGTGCAACCACAGTTCTGGAAAAAGGTCTTGTGGACAGATGTGAGGAAGATTGACTTATATCCAAGTGATGGCAAGAGCAAAGTATGTAGGAGAGAAGTAACTGCCCAAGATCCAAAGCATTCCACCTCATCTGTGAAACACGGTGGTGGGGGTGTTATGGCCTGGGCATGTATGGGGCTGCTGAAGGTACTGACTCACTTATCCTCATTGATGATACAACTGCTGATGGTAGTAGCATAATGAATTCTGAAGAGTAGAGCCACATCCTATCTGCTCAAGTTCAAACAAATGCCTCAAAGTCATTGGCCAACAGTTAATTCTACAGCAAAACTATGATCCCAAATATACTGCTAAAGCAATAAAGGGCTTTTTCAAAGCTAGAAAATGGTCAATTCTTGAGTGACCAAGTCAATCACCCAATCTGAACCCAATTGAGCATGCCTTTTATTTGCTGAAGAAAAAACTGAAGGGGACTGGTCCCCAAAACAAGCATAAGCAAAAGATGGCTGCAATACAGGCCTGGCAGAGCATCACCAGAGAAGACACCCAGCAACTGGTGATGTCCATGAATCGCAGACTTCAAGCAGTCATTGCATGCAAAGGATATGCAACAAAATACTAAACATGACTACTTACATTTACATGACATTGCTGTGGCCCAAACATTATGGTGCCCTGAAATGGGAGGGGGACTAAATATAAACACTGCTGTAATTTCTACATGGTGAAACCAAAATGTGTAAAAATGGCCTTTATTAAAATCTGACAATGTGCACTTTAGCCTCATGTGATTCTTTTCTATGACAAATCTATCATTGTGGAGTACGGAGGCAAATAAATAAATGATGGGTCTTTGTCCCAAACATTATGGAGGGCATTGTAGAAGCTTCTTTGAATCTGTGTCCCAAAGCCTGTGGCATCAGATCAAACGACAACAGATACTCTATCGCTCCAAAGAATGCAAAACTTATTACACAAATTACGTTCCACGGACATTTAAAAGTGAACGCTTCGGTAGTTCTGTTCATGAAGAACAGCCAGTAAAGGGTCTCGTAGCTCAAACTGAGCAATGATAGATGAAAGGTCATCAACCTGAAACGTCAAATTTGTTTCATTCCCCATGAGTATTGCCTATGTTTTCGCTCTTCAAAGATAAGGAAACAAATTGAGGATGCAAAGATAATATACCAATACGCATTTATTCTTTTTGCCAAGCACCAGGGCTAAGGCAGCAAAGTGACTTAGCTGGTAGAGTTTAGCTGGTTTTCTCCGATATACCAAAGACATTCATGTTTGTAGAATACTGTTTTACTATTGTAAGTTACTCCTACCATGTAGATATGTGATAAAATCAAAGTGGGGGAGTGGGTTGATAAGAACGTGTGGAGAATAAAGTGTGTTAGGGTAGGATTAGTGTAAAAAAAATGGGTGGTTAATTATCAGAGTGGACCATGATAGGGCTTGATTACATGCCATGGATCTTATAGAAACTTACAAAATTCTTAAGGGGTTGGACAGGCTAGATGCAGGAAGATTGTTCCCGATGTTGGGGAAGTCCAGGACAAGGGGTCACAATTTAAGGATAAGGGGGAAATCTTTTAGGGCCGAGATGAGAAATACATTTTTCACACAGAGAGTGGTGAATCTCTGGAATTCTCTGCCACAGAAGGTAGTTGAGGCCAGTTAATTGGCTATATTTAAGAGGGAGTTAGATGTGGCCCTTGTGGCTAAAGAGATCAGGGGGTATGGAGAGAAGGCAGGTAAGGGATACTGAGTTGGATGATCAACCATGATCATGAATGGCAGTGCAGGCTCGAAGGGCTGAATGGCCTACTCCTGCACTTATTTTCTATGTTTCTGTTACTTGACAAGTCCACGGCTGTCCAATGGCTGCCTAGACTTCAGCATAAGAGAAAGGTAGAGTGAAAAGTTAAGGACACATTTAAGTGAAACCGCTATAGACATGTTATAACGAAAAGATAAAGACACATTTACTTAACATAAAACTGGGTGATTCAATCTTTTATGGAAAGTTTATATCAAGATCCAGCAACATTTTTAATCAAACTCTTAAAATAAATTCATTGCTCAATTCCTTTGTTCGGGTTTCCCAATGGATTTTCATAGAATTAGAACCACTCTTAAAGAAAATTGCGTGATTTGCCTCTCAAAATACTTATCGAGGACATAAAATTCCCAGTAAAATCAGAAAACAAATGATTTAAGTGCTTTAAATGGATTCAGCCTTAATGTGTGGTGAGCTATTGTATACTCAACAAGGAGAGGTTCTTTTGATGGTATGCCAAATCCTTCACTAAGAGCTCAGGGGGGTTTCTACATATTTGCACATAAACATATGTGCAATAGTTATACCACTTGCATTTTCCTCGTCTTAAATAAAAACCACATAAAAAGTCACCAATGCTTACATAATGTAATTAGACATTTTGAAACGTTTCTTTGGGCTTCTCCCCTCAAAGTTTTGCGAAACATTGCATACCCAATAATTACGATTGAGTTTCCAAATGCACGCAATGCAAAAAAAATTAACAAGTAATATTATCGAATTAACATGTCAATGCTCTTTACGCACTTCATGCAATCCTTTTATATTTGCTAATAAGTACATTTTACGTAAATTACAAATTAAAAGGGAAAGGACCATCAAGCTCGCTCCTTCCAAACTAATTGCAGCAACAGACACCACCAACATGCATCGACTTAAGGCGTTGAATTCGAATGGGTATGTGAAAACCCAAGAAAAATATACTTCAAAAGGATCCATAATTCTCTCATATTTCTGATCCATAATTCTCAGTATTTTGCTGAATAATATATCACAGTCGTTGATCAAAGTTATCATTCATTTGTGTGGTGTTTCTGACCTTGACTCTAAAGATCAGCTTCTAGACACTAGTCGCACCTGCCTCCACAACTTTGGGATGTGCAAGGAAACCAGAGAAAACCCTCTCAGTCACAGGGCACACAGGTCACCAGAGTTCCAGGCTCAGCACAAGGCCCACAACCGCCACGATGGAGACAGCGCGTGGTCTGGCTCTGCTGGGTCCTAGTGCTCCCACCCTCCTACAGGGAACCTCAGTAGTGATGGGTCTTCCCCGACAACACACCCGCTAGTTAAAATTCCCCGCTGTTTATTTTGGATTTTTTTTTTTTTTACAGAGGTGCCGGAGCGGCGCTCCAGTGAGCTCTGGCAGCACTGCACCCTGGGGTATTAGTCACGTACAACTAACGGTAACCTGTCAGCAGCTGCACACAAACCCTCAACTTGATAGACTATGGCAAACTGACGTGCAAGTTCCCGTGCTATCACAGAACCCACTAAATAGTCCACCGCACGGAACGTGTTAAGACCTTTCTGCGGGCCGGATAAAATCTCGTGGCGGGCCGGATGTAGCCCGCGGGCCATAGTTTGGAGACCCCTCCATTAACACAACACCACTGAAATTAATGAAAGAACATTGGAAAGGATGAATATGACAGAGATGATGTCCGAGAGCCAAATCTCAACTACAGAGGAGTACCAATTCAGTCAGTCCAATAGTAACTCTGAGATCCATAGATCAAATCATTAATTCAATATACTTTCATATCTATATTACTAAAAGTCTGATCTTGACCACTTCCTGTTGTTCTGTATATTGATTTTAGAAAAATCACTGCCACTTACACCTGTGATTTTTGGTCATCTTACTCAGTCCCCCTCCGCTGTGCAGGACAAGAGGATTTTTCCCATTGATGAAAAATAAAAGAGTTATTAGTGTTTAAAAAATGTTGAGATTCTCTCTCCTGTCAATCACGCTATGAAGGCCACGCCCCTTCTGGTGGGATGGGGGGAGGGACTATAAAACCCAGAGTGTGGGCGTGGCTCAGTCTCTGCAAGATGGAGGAGGGAGAGGTCACGACTCACTGTCTTTAGTGGCCTTGCACCCTGCTTGAAGTGGTAAGAAACTGCACTTGAATGTGGTGGCCTTGCACCCTGCTTGAAATGGAATTTCAAGGAATAGCTGTGAGTCAACTGCCAGCCCATCAGCCATTTGAGTGAGCTGCCAGCACAACAGGCTTGAGTGACTGAGCCGCCAGCCCAAGAATCTATTCGACCCACAATGTCCATACTAGCCCCCGGAAACCAGTTCCTTCAGCCCACAACACCCATACTAGCGTTCCAGAAAGCCTCCTCCCCCCCCCCCCACTGGCCACCAATATTGGAATTGGTGGAGAGGTGGAATTACCAGCCCTCCTGTGTAATTCTAGGACTCAACGGGTCCCGCTTAGTCTAGCAATAATTAAAAATTAATTTGAAAAGATGTGATGGCCATCATTTTGCCATACGCCAGAGGCTTGTATACTCTGGAGTTTAGAAGGATGAGAGGGGATCTTAATGAAACATATAAGATTATTTAGGGTTTGGACATGCTAGAGGGAGGAAACATGTTCCCGATGTTGGGGGAGTCCAGAACCAAGGGCCAGTTTAAAAATAAGGGGTACGCCATTTAGAACGGAGATGAGGAAACACTTTTTCACACAGAGAGTTGTGAGTCTATGGAATTCTCTGCCTCGGAGGTTGGTGGAGGCCGGTTCTCTGGATACTTTCAAGAGAGAGCTAAATAGGGCTCTTAAAGATAGCGGAGTCAGGGGATATGGGGAGAAGGCAGGAACGGGGTACAGGCCGAATGGCCTACTCTTGCACCTATTGTCCATTGTCGCAATTAATTTAAGGTTATTGCTAGGCTCCATTATTAAATACACTTTGCATTTTACAGGTCATATTAGATTCTGGCATTGTAGGAGTTGTGTTGATGGCTAATGTGACTCTCTGGGCAGCCAGCATCTGCAGTTCCTTGTTAAACAACTGTGGGCAGTAGTGGTTGTTTCCATGCCGTTTCAGACCGTGATTCAATTATGGAAGAGAGTAAATGAAAAGGAGAGAGATAAAGTGGGTGAAAGAGATTGAGCAGGTCTAGGGGAGGAAGATTAATGCCGAAGATGTGGGTGAAAAGGGTTCAGGGAGTGAACCGAGCGGCAGAGAGAGCTGGTGGTCCGTAAGGAGAGAAATGGGGGTAAATGTCAGGGAGAGAAAGGAGGAGGAAGAGAAAGACTGGACCGGACAGGGAGGTACTGAGAGAAGCAAGAAGAATGTGGACGAGAGAGAAAGAATGGGGTAGGGGGTAGAAGATGGAGAGGAATTGAAAGAGGAATGGATTGGAGAGTGCTACCGTTGTAGAGAAAATGGGAAATAGACAAACTAACATATTGGAGACGGCATGACCAACAAATCCACTTTGACTGGAATTCTGGAAAATAGTAGACATTTGGACACAAAATGCTAGAGTAACTCAGCGAGTCAGGCAGTATCTCTGTAGAGCAGGGGTCGGCAACCTACGGCCTCCGGGCCGACTGTGGCCAGGCTCCCGAAATCATCCGGCCTGCAGGCAGATTTTTTCCCCCGTAATCTTCCAGCCCGCCGAGCGCCCGCTCCGAACACGGCCGAGTTCTGGCGGTATCGCATCCTGCGCAAAGACGCCGGCATGGCAGCGCATCTTCTGTAAACATGTTTAAGAACGAACTGCAGGTGCTGGAAAAATTGAAAGTAGACAAAAATGCTCAGAAAAGAAACTCAGCGGGTGAGACATGCAAGGATTGCATGAAGCTGCCACACCCGCTGAGTTACCTCAGCATTTTTGTCTACCTTCTGTGAACACGTGATTTAATGCCTGCCATCCGGGGTGGGACCCATGTGTACACGTGATAGATGTGGCCCGCCATCCGCTCACAGACATGCGTCCCGGCCCCTATGCAGAACAAGGTTGCCCACCCCTGCTATAGAGCATGGATAGGTGAATGTTTCAGGTTGAGAACCTTCTGAAGAAGGGGCGACACGGTGGCGCAGCGGTAGAGTTGCCGCCTCACAGCGCTTGACACCCGATTTCGATCCCGACTAAGGGTGCTGTCTGTACGGAGTTTGTACGTTCTCCCGTGACCGCGTGGGTTTTCTCCGAGATCTTTGGTTTCCTCCCACACTCCAAAGACGTACAGGTTTGTAGGTTAATTGGCTTGGTATAAGTATAAATTGTCCCTAGTGTGTGCAGGAGAGTGTTAATGTGTGTGGGGATCGCTGATCGGCACAGACTCAGTGGGCCCAAGGGCCTGGTTCCACGTTGTATCTCTAAACTAAACTAAAGGTTCCCGTCTGAGAAGAGGCCCGACCTGAAATGTCACCTATCCATGTTCTCCAGAGAAGCTGCCTGACCCGCTGAGTTATTCAGCACTTTGTGTCCTTTTGGCCAAACCATCTACAGTTCCTTATTTCTACATCGTACACATTTACTTCCTTCAAGCCTTCAGTAGTTTAGTTAGATTGTGGTCAACCAGTAACTCACCTCCGTTACTCCCTTGATTTTGATTTCATGATAACAAAATCCCATTAATCACAGTACTGATTATTCCAGTTGACATAACATTCACAGACTTTTGGAAAATGCTTCATTCATCATTGATTCAATGGTTTGAAGTGAGATGCCATCTTATCCTGACTTTTTGTAATCCTCACCTGAAACAGTCCAGTAGCTGTGTAAACTAAATGGACTATATGATGCATTCATGTATACATGAGGATTTATGTAGCATTGCTGAGCAAGTTCTTGCTCTTATCATTTCATGTAACCAACCTGACTAAAGTAAATGTTAAGAAATGAATATCATCATTCACTTTAATACGTGGCATTTTCGAAAACTGCCTATCATCTAGTTTGGAGATATGGTTGTTTTATGGTCAGTTTCATTAAATCATTGACAAGCTGGTCAAGTCAATGATTTTTTTAAATAAAATAAATTGGCTTTCTGTAACAGTTTGGTGGTGGCTGGTAAAACATTACAGCTCCTCAGCCACTTTTCCCACTTTTCCTTGCTCCGTCAGGCATTTTAACCCAACCAATTTATAATAACTTCTCTCATCTGAGCTACTTCAAACATTTTTAATCTACAGAGATTTAACACACATTGGTAAGTGTCTTTGACGTTGTATAATTTAAACCAACATGTTTGGCAACCTAGTTCTGGCAGCAGGAGCCTCGACGTTGACACTAGTCATAACTAACAGCTGCAGAACAACCAATCCAGAACTGTTTTTTTTTTGGAATTCACAAAAGAATCACAAACATTGAGCCTCTCAGGATGTTAAGTTACTTTTGGGCAGACAGGTTTACTGGACTTGCGAGAAGGAACGGGGGACGTTTCGGGTCTGAAGAGGGGTCTCGACCTGAAACGGCACCCATTCCTTCTGACCAGAGATGGTGGCAGTCTCGCTGAGTTACTCCAGCATTTTTTGTGTCTATCTTCGGTATAAACCAGCATCTGCAGTTCCTTCCTACGCAGGCTTACTTAACTGGTCCTGCCAAACCATGGTCAAGCAAATGGACTCCAGAAGCAACAAGTGAGCATAAATATTCAAGTGGCCGTTTTTTTAAATAAGAGAAGCAGGAATAGGTACAGGTATCATGACCGTAAAAATAAAAATGCAATGAATCTCAACTGGCATATTGATTAGATTAGGTAAAAGTGAATTTAACTCTTATCCAAAAAGTGAGGGAGCCAGCAAGGACGGACTACAGGACAATTAACATTTATTATCAGGATAATGGCAGTGTATTTGGGGGGAAATGAATCAAGGTAATCTGATAAAGTCAACATGGGTTAGTGAAAGGGAAAACGTGTTTGAAGAATTTATTGGAGTTCTTTGAAGTGATATGTGCTATGGATTCCAGAAGTTTTTTTGATAAGGTGCAATGTCAAAGGTTATTGTGAAAAATAAACGCTTTTATTGTGCAGGAGGTGATATCTTTGCATATAGAGATTAATGGCTGGCTAACAGGAAACAGGAGTCATAAATGCGTGTTATTCTGGTTGGCAAGTTTACAGACTGGTGTGCCACAGGGATTAGTGCTGAAGTCACTTTATACTATTTATATAAATTACTAGGATTAATGCACCAAGGATAAATTTGCTGATGGCACATAGATAATACCCCTCCTCTATTTCCTCTGCCCTCCTCGCCCTCTAACTACCGCATACCATCTCTCCCACCATCTCCTACCACACATCACCTTGTTCTTTTCCCCTCCTCCGTATGCTCCTCTCCCATCGCACAGTATAATGTTCTTTTTTACTCTTCTTTCCACCCGCAAACTTTACATTTCACTCTTCTTACTTTATCTGATGCCCTTTTGTTTCTACATCTCCAGCATTTCTCATTTAAGGGCCTGTCCCACCAGCATTTTATCGACTTTTTACAAGCATATGGTTCAGCATAACATAACCTTAGCAATTAAATGGTTCAGAACCGGGTGAACGGATGGGTAAAGATACGAAATAGGTATATCTCTCCTAATTTATTTTCTCTCTTTTTCTTTCAATCTCCATAGCTTTTTATCTCTGCTCTCTCTTTCGCTATTTGTTTCTACTCGCTTGTCTATCTATCTCGACACCCTTTATTTCCCTTTTTCTTTCACTGTTCTTTTATTATTAAATTAAAAATAAGAAGTTGTACAAGAATGGTAATGTGTATGTATGTATTAGGTACTTGGGTACCACGCTTGTGTACTTACTTCTAACAAAAATTTGGGACCGGCCCCGTGAGTCCATACGGCTCAAGCGACCACGTTAGATCATGCTAGCTGCATGCAGTCGCATGGGTGGGACAGGCCCTTTACTCTGCATCATCTGCCAATCAACCGCCCCCCCCCCCCCACCTGTATCCACCTATCTCTTGTGCAGGAAGGAAGTCCAGATGCTGGTTTAAACTGAAGATAGACAGAAAATGCTGGACTAACTCAGTGGGACAGGCAAGCATCTCTCGAAAAGGAATAGGTGACTTTCAGGTCGAGACCATCCTTAGGGAGGTGTTCAGCGAAACGATCGCCGATATTGTACTTGGTCTCGCCGATATACTGGAGTGGTGTTCAGCGAAATGATCTCCGAACCTGCGCTTGGTCGCAGTATATCTTGTATATCACGATAGGAGTATATCTGTATATCTGTTTATTGGCGAGACTGTTATTATCGGCGAGACTATTATCTGTTTCTCTGCCTCAGAGGGCAGTGGAGGCCAGTTCTCTGGATATTTTCAAGAGAGTGCTAGATAGGGCTCTTAAAAATAGCGGAGTCAGGGGATATGAGGAGCAGGCAGGAACGGGGTACTGATTGGCGATGATCAGCCATGATCACATTGAATGGCAGTGCTGGCTCGAAGGGTCGAATGGCCTACTCCTGCACCTATTGTCTATTGAGACCATGCGCAGGCTTGGCGATCGTTTCGCTGAACACCTTCCCTCAGTCTGCCTTAACCTACCTGATCTCCCGGTTGCTCATACTTTAACTTGCCCCTCCCATTCCAATCTGAGCTTTCTGACCTGGGCCTTGTCAAGAGTGAGACCCAGCGCAAATTGGAGGAACAGCACCTCATATTTCGCTTGAGCAGCTTACACTCCAGCGGTATGAACATTGACTTGAACGTACTCTAACTTCAAGTAGCCCTTCCTTTCCCTCTCTCTCCAATCCCTCCCCTTTCCCAGTTCTCCCGCCAGTCTTACTGTCTCCGACTACATTTTATCTCTGTACCGCCCACTCCCCTGACATCAGTCTGCAGTTCTTTCTTCCTACTCTCCCTGTAGGTAAGCCCCTCAACTCTTGGCAACATCCTCATGAATCTTCTTGGCATTCTTCCTCACTCAACAACATCCCTTCTATAGAAGTGTGAACAAAACTGAACAGAATACTCCAATGGTTCCCACCAACCTATTGTGCAACTTCAACGTAACATCCCAACTTCTAAATTCAACACCCTGTTTGAAGAAGACTAAAACCCTTCTTTATCACCCTTTCTACCTGTGGCATCAAGTTCCGGGAACTATGTACCTGTATTCATAGATCCCTCTGCTCTAAAACACTTCCCATGGCCTTAGCATTCAGTGTGATGGTCCTGCCCTGGTTTAACTTCCCAAAATTCCATGGAGTTTAGAAGAGTGAGTGGAAACATGATTGAAATGGAAGATCCTGAAAGGTCTTGGTTGGATGGCTGTGGTGAGGATGTTTCTTCGTGGGAGAATCTAGAAACTAGTTTAAAAATAAGGGATCACCCATCTGAGACAAGATCTATTTTTTCTCTTTGAAGGTCTCAAGTCTATGGAATTTGGACATCCTCAAGGGACAGTAAAAAACAGAGTCCTTGTATTTCTTTAAGGCCAAGCTCGAGGGATACTTGGTAAGCAAGGAGCTAAATGTCACGGTTAGGCAGAATGCAGGTTTGAGGTTATAGTCAAATCAACCTTGTTCTTGTTGAATGGCGAAGAAAGCACAAGGGCCAAGTGACCTAATCCCACTCCTAATTCATAAATGTGTATGATTGCTGGGGACCTCTAATGATGTTGCAATAATCTGATATAATGAAATACTCCTTTACGCCACATGATGGTAAACAATATGGAGTATGTGCCACAAGCAGTTCAATGCAGCAACAAACTACGAGGTTATGAGAAGCCTGGTAGCCATAGCTCAATTGGTTGCATTCTCATCTCTTGGTGACAATTTCACATTCACATCCCATGCAAGAAACTAGAGCACAAAAATCTAGGCTAACACTCTCAGAGCCGGGTTTTCAGAAGTGCCGTCCTTTATAAAGCACGTGAGACTGCTGTCCCCTCTGTTCTCCAGACAGAAGTACAAAAAACATGGGCCAATACTCGTCTCTCAAATTAACAGAAAACCATTGGTAGATTGGCGTTTGTGAGAATTTACTGTGCATAATTTACAACCTGCATCTCCTGTATTACAACAGTTCCTACACTTCAAGATACTGCAATGGATGTGAAAGAGCTTTGGTTTCCAATGAAATTTGTAGGTGTAGGTGTGGACCATTCATTGTCATTCCAACAGAAGTAGCCAGAAAGTGATAAGCAATACAAACCTTCTCCCTAAATCAGTAGCCAATTTAGCAACTTTATCACCGGTTAGACAAGATTGCTGTTGTATTCCCTAACAATCCTTCTTGGAATATTATTCTATGCTTCAATATAAAACATAATTAAGCATATATTAGCTGCCGGACATCCTTTTAACTGTTTGCTAAGAATCGATTAAAGCCAATAAATCTTGGCATTGAAAGTTAATCTCAAAAGAAGTGGAGACTCTTTGATCGCAGCTAAATTTAAAAAATAAGCTATTTCATCAAACTTATTTTTATATGCAGCCTTCAGACATACAGCGCGGAAACAGCCTTTCAGCCCACCTTGTCCCGTCACGCCAGCGATCACCCCGCACACTATCCTACACACTAGGGACAATTTACAATTTTTTTTACAAAAGCCAATTAACGTACAAACCTGTACATCTTTGGAATGTGGGAGGAGACTGTAGCACCCTGGAGAAAACCCACTCGGTCGCAGGGAGAACGTACAAACTCCATGCATACAGCACCCGTCTCAGGATGGGATCCGGGTCTCTGCTGCTGCAAGGCAGCAACTCTACCGTAGCGCCGCTGTGCCACCCTATCTTTCCCCTTTTTTGAAAGCAAATGCATACATCCTATTTCAAACACAAACTGTGTGTTAACTTTACAGTCGTTTAAACCAATAAGGGCACAGACAGTACAGTCGATGGGCTTTCCCTCATTGTCACAATATCAGTTCAGCAACATATACAAAACAAAATATAGGCACTCAAAACAAGCAAGGATGTCTAACAGGAGAGGTGTTAAATGGTATGATGTCCCAATACATGCACCTAATGCTCCTACATATTAATACAGCAACGGTGGAACATGACGCTAATATACAGTAGGCCAGTCAGCCAACTCTAAAGACAAGTTAACAATGCAGAACTGACATTATGACAAGTGGTGTAGAACAAGACTTTTAACTGGAGAGCACTGCAGTTCAAATATTATTACAACTTTATGAGCAGATTGGAATTATAGACGAACAGAAACTAATAATCTATTATCATGAGTAAAACAGTAATATACTATTTGCACTGGGGGCATTCTGTAGTCATTACTTGCAAAAACAACAAGGCTTAAAAATCTTTTATTCTGTCAACTCAGCTGAAACAGCTTATATTAAACACGGCCATAAACAGTGATGGAGAAAACAGAACACTGTGATAATAAATAATTATACTAATGAAGAACTATGTTCAAAGTTATTTCCCACCTCACCCCCACTTTAGCATTCCCAATCCACCTCCCCTTCCTCAGATATGTCCAGCTTTTAGTAAGCCAGGACCATTTCTACACTGGTTTCATTGCTGCAGTCCGTGCAAGAAACAACAGTAGTTACAAAAAAGCTGGTCCACAAACCTGATAAGTTTAGTTTACAGATTCAGCATGGACACAAGCCCTTCGGCCCTCCGAGTCCACGCCTACCTGCGATATAACCATATACCATATAACCATATAACAATTACAGCACGGAAACAGGCCATCTCGGCCCTTCTAGTCCATGCCGAACTTATTCTCCCCAAGTCCCATCCACCTGCACTCAGACCATAACCCTCCATTCCTTTCCCGTCCATATACCTATCCAATTTATTTTTAAATGATAAAATTGAACCTGCCTCCACCACATCCACTGGAAGCTCATTCCACACAGCTACCACTCTCTGAGTAAAGAAGTTCCCCCTCATGTTATCCCTAAACTTCTGTCCCTTAATTTTCAAATCATGTCCTCTTGTTTGAATCTTCCCTACCCTCAATGGAAAAAGCTTATCCACGTCAACTCTGTCGAACACTATCCTACACACATGGGACAATTTTTACTATTATACCAAGCCTACAAACCTGTATGTCTTTGGAGTGTGGGAGGAAACCAGAGATCCCGGAGAAAACGCACATAGGTCACGGGGAGAACGTACAAAACTCCATAGACAAGCACCCGTAGTCAGGATCGAACCCGGGTGTCTGGCGTTGTAGGGCAGTAACTCTACCGCTGCACATCCTTCCTCATGTAATCATCAGAAAGTGAAGGACTCAAAATGCACGATAAGACAGTTTTAAATTATTGTTCAGAGCCGGGTGACGATTGCTATATTACACCTAAATTGCAAAAATGTTTCGAGATGAATTATTTCCTATCACTTCTGTGTACCACTAACAAAATAAAACTCTGGATTCTTATTCTGAAAATCGCAGTAAAATCAAAAAAACAAATCTGAAAACAACTGCAATTCTGGTAGAGCCGCAAAGATTTCCCATTATAGCACAAAGCAATATCGACATATTAATTCATTGTACTGCAGGAAATGAAAAGAAAAAGAAAATCCCCAAATCGCAAAGTGAAAAGAGAACGCAGTAATGACTCCAAAACTAAATTAAAACCAAAAAAAGTCATACAGGAAATCCATACCAGAGCTTCCCCCAGGGACTTTAAGGGCCTGTCCCACTTATGCGATTTTTTTGGCGACTTGTCATAGCAGGTCGCTGAAAAATTTCGAAATTTTGAAAATCCAGAGGCGACCAGAAAAAGGTACGACTCTTTGGGCCACTACCCACAACCATACAGGCGTCGCGTGTCGACATGACGGGTGCCGGCAAGTCGCCGAACAATTCGTATAAGTAGGACAGGCCCTTTACATTTAGAGTTGGCATGTGAAGAAAAAGCAACATGGAATATCTTCAATTATTACCCATATCACACATCTGAGGTATGCTTTTATAAAATTGTATTCCCTTCGTTTTTACTGCCAGCAGGGGTAACAGGGGAATATTTTCTTGTATTCCCCTTTCTTGCGAACGCCTATGGACTTTACCTGTTAAAACAGCGGGGAATATAGTCTTATATTCCCCTGGTCTCACATCCGGGAACTTGGCAACGTGACGGCAACGTGACGCTGCGTGGGAAATTTAGAATATTCAAACGCCAGACAGGAAGACTGCCGCGTCCATTTTGGTTAAATTTTACGTGGAAGTCCGCCGAGCTGAGATGTTCAAATTTTCCTCTAGATGTCTGATATGGGTAATAATAACAATATTGACTGTCCTCTTTCGGGAGATACGACATATATTGCCCTCACTAGATCCATATTGCCCTCGTCTTCGACTCGGGCAATATGAATCTACTTCAGGCAATATATGTCGTATCCCCCTCAAGGCCAGTCAATATTCTATTAACGTTTTCAGCGATAAAATCAAAAAGAAACAAAAATTGTAAAACCAGCCGCCCCACTAGATGCCTAGTTATGAGATTTTCTGACACACAATATAGGCACGATGGCTAAATAAGTATCATTATGCATAACTTTTATAAAATGATTAACCAAGTAAACTACTGAACCCATCCCATGTGCTTTTAGTTACGCCTAACAGCTTTTTATTTTGTCAATTAGATTGCAATTCTAAGACTTTACACACCATATATTGCAAAATTAGCAGCAACAGTCTAGTTACGAGATCTGCTGATGCACAACTGTAGGTGTGATTGCTAAATAAGTATCATTATGCATCATGCACCAAACACATGAAAATAAATCAGAGACATCCCACACAGTCCATCTACACTTCATACTGCCTCAGGAAAGCAGCCAACATAACCAAAGATCTTCGCCACAGCTATTCCCTCTCTTCTCCCCTTTACTGTCAGGCGGGAGATACAAAAGCCTGAAAGCATGGACCGCCAGATTCAGGGACAATTTCTTCTCCCTGTTGAAACATATGCTGATAAGCAAGGGTGTAGTCCTAATCTTCCAACCTACCTCATTGCGAACCTTGGACTTTTCCCTCTGTAATTGTAACACTATAATGCTGCGACACTCCATTCCGCACCCTGGTATTTTTCTCTTTACACCACTTGTTGTACTTGTGTATAGCTTGATTGGACTCATGTACAGTATGGTTTGACTGCATAGCATACAAAGCTTTTCACTGTACGCTGGAATACATGGCAATAGTAAATCAATACCAATACCATACTTAAAAAGTGAAATAAAAAAAACAAAGCTGTTGAAATTTTGCAAGATCATAGGAACTTTACCACTGAAGATACAGGGTGCTTAATGAGCATATACTCGTGCTGATCTTCAACCAGCAAATAGAATATAAAATGCAGAAAGTAGAGCAGTACAGCAAAAGAGCAGGCCCTTTGGCCCACAATGTCTGTGTCGAACATGATGCCAAGACCACCTCTCTTATCCATCTGCACATAATCCATATCCATGTACCTATCAAAAAGTGTTAAATGCCACTATCATATCTGCCTCAACCATCACCCTCTCCTCCCCCTCGATAACACATTCCAGGCACTCACCACCCTGTGTTTAAAATAAAACTTGCCCCGCGCATATCCGTTAAACTTTGCCCCTCTCACCTGAGAGCTATACCCTCTAGCATATGATTTTTTCCACCCTGGGAAACTGTCTAGAAATATCGAAATAACACTGAAGGAAAGATCAACTTTGATTAAAATATGATACTCTTTTATAGTAAGAACAGAAAATGCTGTAAATACTCAAGTGTCTGTGGGGAAATAAACCGTTCATGTTTCAGGTTGATCATGTTTCATCAGAGAAGGGTGTAGGGATGAAATCAGTGATCGGCTTTTCTTCTGTTCTCTCTAACCCTCACCCTTGCCTGCAATTTAAAACCTGTTTGATTTCTAACTTCATGTCGGGAGAAACTGCAGATGCTGGTTTAAATGCTAAGACACTCACAAAAGACTGGAGTAATTCAGCGGGTCAGGCAGCATCTCTGGAGAAAAAGAATGGGTGACGTTGCGGATTGAGACCCTTCTTCAGACCAAGAGTCAAGGGAAAGGGAAACAAGATATATAGATAGTACTTAAGAGAAAAAGTCCCCAATTACCGTCTATACCGTCTCCAGAGATGCTGCCTGACCCGCTGAGTCATTCCAGCCTTTTGTGTCTATCTTTGGTTTCTAAAGGGCCTTGAGCAACCTAATCCGCGAGTTCTGGCGAGTTTGCCCTCGACTCGTACTCGCAGAATGGTCGACACGAGGTCGTAGGAGGTCTTCGAAACTCTCCTCCATGCTCGAGAGTGGCCCCCATGTACTCGAGGCCTCAGCTAGGTCGCGCCGTTTTTTCAATATGTTAAAAAATGCCCGCAATTTTTAAAAAATGTCGCCATGGGAAAAAAAATCTATTTTTACTCGTAGGTTTAGTCGTAGTAGGTCGGCATGTTAGTCGTACGTAATCAAGGGTAGTCGAAGGTAGTCATAGATAGTCTTCATCATAGTCGAAGGGAGGTCGAAGGAGATCGTCTTCACTCTCCACCATTTGGTGTCCAATTTTCCCGAAGTTAGTCGTAGCTAGTCGAAGCTGGTCTTCAACATTGTCAAAGGAGGTCTTCTACATATTCGAAGGAGGTCTTCAACATGTCTTTTTTTCAAACTCTTCTAAACTTGCCGCTTAGGTCGCCCAAGTGGGACAGCCCTTAACTTTTGTCAGTTCCTCGTTTCTCTCCCCATAGGTGCTGCCCAACCTGCTGATTTTGCTTTTATTTCACATTTCTAGGGCCTGCAGTTTTAGCAGATTTAACGGTATGAGGGTTAAAAAATACATTTAAAACTAGAAAATGCTAATATATGTATCAAATACATCAAAATGCTCACTTTTAATTATGCACATTGCTATATACCCTCTTAAGATACTTATTTGGTTTTCAAGTGCAGCAGTCCAAATGTTGAAAAAATATTTTGTGATATAAATAGAAACACAGGAGGAGGATGTGCAAAAAGACACACTTTTAATACGTTCACAAAGGCCTTTTCAATTTATTATAACAATAAAGATCAAATTCATTGTACTGTTAATACAACAATGGCATGAGCAACCCTTAAAAAAATTAATCACTACTGTTCATTACAATGGGACATGCAGCTAATGCAAAATTCCAGTTCTGGGTAGTTGTGGCCACTGATTACTGTTGCACAGACTCTAGAGAGACAAGGCAGCAATAACCTACTGAAATGATTTAAAAGCAGGTAGATCCTTAAAACACTCTACCTCATTTAGTAGAACTGGGTCTGATGGGAGATGGGAGGCTGCATTTCAGCGCAGATTGTAAATCTTGGCAGATTGTAAATTCTTACCTAGAAACTCGAGAACATAAGAAAATACATAGCACCCAAAGATTACAATTTCAAGCTCAATACGACATAAACTAAAATAAATGTATGTTATTTGCAAGTGCTAGGGTACTCATTTACCCAAGTTACTTTACAACTTGTAGAAAACTAAACAACTCGGGAGAGCTCCCATTGGAGTTTGGAGTTTCAAGCTATAATCAACAATGGTGCTCTGTGCCCAAGATGGTTCCTCATGAGACACTTTGATAACATCCCCTTGACAGCAGATCAGAAGAAATCAAGAATGACAACCTGCATGTCGTTTTAAATTATGTTGATTTATATGAGTGTACTGTCAATCCGAAAGCATAACCATGATAAAACATAACACTTCCATGCATTTTTAAAATGGGCCTACTTATCAGCGATTGAACAAGATAACTCTGGTCTAGATGTATCAATGAGTTAATCCATTATTGCTCTATCACTTTGTCCTTATTATTTTCCAATGCTTACTTTCAGCTCATCTCTTCTCCATCCTTGGAATGTACAGGGCTCGGAGAGCTCTGGGGGAGGGGAGGGGGAGAGAAGGAGAACTTGTGGTGGATTGTTACCTAAAATGGGAGAATTTAATGTCACACCATTGAGATGTAACCTACTAGTTCTTCCAGTTTGTGTATGGCCCAGAATAGACAGGTTAGTAAGGGAATAGGAAGGGGAGTTAAAAGAGTTAGCAATGGGAGAACCAGCAGGCCTTGGCCGGCTGAACATAATTGTTTGGCGAAACAGTCGCCTAGTCTAGAGTTGGTTTTCCGATGTGAAGGAGGTCATATATCAGGAGCATCAAATAGGACAGGCTGTAGGTGCCCCCCTCATCCTCCCCTCCCTTCCTTGTCCCCCATCTGAATGTACGCCCATTTTTCCTGCTAGCCCGCCCCCTTTCTCCTTCCATCTATATTCCTTCCTCTGGCTTCGCATTTCGCTCCTCTTCTCTCCTTATCATAAGATCATAAGTGATAGGAGCAGAATTAGACCATTCGGCCTATCAAGTCTACTCCGCCATTCAATCACAGCTGATCTATCTTTCCCTTCTGACCCCATTCTCCTGCCTTCTCCCCATAACCTCCGACACCCATATTAATCAAGAATTTATCTATCTCTGCCATACATATATCCACTGACTTGGCCTCCACAGCCTTCTGTGGCAAAGAATTCCACAGATTCACCACCCTCTGGCTAAGTAAATTCATCCTCATCTCCTTACTAAAAGAACGTCCTTTAATTCTGAGGTTATGACCTCTAGTCCTAGATTTTTCCACTTGTGGAAACATCCTCTCCACATCCACTCTATTCACTATTCTGTACGTTTCAATGAGGTCCCCTCTCATTCTTCTAAACTCCAGCGTGTACAGGCCCAGTGCCGTCAAACACTCATCGTATGTTAACCTACTCATTCCTGGGATCCTTCTTATCTCACAACATCTAGTCTTTTCATCTCTGGCCTATTTTCCACCCATCTGCTAATCAAAACCCCTGCTTCATCTGTATCCATCTATTGCTTGTCTTAGGCCTTATCCCATCCCCACCTCAGTTCCACCTTTCTCCCCCCCTATTACAATTGGGCTGAAGAAGGGTCCTAACACATATCTTCCAGAGATGCTACCTGACCCACTGAGTTACTCCAACATTCTGTGTCATTCCTTTTCCACAATGCATAGCATTATTGTGATATTATTCCGTTTTTTTTTAATTAGCCATGGTTTTTTTTACAAAGTCCCTAAGATTTATCCCTTAATTGTACTGGAAATGACAAAATAAACAAAAGCAATACCAACATATTATTTGGCATGGATTACAGTAAAGTTTCAATGTCATTGCAGTTCTTAATGGTGTAAAAAGGGAAGCTTAGTCACAAGTCTAAAATGTACAATAAGAAACTGCTTTCAGGTATTAACATTGTGTATGGCCCTGTCCTACTAAATGTATAGGTTGTGTATATTAATTCAGCATGTGTAAAATTTAAAAGGTACATTTCCCATTAATCCCAGTTTTAGTTATGTTCCATTGGTAACCACCTCATTTGAGTCAATGAGCTGCATTTCTAAGATACATTTGAAAACCTCAGATTCAGAGCAGTTTATCGTTATATAAAGCAGGGTGCAATGAAATTCCTTGATCACAGGAAGCCCACGGAACACAGTTATCATAATGTAGACAAAGGTGCTGGAGAAACTCAGCGGGTGCAGCAGCATCTATGGAGCAAAGGAAATAGGCAACATTTCGGGCCGAAACCCTGAAGGAAATAGGCAATGTTTCGGGCAGAAACCCGGAAGGGTCTCGGCCCGAAACGTCGCCTATTTCCTTCGCTCCATAGATGCTGCTGCACCCGCTGAGTTTCTCCAGCACTTTTGTCTACCTTCGATTTTCCAGCGTCTGCAATTCCTTCTTAAACAGTTATATAATAATGGATACAACAATGAAAACAATGATAGATGCAAAACATCAGAATGGTGCAACGACTGGAGTGTTAAAACTATTCCAGTGCAATATCAAAAGAACCAAGTTAATGAGGTGGGGTGAAGTTATGGGTATCTGTGGCAGGAAAGTGGTGGGAGATAGTTCTTGGTTCAGAAATCTGATAGCAGTCGGGAAGGTGTTCTCAACACTGGACATCTGGGCTTTCAAGCACCTGTACCTTCTCCCAGAAGGTAGAAGAGAGGAAAAGGAATGGCTGGTATACTTGATCTGAACAACTTTGTAATTCAGTTGGGTGTCAAAATGCTAGATTTATTATACTTAAATTCTGGAAGAAAAGCTCCCACACCAACGATAAAAATGTGGATTTCAAATATGTCCAAAACGTTACACCTAGAAGGTAGGAGATTCCTCCTAGCAGGCAAATCAGACCATTTCCAAAAGATTTGGTCTCCATTTATCGACTTATTACAAGCACAGGGTGCAACACAACTCTGAAAATAAATGGTATCAGGACCTGGTGAGGGGTGTGTAAAGATACGAAGGAGGTACATCCCTTTTATCTTATCTTAGCTTATTTTACTTTCTCATATTTTCTGTCATTTTTTCCTTTCTTTTCCTTTGTTTTTCTTTTTTAGTCTTTCTTGTGTCTTACGCTTCTACGGGCTCTTCCGGATCACTCTCTCACGCACTTACTATCCTATCTAACTCTCTCTATTCTTCTTCTTAGTCTTCTTCTTCTTAAAGTATAAAATAAGAAGTGGTACAGGAAATGTATTATGTTATTTTTGGCTTATATCATTACATTACTTCTAATAAAGAAAGAAAATAAAAGAAAAAATTGCTAGATTTAGATCTGTCACCTTGTGACTGAAATATGAGATCCTGGCTGCATGTGCCAGTTGCAATGGGATGCTAACTGTTTCCTTGGGTAACTTGAAGAGGAAGGAGTTCTCCGAGTATCTTGACTTCCCTCAATCAAGGCTGCCAAATAAGATCAACTGATTTCACTTCTTTGGTGTGCTGCATCTGGCTGTTTGCCTACATAAACAGCAATGGCACTATATAAATATAAATGCATTGGCTGTGAAGTGCTTTGGAATATGTAAGGCACAATATAAATATAAACTCATTATTTATTCAAACCCCACAAGATTTCATTCAATACCAAGGTTGTTACTCTGTAACTGGCTGGCATCCGACATTCTACCTTCCATGAATGTTGAGGTCAACCAACACTCCACTGCCTCTATTTTACTTGGTGAACGATACTTGGTGTAAGCTAAAATAGAGGTGGTGGAGTCTTGGTTGACCTTGAATTTATGGAAACCACCATGTTTCAGTTTGGAGATACAGCGTGGAAACAGGCCCTTCGGCCCACACCGACCAACGAGCCCTGCACATTAACACTATCCCACACACACTAGGAACAATTTACATTTATACCAAGCCAATTAACCTGCAGACCTGTACGTCTTTGGATTGTGGGAGGAAACCGAAGATCTCTGAGAAAACCCACGTAGGTCACGGGGAGAACTCTCCCGCAATGCAGCAACTCTACCACTGCACCACCGTGCCGTTGTACGGATCCATACTCACTGCCTGCTAAACTATTCAAAGTTGCATCCTTATGTTTTCAAATCCCCCTGTCATCTCCTCCTCCCCTACAACGTTCAAGATCTATGTGTTCTGATTCTGGCCTCTTGAACATTCCTTAAGTTAATTACTTTCTTACTAGTGGCTGAGTTTTTTAGTTGCCGAGTCCCAAACCTTGGAATTCCCTTCTTATTCCTTACCACCTCTCCTTCCTCCATTAAAATGGTTTATTAAATCTCCCACTTCTTGCCTAAACTCTCCACTGTCAGATTTGACAAAGCTTTTGCAGAATGCTTTTTGCCAAAAAAAAAAACATCTACTTGGTATCCGCCCCCAACAAAGTTGAAAATAGAAATTTGGTTTCCAGAATCTGTTCTCGGACATGCAATGCCCAACGAGCCATCAGTGCATTTAAAGTCTCCAAACTGCAAAGGGTGGCCTTGCTATAGGTTGCCCAGGTTTCAGAAGCATATATACGTTACTCATAAATATATATATTGACATGATATAGGACACTGCACTGTTTTATGCCCTAAGCATATTACATTCACTTACTATATTTATATGACAACAAGGCATCAATTTCCCTTTCCAACATCGATAAGCCTAAGAGGTTATTACACTGAGCCCAGCCCTCACTTTTCAGTGTTCAGTGGTATGAGGATCCTATACAGTGGCCCATAATGCCTTTGCGGGGGCTACACCAAGCTTCAGTGTAGAGGCTGTAGCAAGCTTTCAGCATGTATTCCTGCACCTTGCAAATGTGGTCTTCTGCAGAATCCCATGGGCAGAGAGACCGCTTGGTAATGCAGACCAAAGCATGCCTTTCATCAACCTGATGATCTTCCAGCAGCGGTCAAGGTTTGTCTCGGTGTGCGCCAGTGGGAATAGCCTACAGCGCAGTGCTATGCAGGTGCGTGGGGCAATCCTCGACAAAGTCCACTATATCCCTTTCCAGACCTTCCTGGTAAACACACACCAGAAGGCAATAAATGAATGCCTCAAATGCACCGCAGCCACCTCAAGACAGCGTGCAGTGGGAAGGAGACTACTCCTCCCGAAGAGTTAAGCAATCTTGTTGCTTGCTTGAAACTGATGGTGATAAGACATTCTGCCAAGTGACTTTAGGGTCTGGTCAGGGAACCATACCTCCATACATTCCAAAGATAGACAGAAAATGCTGGAGTAACTCAGCGGGTCAGGCAGTATCTCTAGAGAAAGGAATAGGTGACGTTTCAGGTCTATTCCTATTCTCCAGCGATACTGCCTGACCCGCTGAGTTACTCAAGTATTTTGTGTACCTTGTTGGTATAAATCAGCATCTGCAGTTTCTTCGAACACATCCTCAGTACATGCATCCACCGACTGGTTGACTTGCAGTCAAAAAATATTTTCCTGCAGAAACAGTGCCACAAGTTGCAGGTGATAATGGAATACTCCACAACATGATCTAGCCCGTTATTTGCACAAACAAGGACAGCACAACACCAGCACCCAATGACACCGAGCGTTTGCCCTGGGCAAATACACAGCTTGCTGCAGCTTCGCACATCGGGATGAGGCCCACATTATCTTCATCCCCGTGGACATGATCCATTTTGAATCTCCAGATGAATGGAAAGATGCTGGCGTAATTCTTCCCAGTTACAGGAATGGTACACGGGTCACAGCTGTGTCACGTTTAGTCACATCAAGAGCACGGTTCTTCCTTTGCTTTCGAGAGGGACTGCCTTGGCTACCTCTTTCAACCTGTTCCTGGTTCATTCCCTGATTCCATCAAACCAGGGCAGCACAGTGGCGCAGCGCCGGAGACCCGGTTTCGATCCTGACTATGGGGGCTGTCTGTATGGAGTTTGTACGTTCTCCCTGCGACCACGTGGATTTTCTCCGGTTTTCTCCACATTCCAAAGACGTGCAGATTTGTAGGTTAATTTGCTTCTGTAAACTGCCCCTAGTGTGTAGGACTAGAACTAGAGAATGGGTGATGGGCGCAGACTCGCCGGGCTGAAGTGAAACGGTTAAATGCTTTTAACTATATAAAAGATACATAGTGGAATACTTGACTAGGTTGAAGCTTATATTTCATCTCAAGCTGGCCTTCATCCCCGTCACTTCCGCCGGCAGATGATCAGTAAAGCTTGAGCTGGTCTACCGAACGTTTTTGTGACTTGTCTGTTTGTTAAGAAGTGAACCTTATCAGAAGAAACTGTTTCCACACTGTATCTCTAAACAAAACTATATTCGTAGATCCTTCAGGTCATCAGACACAATGGAACTTGTGATACTTTCACCAGTTTCAAAAAGACACAATTGAATTTTCTATTATGTCTCTGGCCCTGAAAGCAGTTCGAGCTCGCCAATCCACAGACAAACAGCGAGGTGAAGCAGAAGTCAGCTACTTCGTTCATGAACAGGGAGGATTTAGCTCAAGTGTCGCTGCCACCTTGGATCACCTCACTTATACTCGTATCCATCTTGATTGACATTACTATTGGTTTATGGGTTTGGCAATAGGCTTAACACAATACACAAACAAGACAGAGGAGTCAGGCAGCCTTGCCCGGTTCTACATTTATTGGGGAAACTAACGTCTGTGTAGAGCATTTGAATCCAATTGCAGATTTCTTTCCCAAATCTCACTATGAAGAGCACGCCCATCGTGGACGCGTGTAATACCTTTTTTCCCAAAACCTTTCCCGATCCAATCCAAGACTAGCCGATTGTGTATAAGCTGGAAACCCAGAGTTCTGAGGAAACATAATTGAACTGTTGAATATTTCCAGCAAATGTATCAAGGTCAGTTATCTCACATCGACCCACTGAAATATCTGGCAGCAACCCTGATTTAGCAACTGCTGCTTAACTCTCTACTAACAAATGCCTAACAGAGAAAGGAGACAAGAATAAGCTAAGCTATTCAAACCATGTGGCATTTCAAATTGTCGTTAAGAAAATATATTACTTCTGAAGCGCAATCACTGTTAGTTTGTAGACAAAGGGCAGTCATCAAAGTGTGCAACGATGTGTTAATGCTTGAAGCTTTCATAAGGTGAATGGGTTAAACACAGGCAAGTTATGTAGTACTGCTCCACAATTGTGTTCTAGAGACAGAACTGATACTCTATCCAAATGTATCTGACTTAAGGAGAAAGAGGAGAATTCATCCAAATGAATTGCTTCTTGGGCCAGTTTCACCAATGGAAGATGAATTGTATTTTTTCCAATACCCGTCAGTGCTACTAGCTTCTGACTAAAACTCATTTTGTCTCAGCATTTTGACTCACTTTCCAGGCACTTTTGATAACTGCTCTAGCAGCAGAGTTAAGTCAGGGTTATTGCCAGATATTTCTGTGGGTCGATGTGAGATAAGTGACCTTGATACATTTGTTATTACATCTTGTTTGCTCCAGCTTTGATCAGATGTAGCTTCAAATTAATTGTATTGGAACAAACCTTCAAAATCTTAAACCTGAAGTCACAAGGCCAGGATTTTTTAATGTTTAATCATCACCGAGCACAATGATATTCTGCACGAAACATGATAGAGTTTAGCCTCGTCTATTTTCTTCAGGAAACGCTACATTAAGACAATGAATACATATATCCTTGACAGCTGAGAAAAATGATGCATTCATTTTTGCAGCTAACTAGAGACAAACTTCACAATCAAATTGCATTTTCTTAAATTATCATTCAATTGAACACTAAGGCACATTATGATCAGGGCATACAGTAGAGCCCAATCATTTAAAAGTAGGATGAATTACCTTGTATATAATGTAGCATAGATGGCAAGACAATAATTAAGCTTTACAATTTTACAGAAAGTAAAGTCTGATAGAATTTAACCCTGCAACAGCAAATGCTGCATTGGATACATTATCCAATCCTAGAAATCACTAAACTTCTAATCAATAAACTTCCAACAAAAGAATGGTCTCACAGTTTGACAGTTGAAGTGAGCACATTGTGCTGTCATTCTTTACATTTTAGTGTTGAGAGTTGAGCAATCAGTGAGAGAATAAACATCTTTATTTAGACATTATAGCACCACCAGCTGTTTCTCAACATTTTTCCGTTAAAAATACAAAAATCGCATGCTTACAGCAGATGTCATTGTTCCTCAAATATCCAACATAAACTGGAAAAACTTTAGCAAGCAGACTTTTGATTGTCCCTTCCGATTCTGAGACACCTCGCCCACTCTTCAACAACTTTCAATTTCTCGCTCCCCATTGCCACATTTTTACCATGGATGTCCAGTCCCTTTAAACCTCCATCCCCCATCAGGAAGGTCTCCCGGCTCTCTGGTTCTCTCGTGAAAAGAGACCCAATCAGTTTCTCTACACTAACATTTCCTCCACCTGACGGAACTTGTCTTCACCTTTGACTCATCTCACATTCCCCAGGTTAAAGCGGTAGCCATGTGCACTTGCATGGTTTTGTTAAAGAGTCTTTATTCCAAATGTCACTTTATGCTTAAGAAGGAACTGTGGATGCTGGAAAATCGAAGGTAGACAAAAGGGCTGGAGAAACTCAGCGGGTGAGGCAGCATCTATGGAGCGAAGGAAATAGACAATGTTTCGGGTCGAAACGTTGCCCATTTCCTTCGCTCCATAGATGCTACCTCACTAGTTGAGTTTCTCCAGCACTTTTGTCTACCTGGCACTTTATGCATCTCTTTGCAAATGGATCCTTATCAACAGGACACGATTGGTATGAACTGGCAACAATATTTCCTCCTCGATAACCATCAGCACAGGAGCACCTTAGGGTGTGCGCTCAGCCACCTGCTCTACTCACTCTATACCTGTGACTGTGTAGTCGGCCGAGTTTCCCCACTTAATCTTTAAATTCCCACCGTTGTTGGACAAAGTACAGATAATGATGTACGATAGAGAGCATATTGACTGGTTGCATCACGGCTTGGTTCGGAAACGCGAACGCCCAGGAACAAAGATGACTAAAAAAGTGAACACTGTCCAGTCTATCGTGGGGAGTGACCACCCCACCATCGAAGGGATCCATTGGAGGCACTGTCTCAAAAAGGCAGCCAATAGCATCAAGGACCCACACCACCCTGGCCACGCTCTCATTTCACTCCCGTCATGGGGAAGCTGGTCTGAAAACAAATGCTCATGTCGGGAGCAGCTTCTTCCCAACAACCATCAGGTTATTGAACACTACAAACTCCAACTAAACTGAACTACAAACTGCCTTGGGTCCTCGGATTTTCTTTTTTTTTGTGCACTATATTGGGATTGTTATTATTGAACTTTTTTTTAATGTTTCTTTATTATATTATCTATTGAGTACTGTGTTAACAAAGGTGTTGTGCTGCTGCAAGTAAGAATTTCATTGTTCCATTTAGGAACATTGGACAATAAAACTACTCTTGACGCTATCCTCAAAGTTGTTTGCCGCAACATCAACCACTGCATCGGAGCTGCATCCTGCACACGCGCAGAACTCAATTTCATTAAATTTACCACCAACCCTGACCTCAAATTTACTTGGACAATCTCTGACGCATCTCTCCCCTTCCTTGATCTCTGTGTCCACGATAGGGAACAGACTATCGACTGACGTCCGCTACAAACCTACCAATTCCACGGTTACCTGCACTACATTTCCTCCCACCCTGCCTCTTGTAAAGACATTGTCCCTGCTTTCAATTTCTCCCCGTCGGCTCCGAACATGAGGCTTACCATTCTTGGACATCAGAGATGTCCTCTTTCTTTAGTACATGTGGATTACCCCCTGCTAACAGATAGACCCCTCACCCACGTCTCGTGTCCGCCGTTCTGCTCTCGCAGGATACTGTTCCCCTCGTTCTCGCCTTTCACCCCACCAGCCTCCACATTCAACATCCACATCATTCTCCCACATTTCCATCACCTCTAACATGATCCCACCCCTTTCTGCTTTCCATACAGACCACTCCCCCGGGATCTCTTTGCTTCACTCATGCCTTCCTGTCTAAACTACCCCTGCCCGCAGAGAATTACCCCTTTTTATGGCAGGAGTTGCAATGCCTGTCCCTATACCTCCCCCCTCGCCTCCATTCAGGAACCCCAGCAGTTCTTCCAGGTGAGACAGAGGTTAACATGCACCTTCTCCAACATCATCCACTGCATCCATTATTCCCAAAGTGGCCACCTGTGGATCGGCAAGATCAAGTGTAGACTCGACGACATTTCACCGAATGCCTGCGCATGATCCGCCAAGGCCTACTGGATCTCCCAGTTGCTAACCATTTTAACACTTCCTCCCCTTTCTGTCCAGGGCTTCCTCCTTTGCTAGAGATTAACCACACAGAAACAGATGGAACAGCACCTCATATTCCACTTGGGTAGGTCACAACCCAATGATATGAACATTGTGTTCTCCAATTTTAAGTAACCCCCTCACCTTTTTTTCCCCAGGTTCCTCCTGTCCCTTTTCACCTATATCCCTTCCTCTGGCTTCACATTTCATTCCTCTTCTCTCCTTATGCACACTTTTGTCTTCTTTTTATCCCAAGCCTTTGTCCACACATCTGCAAATCTCCCCAGTATCCATCTATCATATGCTTTGTCCCAACCCCCACATCCTAACCAGCTGTCTCCGCCACTAATACAATCAGTCTGAAAAAGGATCTCGACCCGAAACATCACCCATTCCTTCTATCCATGGATGCTGACTGTCCCGCTGAGTTACTCCAGCTTTTTGTGTCTATCTTCGGTCTAAAACCAGCATCTGCAGTTCCTTCCTTGACAATAAACTAAAGAAAATAGCTCTTTTTTAGAAAATAGGAAGAATTTTACATCGAAACTCTGGCATTTTGCCTTGTAATTGCAATTATATTTTGTGACTGCTTTCATTTATATACAAGCTGACAGTCTTTCCCTAAAATGTATATTATGACTAAATCGGCAGTTCTGACACCTAGTCTTAATGACTGTTAAGGGCCTGTCCCACTTGGCGATTTTTTCGGCAACTGCCGGCGTCATATCAGTGTCGCCAAAAGATTTTGAACATTTCAAAATCCGATGGCGACAAAATTGTTGCGACACTTGAAAAACTGACATGATGTAAAAGAGCATGATGTTCGTAACATATTTGTGTAAACCAGCATTGGCAGTTCTTTGTTTGTACATAATGGAATACCTACACTGCGAAATCTGCTGGAGGTATGCCCACATGTAGGTTATCATCCTCTCTCAGGTGGGAGGTGGGGGGGGGGGGGGGAAAAGAGAGACAGAGAAAGAGAGAGACAGAGAGAGAGAGACAGACAGACAGAGAGACAGACAGAGAGACAGACAGAGAGAGAGAGACAGAGAGAGACAGAGAGAGAGAGAGACAGAGAGAGACAGAGAGAGACAGAGAGAGACAGAGAGAGACAGAGACAGAGAGAGACAGACAGACAGACAGACAGACAGACAGACAGACAGACAGAGAGGCAGAGAGGCAGAGAGGCAGAGAGAGACTGACCCGCTGACCTTTGTGTCTATCTTTATCATGTTTAAAAAAAATTATATTGGTATTGCTTTGTTTAGCATGAGGGCAGCAGTTTTACAGTGATGTAGATGTCAAGCGGACCTTATGACTCCAGTTCCACTTTATGTGGTGGATTCTTTGCATCCTGTTAAGCAGCTCTTCAAATAACGTACGCAATAATTGTGACAACATTCGAGGGAGAGGTATGGTAAGCAGCTTTGTCAGCCACAGACACGTATCTTTTTTAAAGCATGTGGGGGAATATAAAATCTGCCAAGAGGCAAGAGAGTCGGGAGTGCTTTATTATCATATGTACCAAAACAGAACAATAACATTTTTACTTGCAGCAGCACAGCAGGTTTGTAAGCAGTATTCAATAGAATAGAAACTGAAAAGTTCAATAAATTAAAAAAAAAAAATGTAGTGCAAATACAAAACAAAGCCAAGTTCCCAATACAAACCCGGGCTAGTCATAGTTCTAGAGATTAGTTGGAGCTTGTAATGTTTAATAGCCTGATGGTTGTTGGGAAGCTGCTGCTCCTGAACTAGTCTGACGTTAGTTTTCAGACTCCTACACCTTCTTCCGAATGGCTGGACTGAAATGAGAGCATGGCCAGAGTGGTGTGGGTCCCTGATGGCGCTGGCTGCCCCTTGAGGCAGCACCTCCTATGGATCCCTTCAATGGTGGGGAGGTCAGAACCCATGATAAACCGCGCAGCATCAACTACTTTTTGTAATACTCTGCAGTCCTGGGCGTTCGAATTGCCGAACCAGGCCATGATGCAAAATACCAAAGTATTGATGCAAAAAAGCTGCAAAATGTGTGAAGGAGCATGTCCCTACCATTCCAAATATTCTTCGACATTGTTCATATCAATTACATTTTAGTTAGCATATTTCCTGCCTTAGCGGGAAGCTAGTGTGGAAGAGCTAATACAGGATTATGGTCACTCAAAAAAGGCCCGTTAATCAGCATTTCAAGGGGTGTTAGGATGGACAATGTAGCAGACTTGCATGCATCTTACAACTTCTGAGAACAAAGGAGTGGAACATTTGGTATAATTAAATAATTTACAAGTAAACTGCTCAGGACACTGATCGTTCAGCTCCAGAACCCAGCCCACACCGAATGGATAAAAATCACTTCTATACGTTGAGGGTCAGAATGGAAAACCTATGTTACAATGATATCAACATGACAGCTTAAACTGATCAGGAAAGATTGAACAGGCTAGAATCTCTGCTGCAGGAAACAGAAAACTGTACTGAGTGAAAGCATTTGGTAGAATGGAAAAAGACAGCTACCAATTGCAGATAAGGCGCAATGTAGAAGCTGTTACATTTTATGATTTATAATTAGTAACTTGGGAGAGAGTTGAGCAGAGCTTGGCTAGAACATGGACCTCACTACCACAAAGTGAATAAGTGCGGATGCATTTCAGGGGAATCTGTACTAACACACCAACAAGAAATGCAAGCCCACATTAATATGAAGAGCAGCAATATGCTTATAATGAAGAAGGGTCAAGACCCGAAACGTCGCCCATTCCTTCTCTCCAGAGATGCTGCCTGTCCCTGCTGAGTTACTCCAGCATTTTGTGCCTGTCTTCAGTTTAAACCAGCAACTGCAGTTCGTTCCTACACCACATAAAAATGTTTGTGCTGAAAATATTTCAGAAGTTCAACTGAAAAGTGCGTGGACAGTTTCAACGCATTTCCATCCACACCCAAAGACATGTCAGCATAGTGGCCAACATACTGTATTAACATCCAGAAATCTGAAGTATTAATACAGACGCAGAAATTTAATTCCACCATGGCAGCTGAGAATTTAAATTCAAGTAATTAAATAACAGCGATGGTAGCCATGAAACCACAAAATCATTTTAAAAACCCAAGGCACAGGAGACTACAGATATTGGAATCTCCAGCAAAAATAACAGGAGAGAAGCACGAGGGACTCAGCAGGTCATGCGGCATCTGTGGACAGAAATGGACAGTCGATGTCTTGGGTCAGGCCACTTTATCTTGACTGAAAGTGTAGAGGGGAAGGAGCCACCATAATTTAGGTGGGTGGTAAGGTTAGGTGGATAAGTGTCAGGTGGATGAGGAGGGATTGATTCGCAGATGGGCAGACAGGTGGGGAGAAAAAGGATAGAGAAACATACAAAGGCTGGGAGGTGAGTGGGTGGCACCGTGGTGAAGCAGTAGAGCTGCTGCCTTACAGCTCCAGAGACCCAGGTTCAATTCCTATCCTTGGGCTCTGCCTGTACAGAGTTAGCACGTTTTCCCTGGGTTTGCATGGGCTTCCTCTGGGTGCTCCGGTTTCCACCCACATTCCAAAGTCGTGCAGGTTCGTAAGATAATTGGTTTCTGTAAGTTGTCCATAATGTGTAAGATGGAACTAGTGAACGGGTGATTGTTGGTCAGCACCGACGGTGGGCTGAAAGGGCTGGTTCCACGCTGTATCTCTAAACTAAATAAACAAAGTGGAAAACATAAGGCTGCGGATTCATGAATCTCGTCGGGAAGGGAGGTGGAGAACTGAATGAGGAGTTGTGTAGGAGGCAGAAGGTGATGGATGGGAAGCTGGGTGTAATGGCCCTGTCTCACTGTGCGAGTTGACCCACGAGGTACCCCGAGTGACAGACTCGTGGCTGTGCACGAGACTTCAAGTTTATGATCAAGTGTGTAACCGAGTTCCCACGGGTATGTCATTGCTGCGATGTTCCAAGTTCCTCTCCCGAGTTACCAAGTTCCTCTCCCGTTACTCTTGAGCCAACCGTGAATGAAGGTATGTTTTAATAAAGCAACAATGTTAAAATACATCTCCATCCTGTGGTTTTGAGTTATTTCAGCGCGGCGGCATCTATTGATATGACCTACAATGGGAAAATGCGCATCCTCCAGTAACCAAGCATTTCTTGTTGTTTTATGTTTTTAAATACTTTTTTGCAATGGATCTCTATTTTAAATAATTTTTAAAAAGGAAGCAGCTCGGGTGACTGACATTGAGCGGCCCGACAGCAGACACACACACACACACACACACACACACACACACACACACACACACACACACACACACACACACACACACACACACACACACACACACACACACACACACACACACACACACACACAGAGAGATACACACAGACAGCAGGACTGGCCGCCACTTCAGAGGAAGGAAGCAGCTCGGGTGACTTTGAGCGGCCGCCGGGACCCGACAGCAGACACACACACAGATACAAACAGATAGACAGAGAGGGAGAGAGAGAGAGACACACACACACACACACACATACACACACACACACACACATAGAGAGAGAGATACACACAGACAGCAGCTGGCCACCACTTCAGAGGAAGGAAGCAGCTCGGGTGACTTTGAGCAGCCGCCGGGACCCGACAGCAGACACACACACAGATACACACAGATAGACAGAGAGGGAGAGAGAGAGACACACACACACACACACACACACACAGATACACACAGACAGACAGAGACACACACACACACACACACAGATACACACAGACAGCAGGACTGGCCGCCACTTCAGAGGAAGGAAGCAGCTCGGGTGACTTTGAGCGGCCGCCGGGACCCGACAGCAGACACACACACAGATAGACAGAGAGGGAGAGAGAGAGAGAGACACACACACACACACACACACACACAGATACACACAGACAGCAGGACTGGCCACCACTTCAGAGGAAGGAAGCAGCTCGGGTGACTTTGAGCGGCCGCCGGGACCCGACAGCAGACACACACACACAGATACACACAGATAGACAGAGAGGGAGAGAGAGAGAGACACACACACACACACACACACACACAGATACACACAGACAGACAGAGACACACACACACACACACACACACACACACACACACACACACACACAGACAGCAGGACTGGCCGCCACTTCAGAGGAAGGAAGCAGCTCGGGTGACTGACTTTGAGCGGCCGCCGGGACCCGACAGCAGACACACACACAGATACACACAGATACACACACACAAACACACACACACACACACACACACACACACACACACACACACACACACACAGACACACACACACACACAGACACACACACACACACACACACACACAGACACACACACAGCCACACACACAGCCACACACACACACACACATATGTGGCGTTTCTGCTCGGGACCCTTCTTCAGACAATCCAATGTCCCATAATATATTCTTTAAATATTAAGTTTTCTGTTGAAAGTGTGGTGCCGTGGTTACGGGTTGTCGGAAGGAAGATGATGAGGTCTGGTACAAGTTGACTTTGTTTTCAGTAATCAGGCCTCCGTGTTGGCCGATGTCTGGTTGATCGAGCGTTCATACAGTTGCGAGCGAGCGAGGTCCATATATAGGAGCAAGGAACGCGAAGCCTCTGAGGGTTCATTGTTCCCCTGGTTTGGATTGCTCCCAGGAGAGCGGGCACAAAGAAAAATTTAGGCATTTTTCTGTGGAAGGGGGAGGGCAGTATAAAATCGAAAGCATTGTACAGCAGCACTCTCCCCAACACGAAACACAGCGCAGCGTAAACAATTAAACAGCTTCACTTTTAAAAGCAAACACACTCGTTAAATTACACGGCCCCAAGAAATCGCCTCTCAATTGCTTCGGGGTTGGAATTGAAATATATATAATTATATAATATGTATATACATATTATACTACTTTGGTTCAGTCCCTTTCAGATTAGAAAAAAAGTTCCACGATAGACTCACGAGACACTAAGGTAAACGCAATTACGTTACTGCAACGAGTTTAAATGTTTCCATTTTTAACTTGAACAGTTAATTTGACTCGTGGAAAAAATCAAACATGTTTGATTTTTTTCACGAGTTAACAAGTTTCCCGAGTACCTGCCGTTAGCGCCACGAGTGGACAAGTTGAACGCGCGAGTTCCGACGTTCCCGCTACGTGATCACCACGAGTGAAAACTCGGGGTCACTCGTGGGCCAACTCGCACAGTGAGACAGGGGTTTAAGTGTGAGACAAATGAGACAGAGAGTTTCCTGCCTCTCCTCCAATCTCACCGATTGCACTGGCTCCTCTAATTCAGCCTTCTCTACATCGGTGAAACCAAATGCAACAATGTGTCCAAGAGTCCGTGCATCATCCGCTGTGGCCGTCTGGTTCTCCTGGTTGCCAGCATTTTAATTCCCCTCCTTATTCCTCCACCAACTTGACTGCCCTCAGCTTCTTCTACTGCCATCTAGTTTTAGGTAAACCAGAGGGGTGGGAGATTACAACCTTCACGTGGACCGCCCTGTTTTGACGAATGCAATCAATCTGGCGTGCACAATCAAGTAAGATCAAATAGAACAAGTTGTCCTACAACTTTAGGCTGTGCACGCCACACACAAGAAGAAGGTAAACTAGAGAAACATTATCTCATGGGTAGACAAAAATACTGGAGAAACTCAGCGGGAGAGGCAGCATCTATGGAGCAAAGGAAATAGGCAAAGTTTCCGGTCGAAACCCTTCTTCAGACGCCTGAAGAAAGGTCTCGACCCAAAACGTTGCCTATTTCCTTCGCTCCATAGATGCTGCCTCACCCACTGAGTTTCTCCAGCATTTTTGTCTACCTTCGATTTTCCAGCATCTGCAGTTCCTTCTTAAACATTATCTCATATCCTGCCAAGGTAGGTGATCTCGATCATTGAATTCTCCAATTTCAGGTAACCCACATCCTCTGTCCCCTCCTCTCCTCCTATCTACCCTGGTTCTCTCACACCCCTCCATTCCCCTAACACTCGCTTCCCACTCTTCCCACTGGACCCCCTTCCTTCCCTTTGTTGTTCCATTCTCCCACCACCCCTCATTCAATTCCACTTTTCACCTTCCATTCATATCAGATTTCAGGATCTGCAACAATCTGTTCTCCATTCACCTCCCAGCCTCCACTCTGCCTGACTGTTTTCTGCTGATCAACCACTCTTCACCTATATTCACCCTTCATTTAATAGCTCTCACCCCACCCTGCACCCACTTCTTTACACCAACTACTTTCCTATCCTTTCACTGGGTCTCAACCCAACGATGACTGCCCAATTCCATCCACAGATGCTGGCTAATGTGCCGAGTCACTCCAGCTGCTCTCCTTCTTTTGCATCATAAAAACCCATCTTGTTTACTGCTTTGAGGTGAGAAGGGCAAAGTTAAAGAGATGTGGGGGGCACGTTTTTTTTTTTTTTACACAAAGGGAATAGATGCCTGTATCGTGCTGTTTGGTACTGGAGGCAGATATGATATTGGCGCTTGAGACTTTTGGATATGCAAAGAATGGATGGATAAGTATTACATTTGTCGAGAATGAAGAGGGACCGGGCCGGGGGCGCCTGCTGCCTTGTGCGGCGGCTGACAGAAGATAGGACGGTTCGGTAAACGGTCGTCACTTTATCGGCGTCAGAAATATGGCAACATGGCTATTGTCCAAGCCCTTAACAATCTTATATGTTTCAATGAGAGGGGATCTCATTGAAACATATAAGATTGTTAAGGGCTTGGACACACTAGAGGCAGGAAATATGTTCCCGCTGTTGGGGGAGTTCACAACCAGGGGCCACAGTTTAAGAATAAGGAGTAAGCCATTTAGAACGGAGACGAGGAAACACTTTTTCTCATAGAGAGTGGTGACTCTGTGAAATTCTTTGCCTCAGAAGGCGGTGGAGGCAGGTTCTCTGGATGCTTTCAAGAGAGAGCTAGATGGGGCTCTTAAAAATAGCAGTCAGGGAATATGGGGAGAAGGCAGGAGCGGGGTACTGATTGGGGATGATCAGCCATGATCACATTGAATGGTGGTGCTGGCTCGAAGGGCCACATGGCCTACTCCTGCACCTATTGTCTACTGCCTATGTGAGGTCTCCTACATGGTTTTACCGGGTTGTATGCAAAACAAAGCATTTCACTGTACCGTGGTACATGTAACAATAAAGTATCATGGTTTACATGCAGGGAAATTAGTATTGATCATGGCATTATGTTCAGCACGGGCATTATGGGCCGAAAGGCCTGTTCCTGTGCTGTTCTATGTTCTATGATATCACTCAGGAAGAAAATCTGCCATTCTCACCCTGTGGGGCTTACATGAATCCAGACTCTTTGCCCTGGAAACAGGCAAGCAAGGCAACCGGTTCAAGGACAAATTAGAGATAAATAATAAATACTGGCCTTGTCAGCAATGCCCACATCCTATGAATGAATAAGTAAAGCTCTGATCTATCAGATGCCAGAAAAAATTCTGGCTGTAAAAGGGACAAAATAAAGCATGTCACTAATTTTAAAGATGCAAAACTAATTAGCTCCTTGAAGCATTTACTCAATTTATGTCCCAGATTAAATCCAATCACCCTCCACAGTTCTGTGGGCATTCCTAATTTCCAATGACAATACAGGTCAAATTCACTGCATAGTGTATTTTCAGGATTACACAGGAAATAAAAGTACTGGCAACTCACAATAGATTTTCCAATAATGTACTTCAATGGCTAGGATATCAGCCAGACTCTGACACAGATATATGATTCTCACTGTAGAATCAGATGCTGGAAGAGAAAGTTCTGCCTAATCACAGTGCTATTTTATATAGCCAGCACAGTAACACATTGATAAGACACAAAGTGCTAGAGTAACTCAGCAGATCAGGAAGCATCTCTGGAGAGAAAGGGTGGGTGAGGTTTCAGGTCGGAACCCTTCTTCAGACGCAGACCTGAAACGTCACCCATCCTTTTTCTCCAGAGATGCTGCCTGACCCGCTGAG
This sequence comes from Okamejei kenojei, assembly GCA_035221665.1. Lineage (NCBI taxonomy): Eukaryota > Metazoa > Chordata > Chondrichthyes > Rajiformes > Rajidae > Okamejei > Okamejei kenojei. The sequence goes on from CM069162.1 coordinate 7,129,731, forward strand.
TTTTTCCAGCACTTTGCATCTATCTTTGGTATAAATCAGCATCTGCAGTTCCTTCCTACACAAATGAGTAGCACATTCACCCACTCTAAGAGAATTCAGTGCCACGGTTATTTTGTACAAAGGCAACCTTCATGAATCGCAGAGAATGTTACCTATCAAATTAAGGAAGGATACAAGAAAATAATTTAGATCAGAAAAGCTGTGAAGCTAGTTTTGCTTCTTTCTCCAACTTTGCAGAAGTAGTTTGCACAATATCATCCATTTGATCACCTATTTTAACAACTAGCTGGGAGATCCATGTTTACCACATAAAACAACTGTTCTGGAAAATAACTTGCCTTTGAATTCGTACACTATGAAATGTTGCCATGACTACCTCAGTTAAAACATTCTTATTCATATACACTTCTCCAATATCCAAGAGTCAAGTCAAAAGTATTTGCCATATGTACCAACAACAAAACAATGACATTTTATACTTGCAGCAGCAAGTAAATATAACGCAAATAAATATACAATAAACACAAATAAACAAAAGAATAACCCCAATCCTACAGGGCAATGCAAAACAAAAGCCCAACGTCCTTAGTGCTACCACAGTTCACACTTTCTAGCTGAGGTTAATGTTGGGTACAGACGCTCCCTGATTTACGATGCTTCAACTTACAATATCTCGACTCTACGATGGTGCTAACGCTGGGCAACGGCAGCGGGCCGCACGTCACTTCCGGGTCACATGATCAAATTGTATTAAACGCGTTTTCGACTTGCGATATTTTCGATTTACGATGGGTTTATCGGAACGTAACCCCATCGCAGGTCGAGGAGCAGCTGTAGTGTTCAAGAGCCTAATGGTTGTTGGGATGAAGCTATTCTTGAACCTGGTGGTCTTGGCTTTCAACTCCTATACCTTCTTCCCACTGGTGGGAGCAAAAGGAGTGTGCGGCCAGGGTGGGTGGCGTGGATCTCTGGTGCTACTGGCTGCCTTTTGGAGATCCCTTCGATGGCGTGGAGGTCAATACCTGCAGCGTCCTTATTATGCAACCTTACTTCACAATATACATGCCATGTATATGTGCTCCTAAAATTTGAAAACATCAGAAAGATTGTTATTCCCATGAAAAGAAATCTTAATATTTTTTCTTCCAGCTCTCCCTTCCTCTCATCCCTTGCCATTAGTCTAATTTGCACAACTGAATTCAAAATACAGAAGACCAAGTTAACACTGCACCAAGGTAGCAAGCCTACCCCACCCCAAACTTCACCTCCAGTGAAATGTGTTCTGAAATTACTGGATTCAAACTCCATTTCCACATCGAATTAGATCAGTGGTCCCCAAAGTATTCCAACCCAACGGAGTTCCTCTAGGTCAGTTACTCAACTACTTGGTGGATTTTGATTTTCACCACGAGTCAACTCCATTATCATTGCATCATGGAAACTATCAGGATAATAAAAGGCAAATTACATGGGCCGTGGATTTTGTTTATGTGCCGAGTAAATCTACCTGCAATTGCATACGTAGCAAAAAGTACTTTGCTGCCAAACTGAAGTTGGAAGAGTACTTCACCTCCAGAGCATACCTACATGGCAGTGGCTAACTCAAGATGAACAAAATGCTGCCTAAATCTTAGGCATGAGAGGCCTTTAGGCTTGCAAGTCTCTACCTGACTTTTGTAGACTATCCCATTAAATCCCACTCTTTCCCCGACGTCCGTCAGATTAGTTTCAGACACTTATCCAATTTACTTTCAAAAGTTTAGATGAGGTTATTAACCTGTTCTCTCAACATTTAAATTAACAATTGTCCAATAGATCCTTTAAAAACAGCGGCAGATACTCAGGATCAGTCCTGACTTTGGATGCTGTCTGTATGGAGTTAGTATGTTCGCCCTGTGACCTCGTGGGTTTTCTCTTGGTGATATAGTTTCCTCCCACACTCCAGACATATTGGTCTGTAGGTTAATTTGGCTGCGGTAAAAATTGTAAATTGGCCCTAGTGTGTAGGATAGTGTTAGTGTGCGGGAATCACTGGTCGCTCGGACTCCGATGGGCAGTAGTGCCCGATTCCATGGGGTATCTCTAAACTAAATTAAACTAGGATATACAATAGCTAATATTATCACTCCCCTTGAGAAATACACTGCGTTTTATGCCAGAATCAGCTGTGTAACCTCAATTCAAAATTTAAATTGCCAATACAGTGCAAGTGAAATTTTACTGCACCAAGAATAACCTTGCAGAACAAACATGCCTTTATTAAAATAAGTAGTCTCCAGCAGCTTATTCCAAATTCACTGTGCCAAATTAGAAACGGGTCCGAAAGTCAATGTTAAATATGAACCTGCAAGTAACTTGTTTTTGTTTGCGAGAAGTGTTAAAGTCAAAGAGTTATGCAGCACAGAAACGGCCCCTTCAATGTCCTTGCCAACCTTTTTTCCCCAGCTACCTAATCTCATTGCTCGCATTAGGCCATCCTTCTATGCCTTGCCTATTGAAGTGTGCGGCTAAATGCCTCTTAAACGTAGTAATTATATCCAATTCCGCCACCTCCTCTGGCAGCGCATTCCTGATCTGTTAATGTGAAATTCTTATCAATCGGAATTGTTCTTCACATTCCAGCTAGATAACTGCCCCAGAAATACCTAATGTGACCACTCTATTTTACCACTCATGGGATTGTTATTTTGTGAACCATATCAGTGTCCTAGAAATGTGCTTTCAGATTCAAGAACAGAGACAGTGAAATAAATTAATCATAGACACAAAAAGCTGGAGTAACTCAGCATCTCTGGAGCGAAGGAACGGGTGATTTTTCGGGTCGAGACCCTTCGACCCAAAACGTCACACATTCCTTCGCTCCAGAGATGCTGGCTGAACCACTGAGTTACTCCAGTATTTTATATCTATCTTGAATTTAAACCAGCATCTGCAGTTCCTTCTTACACAAACTAAATTAATGATTCAGAGCCAGATTCATTGATTAATATGAACCTTCCTCCAAACAAAAAAAAAAATAAGAGGTCATTCTACTTTTTCATTTGAATGGTTTGGCCTTGAGTGGAGGGAAAAATCCAATATTTAAAATGGTTTAAAATTAAAGTACACAAGATTTAAATGAGCTATTTCAAATCATGCTTTATCAGCTTACCTGCAAACTTCTAAATAATCAATACCATTCAATTTGTTTTACACATGGTGCAGATGTGACCAGAGAGGTTTGAGGGGGGGTGGAGGAGGGAGTGTGAGTTGAATGGTGCACCATTGCAGGTTAGAAAAATGTGATGTGCAAACTCAATGAGTTGCATTATTTCTTGAAAAGTGCCGTGGCTGTTATGAACTTCATTTTAAGTGGATATTCCCAAGCAGAGGCTAACATTTTATGGCAAACAGGTCATTAATTACCATAGCAGCAAAAGAATGCACTAGGCACTGCTGAGGTCTGCATTGGCTCATGCAGCACAGTTGAAACATTAATACTGAATAAGCTTCAATTCTTTTAGGAAATATCAATTTGCTTTTAGAACTGTCTTGGGGGGATAAGAAAGAAAAACTATTTTTCTTTCACTAACTGCATAGCTTTTAAAAGATTTACTGGCAAAATAATTGGATTAATTTCCTTCATATATATCTCTGTCAATGTTCGTCTGCAACGATACAGCTGCGACTCAACCTCGGATTTGCAACTGCAGGCGCAAGTGCCAAATGCATGAAGTAAAAAAACTTGTGGTAATATTTCTCATTTACAGTAATTGAACAACTAAAAGTTTTATGAGGAACATAATGTTTGTCAAAAGGATCATATCATAAGTAATGGTCAACATGTTCTCAAGTATGCATGGTCTACTGTCCTCATTCCCAGCTCTTTCAATCACTCAAACAATTCTTGATACTGTAACATCAATAAATGTGTTCACCCTTTTTCCAACCTCCTCTTCCAGCAGGCAAAATCTAACGATGCAAACAGTAAAGATGGAGGCATAAATAATGCGTTGAACATCATTGTGATTGACCATTCCGTATCCGACCTCTCTGTCCTGGGCCTCCTCCACGGCCAGAGTGAGCAACACCGCGAGTTGGAGGAACAGCACCTCATATTCCGCTTGGGGAGTCTGCATCCTCTGGGCTTGAACATTGAATTTTCTCAATTCTGTTAACCCTTGCTGTCTCCTCCCCTTCCCACCTCTCCCTCAGCCCTCGGGCCCTGGCATTCCCTCTCTCTCTATCTCTCTCCCCCACCCTAGTCGCACTAGCTTCTCATTTTCACACCACAAACAGCTTACAATGGCTTGTTCCCTTTATCATGGATACTTTTTTGCATATCTTTCATTCATTGTTCTTTATCTCTCCACATCACCGTCTATATCTCTCGTTTCCCTGATCCCTGACCAGTCTGAAGAAGGTTCTCGACCCGAAACGTCGCCTATCTCCTTCGCTCCTTAGATGCTGCTGCACCCGCTGAGTTTCTCCAGCCTTTTGTGTACCCTCGATTCTCCAGCATCTGCAGTTCCTTCTTTAAAACATTGTGATTGACATGCTTATTTGCTTTAAGCAATTTTATAGCTCACATTTGAAATAAAATTCACATGACATTCAAAACCTATACATCCATGTTCTCAGGAACAGTTTACAACACAAATGTTTAATAATAAGAACTGCGCTCACGCTTTACATTCCAAAGGACCTGTCCGACTTACACAATTTTTTCGGCGATTGCCGGCACCCGTTATAGTTGCAAACAGGTCGCCGAAATTTTTCAACATGTTGAAAATCCAGCAGCGACCAAAAAAAGGTACCGCTCTTTGGGCGACTACTCACGACCATACAGGCGTCACCCCGCAACGCGGTATAATCAGTAATCAGATGCTCTGCTTCTACGAATATCCATGGACCTCTCAGAAGTAACAACCAAACCTACATTTTGTTTTTGCAGAATATGAGAAAGGGATAGAAAATGTTCTTCGTTTCCAGAGTCAAATAGTCAAAAAGGTACAATTAATATGCACATTTCATTAGAACAGGCAAGAGAATTTTATTACCAGCTGCAGCCCTATTGACAATTATTAATTAATTACATAATATTATAATTCTCTGTTATCTTTTGAACTTTACACATTAGGGAATTCATATTTGTTTAAATGTGACAAACTGCTTCAATGGTTTACCAATCACATATATTAATACTGACAGTTAAAATACATTAGTGCAAACCCAACCAGATTACTGATAGCTGATGTAAGGCATTTTTTTAAATTTACTGATCAATTCTGGGCACTTCTACAGTATTTATGTGCAACCAATATGGTCATATCATATTTTAAGCTGTAAGAAAAGAAATTATTCCATTCAGTACTGTAGAGTGTTTAAATTGGTTTAAAAATGCTTTCAGATTTAGTTGAATTTATTAACATATTAAAGTCATCAAATTTTTATTTTTGCCTAAATATTTAATGTTTATTTTATAAATTAATAATTACCGTTTAAAAAGGAAATCCTTCTCAATTTAGCTGAGCAGATAAACTGGTTTTAAAACCAACCTCAGCGTGATTATCTTCTTTACCAAAATTAGCAAGAGTCCTCGGGAAGTTGATTCCAAACCTTGTGATCAACAAGCACGACATAATGGGATAGAATCTCTGATATTAATGATAATTAATGATAACTATGATGCTGCGCATAGTTCAAGTGATAATTTCCCTCCCCCCCCCCCCAAATAAAGGAAACACAAACTGACTATTTGAAAATAAAATTAAGCTTAGATGTCAGAGGCAGTTGCTAAAAATGATATAGATCATATTATTATAAAGCCATTAGATAGCAGCTTTCCAAAGAATCAACATTGAAAATGTTAACTGACAGCAAACTAAATATTTGACATCTGAATCATCTAATGCAGGCATTTCATTGTACAGCACACTAATTATTTCAGAGAATAATACCTTCAGCGGGAAAAACAGTCCAGAACCCAGGGTATGAGCAATTGGACTGACACGGGCATACAGTCACTCAATGCCCTACTATCTCAAGGGCAATTAAGGAAAGGCAATAAGTATTAAATCTTGTCTACAATGCTTAGAACCCCCCCCCCCCCCCCCCCAGCAAAAAGAAAATCCCAAAAATAATCTTTACACTAGACACTGAATTCTAAATCTGCATTCAATAACAAAGCATCAATTTGATTTTTACAAGTGTACAGTTCAGGAATTGGCCACATGACCAATTGCAAACTAAAATAAAATGATGCCGTGAATGACCCTGAGGATGATTGGGTTAACGTATGATGAACCTTTAATGGCTCTGGGCCATAACTCGATGTTTAGATGTTTAGATGGACGATGGGGGGATCTCGTTGGAATTTCCCGAATAATGAAAGGCCAGGATAGAGTGGATGTGGAGAGCATATTTACACTAGCGGGAGAGTTCAGGACCAGAGGGCACAGCCCCCGATTAAAAGGACGTACCTTTAAAAAGATGAGGAGGAATTTATTTAGAGGTTAGTTAGTTAGTTAGAGGATGGTGAACCAGTGGAATTTATTGCCAAGTTTTTGGGTATTTTTAAAGCAGAGATTGATAGGTTCTTGATCTGTAAATGTGTCAAAGATTATGAGGAGAGGGCAGGATGGGGTTGAGAGGGAAAGATAGATCAGCCATGATTGAATGGCAGTGTAGGCTAAATGGGGCAAATGGCGTAATTCTGGTCCTAAGACATCAACCTGCTGAGCACATCATCCTTTTACATTGGTTTTGACCCAAAATATCAACCATCCCTTCTTCCAGCACGGATGCCGCTCGGCCCACTGCTTGGCCCATAAACAGAAGACTGTTTGCTCTCACGTGTTCCCGTTCTGGTTTTTACGACTCAAACATTCTTCTGTCTATGTTCTCATCCTCCAATTGCTCCCAATAACTCATTGGCCAGATAACAGTGATTTCAGTTTATATCCTTGGTCATCCTAGTTTTGCCTCATCAATGGCGTTTTCCGTACTCCCACCTTCTCATCACTCTCTGCAGCTTCCCCCCCCCCCCTCCCGTTGATACAACTATTGATTTATTATTGTCATGTATATTGAAAAAAAAACTTTGTTTGCATTCTATCCAATCAATTCATACTGTACGCAAGTACACAATAGAGAAAAGTATCAGAGTATAGTGTTACAGCATGGTAGCATTATAGTTAGAGATAAAGTGCAAGGTCCACAATGAGGTAGATTGGAAGATCAAGACTGTACCCTGGCTTATGAGAGAACTGTTCAGTGGTCTGATAACAGCAGAGAAGAAGCTCTTCCTGAATGTAGTCGAACGTGCTTTCACGCTTTAGTACCTTCAGCCCAATATTTGGTCTCCAAGTCTGAGGAAAGACATTCTTGCCATAGAGGGAGTACAGAGAAGGTTCACCAGACTGTTTCCTGGGATTTCAGGACTTCCATATGAAGAAAGACTGGATAGACTCAGCTTGTACACGCTAGAACTTAGAAGATAGAGGGGGGATCTTATAGAAACTTACAAAACTCTTAAGGGGTTGGACAGGCTAGATGCAGGAAGATCGTTTCCGATGTTGGGGAAGTCCAGAACAAGGGGTCACAGTTTAAGGATAAGGGAAAATCTTTTAGGACAGAGATGAGAAAAACATTTTGCACACAGAGCGTGGTGAATCTGTGGAATTCTATGCCACAGAAGGTAGTTGAGGCCAGTTCATTGGCTATATTTAAGAGGGGGTTAGATGTGGCCGTGGTGGCTAAAGGGATCAGGGGGTATGGAGATAAGGCAGGTACAGGATACTGAGTTGGATGATCAGCCATGATCATAATGAATGGCGGTGCAGGCTGGAAGGGCCGAATGGCCTGCTCCTGCACCTATTTTCTATGTTTCTAATATGAGAGGAAAAAACCGAGGTGAACAACACCCTTGATTATGTCCGCGTCTTTTCCGAAGCAGTGCGAAGTACAGGTGGAGCCAATGATGAGGTGCGAATACTAGACTTCAAGCATCTGCAATTTTTTGATTTCCAGCACCATTCCTAATCTTTAGCAACAGTTGCCCAAGTCAACCCAGCTCAAAGATTGCCCGTACGTTGCCATATAATGGTTGAAGCATTCTGCCAATATCAGCATTAAAGTGAAAGATCTGCAGACAAACTAGTGTATGGTTGTTTAAGAAGGAACTGCAGATCCTGGGAAATCGAAGGTAGACAAAAGTGCTGGAGAAACTCAGCGGGTCTCAGTTTCTCCAGCACTTTTGTCTACCTAGTGTATGGTTATTGCCAAATCCCTAAAAGCCATTGTTCAAGGCCAACAGCACTGGATCTGGAGGCAATTTATTGTTGCAATGCTTGAATTTCTGAAATGTCATCTGGTAACATGGAAGATCTTTATACATCGCAAAACAATCACAAACAAGTTATTACTAAAATTATTCAAAACAAGGTCATATTTGCTGAGCCTTTGCAGCACAAATGCTTTACTTTGAGGCCTCAGAAATATACCCCACAAAACTGGGCATAGATGAACTGCCCAGCTGCACAATGCAACAGATGAGAATTTAAGTGACCCCTCCAAACATGAACCATAAGGAAGGATTACTTACAGCGATTGAGCAACGTCCAAAAATGGGGAACTCATTCAACCAGCTACACCTCTCCAAATAACACAGCACGTTTAGTACAGAGCTACATTTCTCGACTAGTTTTCAAACTCCCCAATTATTACTATGTATACATCAATGCAAAATGAGTACAGCAGCAAATAAGCTTATAAATTCAGGAGTAATTTCACTCAGAAGATTTGGCAATATGACATATGAATAATGAAGTCAGCCTGCAAACCAATTCTAGTGGATAGTCTCCAGCTTAATACGCCCAGGCAGTTCACTGGGCTGCATGGGATATTTAATCATTCAATCCACCTATTCCACTACAGATTCAAATATTTACTGTTCGTATAATTCCCCACAGAGCTCTCATAGGAACAAGATTCTATCTTCCTCAATATCGTTTAGATAATGTTACGTGCAATATCTTCCAACATGCAACTGCTCCCCCCACATGTTTTGCATAAAAAGTCTGCACTTTGTATCCAGTGATTGGTCAGGGTTTGTGAAACAATTGACGTTAGGATGGAGGACGCAGATTCAATACTGGCCTTATGGATAGTTGGATAAATATCTGAAAAAGAAAAAAAGTTAGCAATATGATGAAATTGGGGAAATTAGACTAAATTAATTGCACTTTGTCTCTCCTATACATTTCACACACCCAATAACCTCTTTCAGTGCCATGTCATTCCATAATTTTTCCATCTTGGTTGATCTCACCCATTCCATTTTATATTCAATTAAAACCCTTAAGGGCCTGTCCCACTGTACGAGGTAATTTAAGAGTTCTCCCGAGTTTCCCCTGATTCGAACTCGGAGAATTACGGTTATAACCGCTCGTAGGTATTCGGAGCTCTCGTGGACATTTTGCAACATGTTGAAAAATCTTCACGAGCTTATCGCGTTTCCCGAGTACCTGCCGTTCACGTTATGAGCCGCTAAGAGACGTCCCGAGCTCTGACGTACCCACTACATACATTTACCACGAGTTTGATTTTTTTTTTAAACTCGGGAGAGCTCTCGAATTACCTCCTACAGTGGGACGGGCCCTTTACACTCGTCTTTTCAGACACTGTATATGTTAAATTATTTCCTTATTTTGGAAGAAAACAGGACAGGAGATGACATCATTATGTTTAGAGTGCAATAACTGCATTATTAGTCTCCTGATGCTGTACCCTTTTCACCAACTAAAACATTGTTGGACTGAACAATGTATTCCATTGTGAAATGCATACATTGTTACACCATCTGGAATCAATGACAACAGCCTAATGGATTGAGTTAACAATGTTAAATCCATTCATGGTGCTACGTTTCCAGGTGCAAGACACCTAATCCCCAAGCTTTTGAAAACACAATCTTAACTTGCAATTGTTATTCCTAATATCCCGGTTTTATATCGCTCTTTTAAATTTCATTCATTTGTAAAACGCAAGTAGTAAAGTACAAAGATTTTGCTCTGCTGATTAACTTGCTGATCCCCTGGAGCATTGTAGCTGGCTTACTTGGGCCTCGGTGGTCTCAAGAGTCACTTTGCATGTACCTAAATATCTTCATGATTTATTCTATTGGAGTGCAATTGAGAGACACTTTTACACAGTGCTTGCCAACTCCTGGCAGGCAACTAGAAATAGGACCAGGTTTCAAAAATGCCATTGCTCTTTTTGATCTGCTATTCAACCACTGGATATCAAATGCAAATGTCAGATATTGGTGCTGTTCTCCGACTAGCTCAATGTAGACTTTTGTTTAAAAGCCACATTAGAACACAATCCAACTTCAATAATGAATAAGCAAGTTTCACTTTAAAAGCAGCGAAAAGTCAAAGTAATACGAAAATCATTAATTTCTTGACCTGGAACTAGTTACATTTACTTGGAAAATGGCTCATAATATTCGGAAAGAAACATGACGCACTTAAAGAAAATCCATGTACCAAAATAAAGAATGATAAAGCCAAATTATAAAGCACAACTGAACACAATTCACTGAGTAGATAATGTCAAGAGTAAACTATTGTATGATGGTCCCGAGGCATGTCACATAAGTTCCTTAAGAAGTGAAAATTTGTTACGATCTTAAATCTGAAAGGAATAGATAGGAACGATTTGGGGAGATACGGGCCACATGCCAGGGCTAGTTTGGATGGGGCATCTTGGTCAGCATGGACAAGTTGGGCCAAAGGGCCCCATTTCCATGCTGAATGACTATGATTCTATCCATTACATCAGATTACTCTCTCCATCACGGAGCCCGAACACAATGCCACCAGCATGAGCACAAAGCAATGCATCAAAGATAGACACTAATTGCTGGAGGAACTCAGCGGGTCAGGCAGCATCTCTGGAGAAAAAGGATAGGTGATGTTTTGGGTCAAGAACCTTCTTCAGACTGAGAGGCAGGGAAGGGGGAAACTAGCCTGACTCTCAGTCTGAAGAAGGGTCTCGACCCGAAACGTCACCTATTCCCTTTCTCCAGAGAAGCTGCCTGACCCGCTGAGTTCATCCAGCATTTTGTGTCTATCTTCGGTGTAAACCAGCATCTGCAGTTCCTTCCTGCACAAGCAATACCTCAACCCTGAGGCGATGGAAAAAAACTGGACGATACCAAAGTTAGTTGGTAAACATGCACAAAAATAGAAAATAAAAATTTGTTTTTTTAATTTGTTGTTAATTATTGAGTTACTGTGGTTTTGTGAAAGTGATTTTATTCCTTTTGGACACGAAAGCATAACTTATTGAATGGATATCATTAACACAGCCTTCCCAGCCTTAATCATTTTTCGCTCTCACTAATAACCACCCAGGTAGTTGTTGCCATTCAAGTCAACATCTGATATGAAATAATTACAGAGTGGAGTGTTTCTGCAGCATGGTTCTAATTCACCATGGGAATCTCCAGGTATAAACAGATATCATCTACTGCGGGAGAGCATGTAAATAAATTAACATCAAAAAACTTAAGAGGCTGCCAAAACAACTTCACAACCATATCTTCCAGCCAAACACTGACTGTGTTAGCAGGCACAATGATTTAAAGAAACAATTCAAAACATAAACCAAACAAGTGATCATAGAATTTAAGGTTATGATTAGAAAGCATCACAATAGACGAGACAAGGGAAAGATAGACACAAAAAGTTGGTGTAACTCGGCGCGTCAGGCAGGATCTCTAGAGAAAAGGAACAGGTGACGCTTTGGGTGGAGACCCTTCTTTAGATTGTATCTTCGGTTTAAACCAGCATCTGCAGTTCCTTCCAACACAAGAGACAGGAGAAACCCTCTTTATTAGGTATCACTAGTCATGTGAAAGATTGCCTTCCATCACAGTGGTGGATGTTTATGTTAAGTTTGATTGTGTATTGTGTTATTTTAATTGTATGGCTGCATGGCAACTCAAATATTACTGTACCTTAATTGGTGCATGTGACAATAAATGTGAACTTGAAGTTGAACTTATTTTTAACTGGAAATTGGCAACGTGGACAACCATAAACTGGGAAGCTGGTTTAGCTTTTTGTCATCTCAATGGTTACCAGGATTTAAAGGAGCATGTGGGATAAGATTTAGTTTATCAATGATAACACGATTGAAGCTCAAACCTCAAGTATCCGATTAAACATTTCTTGTTTACTATGAAATATTTATGTTGGAATCTTTGTTTATGAAAATATACTCAGAATCTATCTATAGTTGGTGGGTATTTCCAATATTTTTCAACTATCAAAAAAATATATATATTGAGAACATCAATCTACAGGCGCAAGTTCAATCTTATTATTCAAAATAAATTGTAAGCTGTCATCAATTTTCTTTAATATAAATATCAAACCAAATTGAATACAGTTACATTTCTGGCTCCGCTATTCTATTGAAGTGTTACAGTACATAGCCTTCAAACGAATCACAGAAAAGTGTTCTATATCCATTAAGCTTCTGTATTTACAGGACAGGGAAAAATAATTTGGGGCTCAGAACTGAAGCATAATGCATTTTAGATAGTTTTTTTTAAATCACATCACATCTGTTAGGATTTTACACTTGACATCATGTGTTGAAGTAAATATGCTGCTATCAAGATCCAAGTTATCACTGAATTTTAAAAGTTTATATTTTCACCCTTTCACTTTAACAGCCAGTTGCCACAGTATAGGATTCACATGGTACAACAGCAGCATCTAGTGGCAGCATTAGCACAACACAAGCTCACGTTAGAATCAGGTTAGAAGTGGAATCACGTTAGAAAGACACAAAATGCTGGAGTAACTCTGCGGGACAAGCAGCATCTCTGGATAGAAGGAATGGGTGACGTTTTGGGTCAAGACTCTTCTTCAGACTGAGTCAGGAGAGAGGGAGATACAGAGATAAGGAACTGTAAGGTGTGAAAACAAGATAAAGGGGATGGGTATCAGGAACATGTCAGGACAGGTGGGGAACTTGAAGCTGTCCAAAAGAAAAAAAACTTGCATCATTACTTTATGATAAAAATATCAGTAAAAGTTGCAATGCATCCTAAATCAAAAGTCTGGCATAGAACAGGGAGAATATCCAAAGCAGGTGGTCATTTAAATGAAGTTTCTACCAATGCCTGCAGCTCCAGCAAAATGCTAAACAAACAAATACTGCATGTTAACAAAATACACAAAGTGCTGGAGTGAGTCAGGCAGCATCCCTGGAGAACATGGATAGGCGACATTTCAGGTCAGAGTACCAAATACGACATGTTGACAGAATCTACTCAGTCCGAAATACAATTACATCCCAATTCACCAAGTAACTGTTCTGACCTATGCTGAAACCCTTCCCGCTGTTGCCAAGCCTGTCCTTTAGAAATGTTGTTCTTTCCGTTGAGATGTTAATGACATTCCTGATATGAAGCACGAGGTTATAGATAACATAAAAATAACACTGCTTTAGTCACAGCAAAGGTCATCACAAAAGTTACATTTTAATGACATTCTAAAACTTCAGTTATCATTAACAATGCACAAATTAAATACATTCAAATGCATCAGTTTTTATCACATTTGCAAGCTCACACATGAAAGTGGTAAAGGAAGCTTCACGTAGCACCTGGACTGTGGTAGACTACGTGCGAGTTATAGGATGCTAGAGAACTTTGCAAATCATTGATTAAGAAAGGAGGAACCCATCCAATTTAAGATTATGTTTACGCCTAGTGAAAAGTATGGCCCAAAGCTTTAGCCAAAATTTGTTCCCTCCAGTAAGTTATCACGTTGTCATTTTAATCAATTGAGTGACACATGTGACATCCTAATAAATAAAGTACCAGATTTCTGCTTCCACCCTTGCCCCTCCAGCTACAAACATCCACACTGGACTGTGGTGCCACTTGAAACATTTATGCAGTTCTAGCGGTGTTCAATTTATAACAATGTTGTCTGCACCACACAAGCTTTAGATGGCACTTCGCCTTGCAGCGCTAGCGATCCTTACTACTGGTGCTGCCCGTACGAGTTTGTACATTCGCTCGGTGCCCGCATGGGTTTTCTCCAGGTGCTCTGGTTTCCTCCCACACTCCAAAGACGTACAGGTTGTAGGTTAATTGGCTTCTGTTAATTGTAAATATTCCTTGGTGTGTAGGATAGTGCTAGTGTACGGGGTGATCGCTGGTCGGCGCAGACCCAGTGGTGCTTCGGGGCCTGTTTCCACACTATCTCTAAAATAATATAAAATCACTTTATTTTATTTGTGATTGGCTAGAAGATATAGTAAAACCTGTAAACAAGTCAGCTTATGCTCAATTTTGTGTTTCTGAATTCAACCCACCCATCGGTTTTACACTGGTTCGGTAGCACCAGTCTAAATTAAACACAATTCCATATAAGGGGATAACATTCAAACAGCTATGTATTCAAACCCTAGCCCTTTGACTGGATACATAGTTAATTAGGAAAATCAAGGAACTGTCTTACCACTTTTTATAAACCTAGTATCTGTAATCCATCCACAGGGAAACTCTAAAGAAAGGCACAGTGACGCAGCTGGTAGAGCTGCTGCCTCACGGAGCCAAACATACGGGCTCCTGGAACAGAGAGAGGGCAGGATAAAGCTGGACAGGTAACAGGTGAAGTGTTTAAGAAGGAACTGCAGATGCTGGAAAATCGAAGGTAGACAAAAGTGCTGGAGAAACTCAGCGGGTGCAGCAGCATCTATGGAGCGAAGGAAATAGTCCCGAAACGTTGCCTATTTCCTTCCCTCCATAGATGCTGCTGCATCCGCTGAGTTTCTCCAACACTTTTGTCTACCAGGTAACAGGTGAACATGGGTGAGAGGGGATTATTGATCGGTAGATGGTTGGACAAAGCCAGAGATGATGAAAAATCAAATGGTGTGAGATAAGGGTAAAGTAAATGTGAATGCGAAGCCAGAGGATGATATGTAGGTGGAAGAGATGGAGGAGAGGAGAAAGGGGTGCGCATCCATGTGGCACACAGGGATTTGGGGAGGGAAGTTTGGTTAGTTACCTAAAATGGGAGGATTCAATGTTCACACCGTTAAGTAGTAAGATACTCAAGTGGAATACGAGGTGCTGTTCCTCCAGTTTACGTCTGGCCTCACTCTGGCAATGGTGAAGGTGCAAGACAGAACGGTCAGCATGGGGAATTAAAATGGTTAGCAACCAGGAGATCCAGCAGGTCTCAGTGGACAGAGCGCAAGCATTCAGCCAAACAGTTTCCGAGTATACACTTGGTCTTGCCGATGTACAGGAGGCCACATTGCGAACACCGGGTGCAGTAAATGAGGTTAGAGGAGGTACACGTGAACCTCTGTCTCACGTGGAAGAACTGCTAAGTCCCTGGATTCATGCGAGTGGGAAGGGGACAGATTTTACATCTCTTGTGGTTGCAAGGGAAAGTGCCTAGTGTGTGGGGGGGGGGGGGGGGGTTGGGTGGTTTGGGATGAGTGAACCAAGAAGTTTTAGAAGGCAGAAAGGGGTGGGGATGAGGACATGTGTCTGATGGTGTGATCATGTAAAAGGCGGTGGAAATGTCACAGAATGATGTGTTGGGTGCGGAGGCCGGTGCGGTGAAAGGTGGGGAAAAGGGAACCAATTATATTGTTCCTTCTGTTGGGGTGGGGGGGGGGGGGGGGTGGGGGAGATGCGGGTGAGGGATCCGTCGTTGACAGCAGCGACGAAACTATATTTACTAAAGAAAGAGGACATCTCGGATGTCCTAGAATGGATAGCCTCATCTTGGAGGCAGATGCGGCAGACGGAGAAATTGAGAGCAGGGGATAGTTTCTTTAAAACTAAAAACAATTTTAATAAAGTATTTCATTTCGCTATATGAAATATTTGTGCCTTTCTTCAGACACTTAATCTAGGCTTTAAAAACGTGATACTCTCGTTCAGACTGCATGCTCAACTTCACAGGGTAGCTATCTTATCCGTGTTTCATCATGTTTTTGTCACAGATTTTAAATGAATGATTTTTTTATGGTATTCTGCACAAACCACAAATCAGTGTGGAAAACTATTAAATGCATAATAGTTATTCAAAATAATTTTGTATAGTTACCAGATAATCCTTCCACTGGCTAATTGGGATTATAGAAAACTCCTTAGTATAACATGACATGACATTCAGGTTTCTCATGATATTACTGTTGAATACTGCTTTGGTCTGTTAATTACAGATGGTATTTTGCTAGAGCAGCTTATTGAATCACATCTGCTTCATATTCATTCCTTTCACAGGATGCCAGACATTTGTGAAATGTCTTATCCAAAGAAATATATAAAACTATGTGAACAGAAATATAGACTTTACGAATGGGTTACAATTATGAATTCATAACATTAGTAAATTAACCAATTAACTGCAACAAATGTTTTTGTGATAACTGTGTGAAAATAAAATCTGTGAGATAATTTGCTTCAGACAAATACGACAATGGCACAAAAATATTTTTGATGAAGTGCAACCTATGAAAAATGCCTCCACTTTGGCGTACTGCTGCGAGAAACTGAGCGTGTAAACTGCAAATCTAGGAGGAAATAGATAGAAGTGGACCCATTATGTACCTACCTTTAGAATTCAATTGATGAGAGTAGCGGGGAGTAACTGGCTTTCAGGAGCTGATGGGGAAAAATTTGAGTGAATTTGTTGCATGTCAAATATCTGTGTAGAGGTGTTTCTCGATTTATTTACCTAGCAGCATCTCACGAGCCAGATGTAGCAGAATAAAGACTAAGGTTGGCACAACTATTCCCTAACCCTAGGCTTGGAAATGGTCCTCGCACAGATGTTGCCACAACTTAACTGAATGGGAGCTCCTGTGGAGCTTACATTCAAAGGAACCAGAGGTAAACTGTTATTTAGTTTAGTTTAGACATACAGTTTTGGAAAAGGGCCTTTGCCCCACCGAGTCCACAACAATCATCAACACAACACTAGTTCCACATTATCCCACTTTCACATCCACTTCCTATACACACGGAGCAATTTGTAGCGGCCGATTAACCCACAAACCCGCACGTCTTAGGGATGCGTTTCCTTTGGGAGGAAACCGGAGTACCCGTTAGAAACTCATGCGGTCACAGGGAGAACGTGCAAACTCCACCCACACAGTTGGTAACCGTGGTCAGGATCGAACCCGGGTCTCTGGCTCTGCAAGGCAACAGCTCTTCCAGCTGCGCCACCGTGCCGCCCATTCTTGTTCATTGATCACTAGACATTCGTAGCCAAAGACGACTGACTGCCTGTCATCCAGAATTAGTCTTGAATCCAAGTTTCAACAGGCAAAAGGACGGGGTTTAATCAATGAATCCATCATTACCTGCTCCAAACTCATTAAGAACATTACATACAATTTGCCTCCTTTGCTCCTGCCAGCCAACATAGCCAGTCAGGCAAACTGATAACATTACAGTCCCACATCATATTCCCAATTGCAAATTCACAACTTTAATTTCAGCAGGCATTCACTAAGACGTCTTAAAGGAGACTTACTTGAAAAAATAAATAATCGGGTTTGAATGAAATATTGCAGCATACTTTAAAATTGTTTTAGGGAAAAAGCTTATTACAAGGTTGCCAAGTATTATTGTGTTAAAGAAGGAACTGCAGATGCTTCATCAACAGCATCTTAGATGCTGCTACACCCGCTGAGTTTCTCCAGCCTTTTGTGTACCCTGCCAAGTATTATTGTAGGGCTGACTTCTATTATTAGTATAGATCAGCACATATGGATCATTTGAACTTAGACAGAAGGAACATAATTTCAACATCTTGACAGGAAGAAAGAAATAAATTTGTTAAATAGCAAGTAGAGGTCTCAAAGAATTCTGAAAAACGGATGTGGTACAAATAAGTAAACATTTAAATGGATGAGAGTTAGGATATAATTCTATGGGGGGAGTATATGGAATACACGACCCAACCAGATCATCTAATCATTCTTACATTCGTGGGAGCCAACTTCTTTTACAAATTCAATGCTGCATTTCATTACTGCAACAGTGATAACACTTCAAAAGGAACTGTGCTGCTGTAAAGCAATTTGAAACAACCTGAAAGGAAAATTACATGTGCTGCTTAAATGCACTTCTATCTTTATTTATTAAGTCTTGAAAATTCCGAAAGCAGGTAGATAAAGCCAACAGTTCCACAGCATAGACTTTTATAAACTCCATTGAGTGAGGCAGCAACGACTAATACACCAATTACACCGCTGCGCAATTCTGGCACACTTATAGAAAAGCTGTTAAAGCCGTGGGCAACTTATGTTTTAGATTTAACTCAATAATCCATCGCAGTTACCAAGAATCATGGAGTGGGAACTTAAGGAGTCAAAACCCGGTCTCAATCAAGAAACATTGTGGTGCAAGTCAATTGCACAAACCAGAGAATACCCTTGATCCCCTTAGCCACAAGCCAATGAACTTCAACTACCCTCTTTCCAGAGACTTCTCCTTTCTCTACCCCTTGTCCTGGACTTCCCCAACATCGGGAACAATAGCATCTAGTCTGTCTCTGTTTACTTTTTTTTCCCTATTCTCTCTCTCTGTGAGCAGTCCATGATAAGAGGTCTATTCAAGGATCATGACATGCTAAAAAGATTAACATTCTGAGGAAGACAAAAGATGATCCAGGGAGATTGTGGGGCAATGGGATAAGCATTGGTCAGTACTCAGGAAGAGCCAAAGACGCAATATGGCAAACAGCCAACTTTTGTCTTCATATTTAATGGCTCTACAGCATCAACGGGGTCAACGAGAAAGCTCTCCAAGCCAAATGAATTCGAAATTCTGCCAAATTCAACAACAAATCTGAGCGCAATAGCACCAGTCAAAGCTCCTCAGGAGGTTTAAATGGACAGCAATCACCAACTCCAAACTCACAAAGTGACTTGCTTTTACAAACAGTTATTGGAGCATTCTTTAAGTGACAAGATCTTTCTGGTAGGTTTAAAATGACTAAACAATAAATATTTCAACAGCAGCAATTTTTATGCTGCCGTCTCAGACAGAACATTATTACTTGGCATCCATCATATAAATATACTACTCTCAGCCTCAAAGGAGGTGGTGATGATAAAAATAACTTTCACTAGTCCTGTGGCAGCTTCTTTGTAACTGTGCAAATGTGCATTACAAGATCAATTAACACCCTGCCGGCAAAATGATCTATTGCCACCTTGTCAGCCAAGTCAGTGGTAATGGCCTGGATTCTACCATTTTAATGATAGCAAACTGCCAGTGTTTGCCATCATTACTCCTCAAATTGACAACAACATCTGGAGGATGCTCATGCGCAGTTAAACAGAAATCCAGAGGCGGCTCTCAGGAATTCCCAGCTTCCCCACGGGGTTCACTGTTTTCCAGCTTCCTCCAACACGATTAATGAACTAATGAGAACTTCAGGTGTTTACGAACTACTCTCGCAGTAAAATGAAACCGTAAAAGTTTCACTTCGGGCATTTGGTGTTAATTGGTTTTCAAGGTGTACTAAGCCAGGATAACTGGTACAGGGTGGCACAGTGGCACAGCAGGTAGAGCTGCTGCCTCATTGTGCCGGAGACCTGGATTTGATCCTGACATCGGGCGCTGTCTGAGGAGAGTCCGCACAAAAGGAGGAAAGAAGGTATAAGTTATTTGACTTCCATCACAGCGGAGAATGCGAGGTCGCCGAAAAAACAAGATGGATGTGCTGCCTGCACTGGTGAGGACTCTGAGAGAGTGCCGTGAATGCAGTGATCTCGGTGTTTGCGGGGACATCGTTCCATGAGGACATCCCGGAGTCTGGTGTGAGTGTGGACGGCTTTCTGACTGTTCAGGCGGACAGAGACTGCAGAGAGAGTGACAGCAGTCAGTACAACTCTGGTCACATCACTGTGAAGGAGCGTGTGTGTGGCCCGGACATAGAACTGATGGCTGTGGGTCTCCGCTTATGATGTGTGCCATGGGGATTCTCACACACTGCCGTGGTGGCTGTTTAAGTCTAGGTTTCATCTGTATGTAGTTATGTATCTTGTTGGTTTTTTTTAAATGTATGACTGTATAGCAAATCAAAATTCACTGTACCTCGGTACACGTGACAATAAAGAACCACTGAACATTCTTGTGACCGTGTTGGTTTCCTCCAGGTGCTCCGAGTGTAACTCCTACATCACAAAGTGGTGTTTGTACATGTAGTCTCTGTAAATTGCCCCTCATGTGCAGGGAGTGAATGCGAAAGTTGAATAACATGGAACTAGTATGGGGGTGGAAGATTGCAACCTTCACGTGGTCCGCCCTGTTTCGACTAATGCAATCAACTCGACGTGCACAAATGGAAGATCAAATAGAATAAGTTGTCCAACAACTTTAGGCTGTGCACGCCACACGCAAGAAGAAGAAGAAGAAGAAGAAGATGAAGAAGAACTAGTATGAATGGGTAATCAATGATCGGAATTGACTTGATGGGCCAAAGGGCCTGTTTCCATGTATCTCTAAAGTAAACTTCTCTGACCACCAAAAATTGAGAGTTGGATGTTACATGTTGATTCCCTCAATTCTTTCAACAGTTGCGTTTTCTTTAATAAAACACAATTCGTTTACTTAAATGATATTTCAGCTTCTACCAATCTTTCACGTATATCCTATTTTTTAATTCTCACCTTGTGAAATCTGATTAAAAATGTGCTGTTTACTTCCTGGTTTGTGGCCTGAGAATTCTGAAATGCCATTTGTTGTTTGACCATCTCGACATCCACGCCTGCTGCTGAACATCAAGAGATGTTATCCCTTTCACTTTTCACCAGAACAATCACATTGGAAATAGACGCAAAATGCTGGAGCAACTCAGCAGGACAGACAGCATCTCTGGATGGGAGGAATGGGTGACATTTCGGGTCGAGCCTACTTGAGAGACAGAGTTTGGGGAGAAGGAGACACAGAGAGAAGGAACTGTCAGGTGTGACAATGAGACATCAAAGTGGACGCTGGTTAAGGAAAATATAGAATAGATCCTTAGCTGGGAGAAGCTGATAACAAAACAGAGATAAAATTTAATCAGGGTGACAGTCAGACTGCTCAGAGAACTAGGGAGGGGGAGGGATGTGGAGAGAGAGAGAGAGAGAGAGAGGGGGAATTGGAAATTCATACCTCATCTTCAAAATCAACAACAAATGTACTGACTTCACAATTAACCGGCAATGTCCAAGCCAATAAATTGCAGCCACGACTTATTAAGTTTGCAAAGTTCAGCATCACATTACTGGATATGTAATCACAAAATAAAACGTCCAGGACAATAAATGAATGCTGGCCTTGATTGTGATACCTGCATCCACTGAATGTACTGTACTAAATTAAGGACTTTGTAGTTTCATAGAAAGGTATGTCAAGCAAATTCAGCGTGCTTCCCAGAATATGCCATATTTTTCAGTGGATATGTTACATAAGTGAAATCTAAAAACTGCAACGTAAAAAGAATGTCCAAAACAAATTAGATTGCCAGTACTTGTGGTGCTGACTCAAAGAAATGTGAGCTGTACACAGTGAACCACTTGACTGCATATTTAACAGGTTACTAAAATCTATTTCATACACTTGATCTCAGCCACTCTCTCTGCCAGAGCAAGAGAACCTCACCTTCCACCCCATCTGTCTCCATACTCAATGAATTATCCTTTGTCACCTTTGCCAACTCCAATGCGATTCTACCACTAGACACTCTTCCTCTTCACTTTCAGTGGAACTATTCCTTTATAACTCCCTAATCCACTCTCGCATTGCCACAAACCACCCTCCTTGTCATGACATCTTCACTCCAACTACAGGAGATGCAAGATCTGCTCTTTTATTTCATGCCATCCCATCATCCAGATACCTAACCAGTCCTCCTCAGTGAAGCAGCAATTCACTTGCACGTTTAGTTTAGTGATACAGCGCGGAAACAGGCTCTTCTGCCCACTGAGTTCACACTGACCAGCGATCCCTGCGCATTAATGTAAGCCTACACACACCAGGGACAATTTACACTTATACCAAGTATACTAACTCAAGCCAATTATCCTACAAACTGTACGTCTTTGGAGCGTGGGAGGAAACCGGCGACCTCAGAGAAAACACACGCAGTCACGGGGAGAGCGTGCAAACTCTGTACACTTCTTCCAATTTCAATTCCAGTTTTCTCTGCAATGCAAATACCGAATGCAGATTAAGCGACTGCTCTGCAGAAAGCCTCCAACAATTAGTTTACAAGGGGGGCCCTGAGTTTCCACGTGTCAGTCACTTCATCTCTTCAGCCCACTCTCACTCTGACCTCTCTTTCTGTGGCATTCTGCACTGTTCCACTGTTCCACTGTTCCAAACAAAATCCTTTCGAAGCCCAAGGAACAGTATTTCATCTACTATCTGGGCTTATTTCAGCATTTGAGACTCAACATCAAACTGAATAATTTTAGATACCTCACTTTTCTTAATTTGTGCCAAAACTAGCAATTTCAGCTGTAAATTTCTTTATCTGTAATATTACAAATTTTTCTCTTTCTACAGAAACCACCCGATCATCTGGGCATTGGGGTAGGCGATTGCAACCTTCACGTGGTCCACCCTGTTTCGACTAATGCAATCAACCTGACGTGCACAAAGAAAGAGATCAAATAGAACAAGTTGACCAACAACTTTAGGCTGTGCACGCCATACGCAAGAAGAAGATCTGGGCATTTCCAGAGTGTGCCATCACCTCAGGCTCAGATTGACATTTCAGTACATCATTGTATCCCCACTAAATTTCTCTCCCTCCCCCCCCCCCGAAACCCCACAGCCCCCTTCCTCATGCTGAACCATGTGTACCCTCACGCAAAGCCCCCGACACCCTTCCTCACCCTCCCCTGCCTTCCCCTCCCCATTGATACATCCTCTTCCTCGGGCCCAGCTACCCCCACCCGGCCTCTGTCCCCTCCCCCACCTGGCCTCTGCTACCCATTCCCCCACCTACTCAACTCCACTGTCTTCATCCTCCTATCACCCTCCCTAACCTATCTTCTCACTTTCCTATTTCTATTGAAGGAGTTTGACCAAAGACATTAACCTCTCTCTGCGGACGCTATCTCACCTGCTAAAGGTTTCCAGCATTAGAGGGGGAATGGAGGGATGTTGAGGCTATGCGGGAGTGTAGAGAAAACAACATTAGCTGCTGTGTGTAATCAAAGTCTCTTTTCATGGCATTTCAATAAAAGGGTTTTACAGCCTGGTAAGCAATTTAAACTTTTTGTGAGAGTTACTAGATTGGACTAATAAAAACTGGTCCTTCACCAAAGCCGATTATGGATTGAAGAATAAATTAGTAATGTTGTCACAGGCCTAATATTTGATATTTATGATAGCTATATTTTAAAAGGGTGACTGACCCATGGATTAAATCACCATTTTAATCACAAGTGCCCAGATATACTGGTTGAAATGCCTGAGCATTGCCAATGTCACATTACCCAAAGATTGGATTATACACTGGGTAACGTGATACATGAACAAAGTAATCCCTATGAACTTGGCCTGAACATTTCGGAAGAATATTCCAGCCTTTTTTGTTAAGATATTTATAGAATTATCATTTTATGCCTCTCCTAGGACTGGTGATGAGTTGGTTGCTCACAAGATCATGGTGCTCTGTTGAATCACGATTGTATGGGCCAGCCTCAATGAACCAGCTGGTCTTCTTGCATCCATCATTAGTCTTTTAAAGTGCTTTCAAGTGGCATCTTTCAATAATAAATTTTCTTAATTGCACAAATACATGATGTTGGACAGGAAGCCGCCATATGGTTCATTCAAATACGTTTCCCCCTACACTATAGGTCTGGTTTCACTTCACTGAACACCACATTCTGCTGCTGCAAGCATTCCTCTAATTAAACTTTGTAAAATGCCACAATTTCAAGTCACCAAGGAGCATGATTAAATCTACAACAATCCACAATTGATGTTTAAAACCTCAACCTGTACTTGATGATTTTATGGGATCAAAAACTTACTTTCAGACCCAAAACATTAATCTGAAATGTGGCCTTATATTCATATACGTAATAGTAACATGAACTGATTCTGATAACTGAAAACATATTAAGGTTGCATTCCACAAACAGTGTCACATGGCTGAGATGTATTTGCTGATCACTAAACATGTCTGCAGTGATGTTATTTTCACTCCTGCTTGTAGCAAGTCACATACAGTTGCGAGAACCAGGTTTAATTAAAGTAAAACCTCAACAGGTCCCTCACATGCTTTATTTTCCCCCATCCACTATTTGAACTGGGATCCCCAGAATAATCTGAATAACAAATAAATCTTAGAAAATCCTGTCCCTTTGTAGAAGGGTATTTAAGTTAATACGAAAATCCACACTCTCATATCTTAACACCATGCCTCCATCAACCAGGTCATTAGTGGAAACCAACAGAATGTTATACAGTTAGAACCCAACAACTGTTACAAAATAAAAGTGATATAACCATAATTGGCACTTGCTTCTGCATAACACCCAGAATCCTTTTATTTCTATTTATGGACTTATCAATTCAGAATTTGCAGTGAAGAAAATCATTCAGCACATTATGTGAATGACAGTCATAGCTCTTCACATGGAAGTGACTCTTCATTTCCCCTTGCCTGGATCCTTTGATATCTGCTCTTTTCAAATGTTTCTCCAATTCAAACGATATCACCATACTGGTGCTTATTCTACATGCTTCTTTGAAAGTTAGGTCCAACATACCAATATATTTCTCCCAGTTCCCTGGCAGTGAGTCTGCACTCAAAGCATTCTTGCAAAGCATGGTCTAAAAAAAAGTGCAAAAAGTTTGCCATTTTTTTCCTGTGTTTTTAACCTGATCACCAGACAAAACACAAAGTGCTGGAGTAACAGCAGGTTAGGCAGCATCTGTGGAAGAAAATGGATAGGCAGCATTTCACACTGAAGGACAGTCCCAATCTGAAACATCGCCTATCCATTTCCTCCTGAGCTGCTGCCTTACTCAAGCACTGTGTTTTGTGCAGCATCTGCAGCTCCTTATGCCCCCATACATTCACCAACTGGTTCCTCTATCTATTCGTAGCAAAGGTGTCGTTTTTTAAATTTCCAATAACACTAGTTTTTCACATCCTCATACAAAACTTTGCAGTGCATAGTACCACTGCCACTTCCAATCCTACTACCAGCAACAATATCATGTTCCACCTCTTACATATTACCACATTTCTCCATTTTGCACCCTCAAAGACTTCAGCAATATTATTGGCTCTCCACAACATTTCCACTCATTCTAAATACAAGGTAGACAGATAAACACATTCAAACTCTTCAGCTTCCTGATGTATCGGACATGTCCAATCCTTGCCAACATTAATACTTTGAGAAACCTATTCACTTTGTTACATGATCTAGATCATTGTCCTTCTACTCCTCCAAGAAGCAACTTTCAAAACATAACACCAATGTAAGCAAAATATTATGGTTGAGCTATCAACAGAACATCCTTTGTTGAAGACAGCAACTCTCAACTGAAATAGTCTTTGTTCAATTAATGAATAGGATGTCCTCCAGGAAATGGTTTTGTTAAGCAAAATGTTGTTAATCAAAGACTGCACAAAATGCATTATAGACATTTGCTCTGGTGTATTTCTGTGGCTGAAAAGTGCACGAAGCCCATTATTGTACGTGAAAGGCTCAATGGTGTTATAATAAACGTTCATAAATCAAACTCCTAAATTAAGAAATAAGTTGTCAAGACCAAGTCAAGAGAGTTTATTGTCATGTGTCCTCAGCACAACAGAATATAGTAGGCATGAATACAGAACAGATCAGTGTGTCTATATACCATTATATAAATATATACACACCTCAATAAAAAAGTAGATAAAGTACAAATAATCAAAAAATGGTCTATTAATGTTCAGAGATTTGTTTCAGTTGAGTTTAATAGCCTGATGGCGGTGGTTAAGCAGCTATTTCTGAACCTGGACGTTGCAGTCTTCAGGCTCCTGTACCTTCTACCTGAAGGTAGCGGGGAGATGAGTGTGTGGCCAGGATGGTGTGGGTCCTTGATGATGCTGCCAGCCTTTTTGAGGCAGCGACTGTGATAGATCCCCTCATGGTAGGGAGGTCAGAGCCGATGATGGACTGGGCAGTGTTTACTACTTTTTGTAGTCTTTTCCGCTCCTGGGCGCTCAAGTTGCCGAACCAAGCCACGATGCAACCGGTCAGCAAGCTCTCTACTGTGCACCTGTAGAAGTTAGAGAGTCTTCCTTGACATACCGACTCTCCGTAATCTTCTAAGGAAGTGGAGTCGCTGATGTGCTTACTTAATAATTGCATCAGTGTTCTCGGACCAGGAGAGATCTTCAGAAATATGCATGCCCAGGAATTTGAAGCTCTTGACCCTCTCCACCATCGGCCCGTTGATATAAACGGGACCGTGGGTCCCCATCCTACCCCTTCCAAAGTCCACAATCAGTTCCTTGTTTTTGCTGGTGTTGAGGGCCAGGTTATTGTGCTGGCACCATTTGGTCAGGCAGTCGATCTCACTTCTATAGTCTGACTCGTCCCCATCAGTGATACGTCCCACAACAGTGGTGTTGTCAGCGAACTTGATGATGGAGTTCGCACTATGACCAGCTACGCAGTCATGAGTATAGAGTACAGCAGGGGGCTGAGCACGCAGCCTTGAGGAGCGCCCGTGCTGATTGTTATCGAGGCTGACATATTTCCACCAATACGAACAGTCTGTGGTCTTTGAATGAGGAAGTCTAGGATCCATTTGCAGAGGGATGCGCAGAGATCCAGATCTGAGAGCTTGGTAACCAGCTTGGAGGGGATGATTGTATTAAATGCCGATCTGTAATCAATGAATAACAGCCTGACATATGAGTTTTTGTTGTCCAAGTGGTCCAGAGTGGAGTGGAGAGCCAGCGAGATCGCATCCACCGTTGATCTGTTCTGGCGGTAGGCAAACTGCAGTGGGTCCAGGTTTGTGTCGAGGTAGGAGTTGATTTGCGCCATGATCAACCTCTCAAAGCACTTCATCACCACTGACGTTAGTGCCACTGGTCGATAGTCATTGAGGCGCATTACCTTGCTCTTCTTGGGCAACGGTATAATTGATGCCTTTTTAAAGCAGGTGGGAACCTTAGACCTCAGAAGTGAGAGGTTGAAAATGTCCTCAAAAACTCCAGCCAGTTGGTCTGCACGGGTTTTTAGAACACGACCAGGTATACCATCAGGTCCAGGCGCTTTTCGAGGGTTCACCCCTCTGAAGGATTTTCTGACATCGGCCTCTGTGACTAAGACTGAAATACCATCACAGCGAATGGGGGCTCGGGAAGGCACATCAGTGTTCTCCCTATCAAAGCGTGCGTAAAATGCATTGAGCTCGTCAGGAGTGATGTTTCACCGACATTCGAGCTACCTGACTTTCGCCTTGTAGGAGGTGATTGCATTCAGGCCCCTCCACAGCTGCCGAACATCTGTCTCCTCCTCCAGCTTGGAGCAGAAGTCCCTTTTGGCCTTTTTGATGGCCTTACCAACGACGTATCTGGACTACTTGTAGACCACTGTATCATCAGACATGAATGCCCGGTGTCTGGTCTTCAGAAGATTACGGATCTCAGAGTTCATCCAAGGCTTCTGATTGAGAAATACTCGGAAGATTTTTGTAGGGATGCAGTCCTCGACACATTTCTTTATGAAGTCTGTAACGACTGGTGTTCAAGTCCGTTGCCGAGTCCCTGAACATTGCCCAGTCTACAGACTCCAAACAGTCCTCCAAGTTGTTCCTCTGCCCCCGACCAGTTCTGTACAGTCCCCTGGGGGTGCGCTCTTCAATTGCGGCAGGGGCGGAAAACCCGAGGGGGCCAGAGGGGACACGTTCCCCCCCCCCCCAATGTTTTGAGAGGTGGGGGACAACCCCCCCAAGTTTTTGTCATCCAGATTTTAAAACCTCCACTTTCCGCAAGACAGTGGAGGTGGGACTGCTGATGGAGGAGAGAGACGTCGGTCAGCAGGCAATGGGGGCGGGACATGATGATTCAGCACGATGATTGGAGGAAGGAGACGTGGCACAGACCTGCGCCTCATCCACAGCCAGGATCGATCCCGGCCGGCTCTCCGGCGCTGTCCTGTCCCCACCCGAGTGCCTCCCCCCACGGGTGACCAGAGAGGTCGGCAGTCAGACGGGAGCTGTACTCCCAGGCCCACAGCCAGCACAGAGAAACAGCGCTAAGCCCAGCTCAACTCTGCCTGTCTCGCCAGGTTAACCTGCCTGGGTTTGCGGGAAAAATGGGCAGCGCGGAGAAGCATCGCTGGTGTCCCGTCAGTTCAGGCAGGGCTGTAGGTTAACCCGGCGAGACAGGCAGAGTTGAGCTGCATTTAGCACTGGATTGAGCTTTCGAAGCCCCGCGCATGTGTGTGTGAGTGTGCGCATGCGGCCGGCAAAAAATTGCCTCCCCCCTGTCCCCCGGTCCCCTCCATTTTTTTTGTAGCGAGTTCCGTGCCTGAATTGCGCGGTGTGGTCGGATTTACCGAAGTGAGGGCGACCCAGATGCAGTTTGATACATTTACATACTGCCTGTACTGCTTCTATTTTAGGCTTTCCTTGAGCAGTTTCAAAATAACCAACCGCTGACTGCATTGCCCTTTGCTATATTTTAGACCCAGTGCCATGAGTTCAAATGTTAATCAGTTGTGTCAATCCAAGTAAACAAAACCACAATCTGACAGTTGTTTTTGAATACTCTCCCAAAATAAGCTGGTTCCGTTCAAAATCTGAATTGAAATACAAAAAAGAGGAATGAAATATTATCAGGAAGTGCTTGCAAATGCCTTTAGGTGGCTCCTCCCATCGTGAATGCCGTCAAGTTTATAATGGAAGCTATTTCACGAGTCCCATGGTTAACATTGTAACTGCAGGTATCCAAACTTATTTATGATTTGTGTAGGAAGGAACTTAGTTTAAAACGAAAGATGGTGTAACTCAGCAGGTCAGACAGCATCTCTGGAGAAAAGGAATGGGCGATGTTTCAGGTCAAGGCCCTTTTTTTGGACTGTGAGTAAGGGGAAAGGGAAACGAGAGATAGAGACAGTGATGTATGCGTGCCTTTCAATCGACTATAATTTCCTCAAGCCTGCTGTCTCCCCCACAGGTTCAAAAGGGCTGTGTAAGTTAGTAATACAAATAATCCTCCATTGCTGTCTGAAGGAAGCATGGGGAGGTGCACTTCAGCATCTAAAAAAATGCCAGCTCCACCAACAAGCCAATTTGCATTAATCCTGTATTAAATTAACTGACATAGCAAGGGGCAAAACCAGTTTAGTTTAGAGATACAGTGCGAGAAACAGGTCCTTTCGCCCACTGAGCCCACGCCAACCACCTATACACTAGCACTATCCTTCATACTAAGGACAATTTACAATATTTAGCGAAGTCAATTAACCTACAAACCCGCACGTCTTTGCTGTTTGGGAAGCAACAGGAGAATCCTGGGTAAAGCCCAGTCACGGGGAGATCGTAGTCAGGATCACACCAGGGTCTCTGGTGCTGTAAGGCAGCAACACTGTGCCGCCACAGTTCTACTATGGTGTGTAGCAATTCCTTTATAAGGACATTTCAACACAGATGGTAACTCCTCAGTGTAAAGGCATTATAAGTGGATTCAAGTGGATTTAAATTCAAGGGGATCCACCCTACAAAATGATGATGTCTAGTCATTTCATTATTTCAACATTCAAAGCATATAATACAAAAAATATTCCCACAATAGTTACACCAGGATGTAAATTTGTCTTGTACTTTGATTAGTAATAACCATTGTTAAATGGGCAATTATTAAATAGCAAAATCAATACTTGTGTTCCTTCCTCAATTCACTCATCACCCAGTTTAAGCAACCCACTCGGCTGGCATGTCATCCACCTATGTGAACATTCCATCAATTTCCAGCACATCATAGCTGCATTGCGCACTCTTCAAAATACACCATATTAACTTACAATGGCTATTCCATGAGTACATAGAACATAGAACAGAACGGGAGCGGGCCCGTCAGCCCACAATGTCTGTGCCAAACACAATGTCAAGATAAACTGTCAAGATGTCACCTGCCTGTACATGATCCGTATCCCTCTATTTTGCTGCACTTCCCTGTGCGTATCCAAAAGCCTCTCAAACGTCACATCGCATTTCCAGGCCACCACATTCACCCCAGGCAATGTGTTCCAGGCCTCCATCACACTGAGTAAAAAAACTTGCCCCACACATCTCCGTTAAACCTTTCATCTTTCACCTTATAGCTATGCCCTCGAGTGTTGGACACTTCCACCCTGGGAGAAAGGTTCCGTCTGCCGACCCTTTCTATGTCTCTTATAATTTTATTTACTTGTATTAAGTCTTCCCACAACCTCCGTCGTAACTCTATTAGACGGGACATTGAACATCATTTACTGGTTCATCTCCCATGCGCATGTCACGTGAACATGGAAATCTCTCATTTTCTCTCATCTTTGCCAGGACTAAAAGTTGCAAGTTCTGGTCATGAGCACAGTGGGAACAACTTCAGGTCTTGCTACAAGTAATTTGATTGTTAAAGGTGGCAGCTCATCACCACATCTTCAAGGGGAACCAAAGAAGGAACGTAAATGCTGGCCTTGCCAGCGGCAACCACATCCTTAGAATCAATTTAAAAGCCCCCCCAGGCCTTTCAATATCCTTGGAGCAGCACACTAATCATCAAAATGGTTGCTAAACAAATCTTAGCTTCTATCAATGTCTTGCCCTCAAAGCCCATTAGGAGGCAGAATTAAATAGCAGTAATTAATTATTTAATCTGTACCCACCTCCAGGCAAAATGCAAATCCATCCTTTCCAGCAGAAGAACAATCTTTAAGCTAATGAATGAGAATTAGCCACTTCAAAAATTGCAACCATGAACTACATCCTGTTATTTCAGTACATCCGTGAAGAACAATACAACCTCAAACCCTATAATTTATCTTCAAATTTTTATTAGTGTAATTTTATTTTAAAAAAGACAATTGCAGTGAGCAGTTATTTGCTTGGACTGAAACACAAGGTAGTGTCAATCAGGTGGCGGCACAGTGGTAGATTTGCTGCCTGTCAGCACCTGTGCCTCCTGTACGAAGTTTGTTCGTTCTTCCCATGACATGCGTGGGTTTTCTCCGGATGCTCCAGTTTCCTCCCACACTCCAAAGACGTACAGGTTCGTAGGTTAATTGGCTTTGTAAAACGGTCACTGGTGTGTGTTAGGATTAGTGTGCGGGAATCGCTGGTCGGCGCGGACTCAGTGGGTCGAAGGGCCCGTTTCTGCACTGTATTTCTAAACTAAACTAAACTACGATAATTATTAACAAATAATCCAATCTCAGAAGAGTAACTAACATTGGAGATATTAAGTTCGGGAATCGCAACAGAGTTAAAGATACCCCGATGTTTTTTACCAGAGACTACCACAATGGAGCACTAACCAATTTGCAAGCAAGTGTATTGCAAATTTAAGTTGGAAGAGAGCAGGTAGAAGGGAAAAGGTGAGGGGTCAGTTCTGACAAAAGGTCTTCGACATGAAACATTGACTCTCTGTTTCCCACAGATGCAGCCTGACCCACTAAGTGTTTTTATCATGTTTGTAACAGAAACAGAGCCATTCAATCCACTAAGCATGCTCACTTTGTCCAGATCTCCCACATTTCAAATGTGTTGAAATGTCCAGGATTGCCTAGGATTGCCTAGGAATAAGGGTCAATCTTATTCTGAAAAGTAACTATTATTGCTGCTCTTGCCACCACACAATTAAGGTAAAAGGTATATGCTCTGCAGAGAACATACAAATCTCTCAACACATTGTGTTTCTTGAAAGTAGAAATAGGTCAATCTCTAACCAAAGGTTAGATTCTTAGATTTCAGAACGTTTATTACTAAATCAGCATTGCCAAAGCCATACATGTGCCTAATCACTGATTTTGAATAGACAGCCTTGTTGTGCCCCCATGTTACACATCATGGATCTGCAAGTCAAGTTGGGTAATACTGATTGCTACAATGATAAGTGCAGTCAGCAATATCCTCAATAAAGTCATTACTCCACCACTAAATTAGGTTTATTATTGCAACGTGTACAAAATATAGTGAAAAGCTCTGCTATGCATGCTATCCAAACAAATCAGATATACCATATATAAATACAATCAAGTCAAACTCAGGTACACAAGTAGAGCAAAGGGGAAGATACAGAGTACAGAATGTAGCTCTCAGCATTGTGGTGTATTACTGTGCACCAGTTCCACAGATAAAGTCCAATGTCCTCAATGGGATAGAGGCGAACTGGACAGCACCCTAGCTTATGAAAGTACCATTCAGAAACCTGATAACAGAGGGGACAAAGCTGTTCCTGAAGGACAAAATCCAGAAATTCTATAGAATTTTAGTGTGACAGTACCTTCATCACAATGCTTAACTGCTCAAGGCAGCAGCTCCACCATCTTCAAGAACATATACAGTAGTCAGAAAATACAGCCAGTGGCAGACATTTCTTGTGTAAAAAAAAAAAGAAAATTCAGTGAGGCTACAATAAAGTCACAACTTGTTTTTGCAGGGAAAGCCAACAGTGCCTATTTAGGTCCCCTGCAACTGCATAACACAATCCTCCCCAGATTGACACAGGGTAAACAAAGACTTAAAGTTCGGTGGAATTTTCGAGAAAGCAATTTCTCATCTAAAACATTATGTTTATGAGTAGGCTATTGTCATGAAAACTTTCCATAAACACAGTTTCGAGAATGTTTGACGACTTACCAGCTGTTCCCTCGGCACACCTTCCTCCCTCCCCGGAGGCGAGTCCGACTGCAAACAGAATAAATATTAGGTTAGAGCATCATCTACTGGATGGCTTCTTAACAGAACTGCATCAGCCTAATTGACACCATATAGTTAGCAATGCAATTCTGGGAAAACTGGAAATAGTGCGTGATGAGAAATTAAATGTATTTTTCAACTGGGAACACTTCCTCTCGATACTGAATCTTCCCATTTTTCTCAGTTTCTTTCCTTTTTGTGAAGTGTTGGCATTTTCAACAATATTGACAGTATCTGTCGGCATCATTCCATTCAGCTCTGCAAGTAACTTGGGACTGGATCAGGTTGACTCATCTTAGAAGTTCCTTTGCAGGAAAATGGACGAGGTCTTCAGTAATTCACTGAAGGCACGCCAGAAACAATTGAGAGTGCGGCCTAGGGAAATGTGTGGCAAATTTGCACCTCACCACTACTATAACATAATACATTAAGACGTCAACATGTTCGTCTGAATGGTCTGTGACAATTTGAACTCCACTCAAAGGCTCACTCTCTGGCTACTAAACGTTTGTCTTGCACAAAGTAGTAACTGGGGTAATAAGCATTCTTGTACATGGCACAGTGACATCACCGCCTCTTCCAACACCCAAGTACAGTCCAAATACAAGTGAGAACTCATCTCTACATTACCCAGACACAGTAAGAATAAACACGTTGGGCTTGTACATTTTGATACTAAACGAGAATTAATTCTACTTTAATGGCAATTCCAAGAGGCTTCACATTATTTATTTTAAGCAGAATTTTATGCCTTAATAAGGAAACTAAGAGTTGCTTGGAAAACTACAGCAGGGCTTATTTTCCTTCTGCCTTTTTGTGATTAGCACATCTAAGACCAAGGAAGAAAGTGAAAATAACTGAAGCAGATATGGCTGCACTTTTGAATCCAGTATCACCAACAGTCCAGCTTTTAGGGAACAGTTTCTTTCCAGTTGTTATCAGGCAACAGAACTATTCGACCACAACTAGAGAACAGTCCTAAACTACTATCAATCTCATTGGAGAACCTTGGACTATCTTTCATCGGACTTTACTGGCTTAATCTTTATTTATGTTACTCCCTTGATTATGTACACTGTGGAAGGCACGATTGTAATCATGATTTGTCTTTCCACTGACTGGTTAGCACACAACAAACACTTTTCACTGTGTCTCAGTACACGCGACAATAAACTAAACTCAAACTACAATAAGACTTATTTAAAATAAAACTGAAACCGAACGCAGAATTGATTATTTTTGGAAAAATGGAAGTCAGCTTGAGCTGACTTCGTTCCAAATGAGCTTCCTTAATTATGGCTTAATAATGGCAAAAAAAACTCATACTTAAATTCTGGAAAAACGCTCCCACAGCAACGGTAAAAATGTGGATATCAAATATGTACGAAATGTTACACCTCGAAGATATGAGATTCCTCCTAGCAGGCAAATCAGACCATTTCCAAAAGATTTGGTCTCCATTTATCGACTTATTACAAGCATAGGGTGCAACATAACTTTAAAAATAAACTGTTTCAGGACCTGGTGAGGGGTGTGTAAAGATACGAAGTAGGTACAGCCCTTTTATCTTATTTTACTTTCTTATATTTTATTTTTTCTATTTTTCTCGTGCCTTTTTTTGTTGTTCTTTTAAATTCTTTCTCGTTTTCTACGGGTTCGTCCTTATCACTTTTTCACGCACTTACTATCTTATCTAACTTTCTCTATTTTTCTTCTTCTTTTTCTTTTTTAAGTTTAAAACAAGAAGTGGTACACAAAATGTATTATGTTATTTTTGGCTTATACTACTGTAATGTACATTACTTCTAATAAATATATATATTTTTTAAATAATGAAAAAAAACTACAATAAGACACAAGTGCTGGTACTGAAGATGGTTCCTGAACAGAAACGTCACCTATCCATGTTCTACTCCAGCCTGACCTATTGATTTAAACTGGGTTTTTTTGCAAACCACCCACCATCTGCAGTTCCTTGTATCTTCACGCTCACATTACTTAGATTTAAAGTTGCTCAACTTGTTACTTAAACTGCTAACTATAGTAGAGTAGAGGACATATTTTGTGCATCTTCCCTCTACCCTAGCTCCCTTCCCGGCACTCCAGTCAATCTGCCGCCAGTAACTTTTGAAGAAAATGGTGTGCTAGTCCATTTGCCCAATGGATAAACTTTGTAAAGATTTTCTAATTTTCTTTTTCCTATTTATGTGAAACCGTAAGTTTTTCTATTATATTGTTTACCTAGATATACTTTTATAAATTGTGGTTTGAGTCCTTGAAACATCAACATATAAGAGTAATTACTCAAATGATACGTTGTAATTAAAAGTTTTAAATGCTTCAGATTTTCAGAGTTGTTCACTGTGTTCAGGCTTGTACACTCTGGAGTTTAGAAGGATGAGAGGGAACTCATTGAAACATAAGATTGTTAAGGGTTTGGACACACTAGAGGCAGGAAACATGTTCCCGATGTTGGGGGAGTCCAGAACCAGGGGCCACAGTTTAAGAATAAGGAGTAAGCCATTTAGAACAGAGACGAGGAAACACTTTTTCTTACAGAGAGTGGTGAGTCTGTGGAATTCTCCACCAGTGAGGGCAGTGGAGGCAGGTTCTCTGGATGCTTTCAAGAGAGAGCTAGATAGGGCTCTTAAAAAATAGCGGAGTCAGGGGATATGGGGAGAAGGCAGGAACGGGGTACTGATTGGGGATGATCAGCAATGATCGCATTGAATGGCGGTGCTGGCTCAAAGGGCCAAATGGCCTATTCCTGCACCTATTGTCTATTGTTGGGATCTGGAACACTATCTGAGGTGGTTGGTGAAACCAACTTGACAAATACCAACACCATCTCTGCAAATGCCTCCAAAGTCATTGGAGGGATAGTAAACCAAACAGCATTCCCTCCTCGACCAACACCCATGATGGAGGCCATGGTTGGGCTTGGCAGGTTCTGCAGGGTTAGCCACATCTTTTGCACGTTCAACACCAGACTCCCAAAACAGTGGGAGGAGATTGTCAGGTGGTCAGGAAAATAAAGATTCAAAGATGTGCTCAATGTTACCCAAAGGAACAATAAGATCCCCAATAACTCCTGGGTACCTCCAACTCATGACATCCAAAGTGGAAAGAAAGAATTCAGGAATGGTATTAACCATATAACAACCATATAACAATTACAGCACGGAAACAGGCCCTCTCGGCCCTTCCAGTCCGTGCCGACCATTTGTTTTCCCCTATTGTGGCCATGCATTGGCAGCACATGGAAGCCCTGTGTAAGCAGCAGCAGCAGCAGACCACTTCAGAAGCTGCCTGAACAGCCACCTCCTCCATACCTGGCAAACAATCTGTGGTACCCTCACTAGCCTGCTAACCACTTATACACCCACAATATCAGAGTGAAAAGCAAGCTATCCTCGAACCCGAGGGACCATCTACTGTCTGAAAAGAAAAATGTTCAAAAGGATCCCTCATCCGTGTCACCTCTGGGTCCCGTAGTTCTGTTCCTGCGCTCTATCCCCTCTCCCCTCCTCCCAGATGGCACAAGGATAGAGCCCCCAGATCATCGCCCTTCACCCCATCTGACACATCATCTTCCAACATTTCCACCACCTCCAACGTGATCTCGCCACCAGCCACATCTTCCCAAGGCCACGCTGTCTGCCGTTTGCAGAGACCGCTCCCTCCACAACTCCTTGTTTCACTCATCCCTTCAGTTCAATTTAGTTTATTGTCACGTGTACCGAGGTACAGAGAAAAGCTTTGGTTTTCCTGGATGCATTCCCTCCAAACCTCACCACAGGATTACCTACATGACCAATTTATAACTTAAACATTGTATATTCTTGAACAGACTCCTACAAACCTTGCCCAAAAATGGCTCTAAAACATATCATTTGCACTGTAAGGTTTTGATCGCACTATGTATATTTAATAATTTGAGAAACTACACAGACTTGGGTTGCTACGTAACAAAACAGAAACATTGCTCTACTTAAAGGTTACCCCTTTCAGAGCTCCTACGAGACTCATAAAATTTCAACTGGCGCTCTGTTAAGAAAAACAAAAGTAATGAGGAATAAAAATAAAATTCAAAGTGATAAATACTACAAAAGGAGAAATTCAAGGCAATGTATATATATCTCCCAGAAAATCAAACATCTGTCTCTTCAAGCACAAAAATAATTGCAAATTTGTGTTCATTGTTTTGAAAACCTTTTTCTGAGAGGTCATCCATGCCATGGAAATAATATTACTTATAATTAATTCTTAATAAGTACAGCAGTACATCAGGAGATCCCAGTTCCCCTGTTTGCAGGCAGAGGATAAGAATATAATATGTCTCCAAGTATAAGAAGCAAATGCAAAACAAAGTAACAGCTTTGGTCCCACTCCAACTATAGTCCGGTGCAATTATTTCAATGTGAGCATGTTCCTCCGTCTTCATTTACCCGATCTCCCAGTTGCTCAGTACTTCAACTCCCCCTCCTATTCCCAATCTGACCTTTCTGTCCTGGGCCTCCTCCATTGTCAGAGTGAGGCCCAGCGCAAATTGGAGGAACAGCACCTCATATTTCGCTTGGGCACCTTACACCCCAGCGGTATGAACATTGACTTCTCTAACTTCAGATAGATCTTTGCTTTCTCTCTCCATTCCCTTCCCAGTTCTCCCACTGGTCTTACTGTCTCCAACTACATTCTATCTTTGTCCCGCCCCCTCCCCTTACATCAGTCTGAAGAAGGGACTCAACCCAAAACGTCACCCATTCCTTCCCTCCAGAGATGCTGCCTGTCCCGCTGAGTTACTCCAGCATTTTGTGTCTACATTCGATTTAAACCAGCATCTGCAGTTCTTTCCTGCACATGTTCCCAATCTCACCGTCAACGGCTGGTCTTCAACCTAAACTCAATGCTGTTCCACCTGGTTCATCTTTTAGAGAACTTCAAAACAAAAAAAACAACAGTGGGTCTTCAGGATGCTTTTCCCTCTCATGGAAATGTGGTCATTACAGCAATGGAAGGAAATCCAGCTGTCAACATATGCGTAGCAAGGACCTTCCGACCATAAAGATATAAACAACAGGAAAATCAGCTTTTGGTAGCTGCTTGAAGTATAAACACTGTCCAGAACTCAGAACTCTTTCTTCATCTGCCAAAAGTACAATAAGATCTTCTGTCAACTTGAAAAGGTGGATGGGTACAACACAAAAAATGTATTGTGTAGGAAAGAACTGCATATGCTGGTTTAAACCAAAGGGATACACAAAATGCTGGAGGAACTCAGCTGGACAGGCAACATCTTTGGAGAGAAGGAATGGGTCAAGACATTTCGGGTCGAGACCCTCCTTCAGACTAAGGGTCAGGGAAAAGGGGATACAAAATGCTGGAGGAAGTTTAAAGCTTCACCAAAGCAACTTTAAACTCAGGGAATACATTATAGGAGACCAACGTTTATTGAAAAATAAATCAAACCACAACCTCAGGTGTTTCTCTCACAGGTGTTTTGTTTTTTCCGTAAGTCCGTCGTGTATATGTGTTTATACCACACATGTTGGCTGATTGTTCCCACAGAACTCCCCAGCTACAATATTTAACAGACTGGGACACCTCATCCTTACTCCTAGGGGACTGCTAGAGTACCTTGAGGTGACGTGGCAGTTAGAAAGCTCAGAACAGAGACTATTGGTGTGCACACCACGCAGTGAAAGAAAACAGTCAAAATTTCCAGTGTTTATAACAGAAATCCTCACAGAGAAGGTTGCAGCAAAGATTTAATTTAAAACTAGCACCAAAAGAAAGCGAGGACAGTTATCTCCCATTTTTGATGCCCACTTGTGGGGTGATGGAACAGCATAACTGCATTGATGTAATAATGCAAATTTCAGAACTAATTCACAAATTCACAATTAGAGTGAAAAGCTTTTGTTGTGTGCTAACCAGTCAGCAGAAAGACAATATATGATTACAACCAATCCATTTACATGATATTTGTGCAACAAATATTCGGCAAAATGCGGTTTCACAATCCAAAAAAAGAAAATAAAGTGCAGTTGCAAACAGGGTTGCCTAGTATCAAGCTTTGAGAGTGAGCTCACACCGTTCAGGGGATACAAATGGATTAGACTGTTTGATCACAGGTGGTTCATTTGTCATAATTCCAGGTATTCCGATGTGTATTGTTTGTGCCACGTGTTCAAGTTTCCTTTGTACAAACAGAAAAATGCTGCCAAATAAGAAATTGACCAGATATAGTGAAGCATGCATTTAATAAAAATAATGCTTATTCTTTATCTTCTAGAGACGTCCATTTTACACAAAAACAATGGAAAATGGTGCCAAATCAATTTGTCCAGGGAAACAGCATTATTGCTTCAATCAATGGTCAAAGCAAATCCTATTTGACTTGGAGTTAGGGGCCAAAATAATATTGAAATAAAGTGGTGAAAGAAAGTATGGTTGGACACCCTCTGCGCAATAAGATCAAAAATTTGTATGCGAGTTAACATTCCAGTATTGGTGTTGTGAAGTGATTTCAGTTTAGTATGGACCCCAAGTTTGTGCAACTCAAAAATAATTGCTGCCTGCTGTGCTGCGTAAAGGCGTCACAATACTGTCTAATACTCCCAGTCATCTGTCTCAAAACGACTAACAGCACCGTGTTTCAGCATTGCACCCGTGCCAGTAGATAGGCACACGCTTTATCACATCTCTCATTCCGATTTGAGGGGAGGGGGTGCATGTTTCAAACTAAATCACAGATTTGCTCAGTGGGCAGATTACAATTAAAGACATCACTGCACCCTTGAACAATTCCACGGCAAAAGGTGCCACCTGCAGGACAGGAGGAGGAAAATGCAGAAGGGAAAGTGTCTGGAGTAACTTAGCGGGTCAGGCAGCATATCTGCAGAACATGGATAGGTGACGTAACAGGCTGGGACCCTTCCTCCCCGACCTGAAACATCTCCAGATGTTGCCTGACCCACTGAGTTACTCCAGCACTTTGTAGGTTTTTTTTGTAAACGAGCATCTGGAGATCCTAGTTTTTTTAATAAATATCTCATTTTACAACTGAAACAGGATGAGAGATAACTATTGAATATTTTGCCCCCCCCCCCTCCTCAAAATTCCCATTTGCCCATGGTTTGTAAGCAGCAAAGGGCTCAAATTGATGTGTTGTTGCACTGGGGTCCTGGTAAGATTAACAATCCCTTCACTTTCACCTTTCTCATATAACAAGCAATACCCCACTATCATCAGCTTTTGCAAGCAAAAATAACCATTCCAATCCTGATTGGCTCCAAATCGCAAGTTCTTTAAAACCATTTGACGTTTCTCGTGCAGTGAGATGCTGCAAACAAGATTTCACGACACATTTATTTCTTACGGAACAAATTTCAATGGAAATTTGTCATGTTACCACCATTTTTCATTATTAAATTTATCCTTCCAATCTTCTGGAGAAAATTAAAAACTGAGCAGGGATTTTCACAACTTTTGGATAAGACACGGACTTGCCCATCTTTCTTAGGTGAGCAGGAAAGTGTCACGGCACTGCTTCAAAGAAAAGGGGAGTTAAGGGCCTGTCCTACCAGCATCCGACTCCATGCGGTGAGTACGACCAAACCGGCAGCGGGGGCCGCGCGGAGGTCGGGTGATCCCCGTACAGGGCCGTTCCCTACAGCATGCGCCTGCATGCGAAGAGCGCGACCAAACCTGCAGCGGGGGCCGTGCGGAGGTCAGGTGAGTGGCGCAACGCGGCGCAAAGTGAGGCGAACTTGGAGCGAAGTCTTAAAGGTAAGTTCGCCAGGACAGAGAGGGACACACAGAGAGGGGCACAGAGGCACACACAGAGAGGGGCACAGAGGCACACGCAGAGAGGGTCACGGAGGCACGACGTCGAGGCGGTGTGTAATGTTTCGAGGCGACTGCGAGCCGACAAGCCGTTGCCGCGCGGAATTTTTGAGCATGGTCAGTTTTTCGGGGCCCCGCGCGATGTTGGGACGAACTCCGCACAATTCCGCACGACTCCGGCGATCGAAGTGGGACCGGCCCCGCGACGCCGGACGGCTCAAGCGACCACGTTAGGTCGCGCTCATCGTATGGAGTTGTATGCTGGTGGGACAGACCCTTTATCCCTGGCGCCTTGGGCAACATTTCTCACCTAGTTTATACAAGGATCATCAAGTTATTATCACAATGCTGCTTCGCTGTGCACAAAATAAACATATTTATTGTATCTCAACAGTGAATACTCGCAATAACGGATCTCTATATAGCAGATTTTGGTTAAAGCAGACCGAGGCTCCCGTTCCACAACCCCTCCACTTCCGCCAGTCACCCAATGAGATGGTACCACATGGTGGGAGCTTCCGATTGCGGCAGTGGAGAGAGTGAGCAGCAAGAAGCATGAGTAAACCGCATGTAGGACTGTGGGCTCAGCTGCTCTCCGCCCTGTGAATTCCCACGTTTTTTAACTCCCCCAATCACCGTGTTTCAACCCTCCCGGCCTTGGGTAAAACTTTACCCCCCCCCCCCCCCCCCTCACTAGTCCGTTATTGCGATGGTTTACTGTATTTCAGAAACACTTGATGTATTGAAAAGCCCTTTGGATGTCCAAACTGGTCATTGAGAGATGCTGTTAAAATATGGGTATTAATCTGCAATAGGTTGGAAAGCATGCATTGAAGACATACCAGCAGTATGTTACAACCCAACTGGAATTTCTCCAATGTCAGAGATTACTTTAATTCAGAGATACAGCATGGAAACAGGTCCTTTCACCTACCAAGTTCATGTCAACCATTGATCACCCACACACACACTCGTTCTACAAACTCCCTACATACACACGGGGGGCAATTTATAGAGGCCAGTTAACCTGAAAGCCCACGTATTTCGGAAGCTAGAAGAAATCAGAGGAAAACCATGAAGCTTGGGTTATCAGGCAGGCAACTGGAACCAAAAGGAAAATGGGATGTTACATTCACACAAATGCTTCCAGAGGCATTCCCTCCTCAAGGTCATTCACTTTCAAAGGATTGTTTCTAATGACACTAATGGCAGTGTCGACACAAATGATCCAGGTTTGTTTCAGAAATCTCAGAAGCCTGATTTACCAGTTTAGATATACAGTGCGGAAACAAACCCTTTGGCCCACTGAGTCCGCGCCGACCAGCGATCCCTAAAGGGCCTATCCCACCAGCATGCGACTGCATATGGCTAGCGTGATCTAACGTGGTCGCTTGAGCCGTACGGCCTCACGGGGCCGGTCCCACTTCAATCGCCGGAGGAGTATGGAGTTGTGAGGGGCTGGTCCCGACTTCGCGCGGGGCAACGAAAAACTGACACTGTCCAAAAATTCCGCGCACCAACGGCCTGTCGGCCTGCAGCCACATTGAGGACGTACGCAGTGTCTCGACGTTGTACGCAGTGTCTTGACGTTGTACGCAGCATCTTGACGGCATATGCCTAGCGCGTGGCTTTGCGCGATGACGTCACCGCCCGGCGTGCCGTTTTGTGATGACGTCACCACCCGACGCTGTGCGACGTCCAAATTCAGTCGGCCCGCCTCCTGCCCAGCTGATTGGTGAGTATGATGTCGGGACCAGCCCCGCACAACTCCATATTCCTCCGGCGATCGAAGTGGGACCGGCCCCGCGAGGCCGTACGCCTCAAGCGACCACGTTCTGCTGGTGGGACAGGCCCTTAACACTATCCTACACACACACACACACACTACGGAACATTCACAATCTTTACCGAAGCCTTTCGAGTGTGGGAGGAAACCGGAAATCCTGGAGAAAACTCACTCGGTCACAGGGAGAACGAACAAACTCACGCACATGTACAGACACGCGCCCATAGTCAGGACCAAAGCTGGGTCTCTGGCGCAGTAAAGCAGCGACTCTACCACCGCGTCACTGAGCTGCCCATTTGGTTCCACGAGGTCCTATTCATTCTCATTACTGTTCCGTACAATCAAGTTGTAAATATCCTCAATCCCCCATGCACGCTACCTTTGTGGCTTCTGTAATAGTCTAATGACAAAATTGTCTTTGTTGAATTTATTTCTCAGCTAAGGATTGATTGGTGTTTTGATTTCATGCAGGCACAACATCTGCCATAACCAACAATGGTCATGAGGGTGCCATAGCTGATTGGCTTTAAGAAAATTTGGCTTGTCCATAGGATACGAAAGGCGCCACACAAATACGCTGGCTTTTATTCTGATCTTAATGGATCAGTTTATTTTCAATGGATGGAGCTGAGAAGCTGAGAAGTGCCTTGAGACTTGGAAAGGCAGAAGTGAGTTGGGGGTGTTGT
Organism: Okamejei kenojei; assembly: GCA_035221665.1. NCBI lineage: Eukaryota > Metazoa > Chordata > Chondrichthyes > Rajiformes > Rajidae > Okamejei > Okamejei kenojei. Next base: position 7,173,016 of record CM069162.1, read on the forward strand.
GCCGAGTTGGGTAATTTGCTCGTCACATTAACCAGCCAATGAGTGACCCATGTTGTAGGACCTATCTTACTTTGCTTTTCCCTCCTACCCTCATCAAATGGCGGATTACAACAAATTTACTTATTGGCATGCACATGCTTACCAGAAACCAGTCCAAAAATAATCAAACCAGGGCTCGAAATTAGCGGTTGCCCGAGTGCCATTGACCACTCAAAGTGCCGCCGGGCAACCTAAACGCAGAGTCATTTTGCCCGACTTGGAAAGCAAATACTGGTTTATGCCGATAGACGCAAAAAACTGGAGTAACTCCGTGGGTCAGGCAGCAGCTCTGGAGAATAGGAGCGTGGCGTTTCGTGTCGGCGGCGGCTGTATTGCGAGAGGGGTTGTTTTGAAAGCGCCGTTGGTGAATTTGGAAGCAGTGGCTGCTATCGCCATGATAACGGCCGCTGCTTGCAAATCAAATCCGCCAAAAGCGCTTTCAAAACAACCCCTCTCACACGCTGAGGCCAGGAGGAGGGAGAGAGGGAGGGGAAGGGAGGGAGAGAGAGGGAGGGAGGTCGGTCTCCTTCCGCCGTCTGAAGCAGCTGCACCAAAGATCCTATAGCTATAGGATCTTTGAGCTGCATCAAAGATCCTATAGCTATAGGATCTTTGAGCTGCACCGCTCGGCCCCGCACCTTCCTGTCGGCTGGCGAGGAGCTCCCAACCGCCTCCCCCTTTGGCAGCGGCACTTCGGCATTGGACAGGGATGGCCAAGGCCGCGGGCGATGTTGTCCGAGGAGTGCTGATCTCTCTCTCTTACCCTGGGATCCCTTCCGTCCTCTATTCAGTCCTCACTGACATCCCCATCGACCCCCCCCCAATCTATTCATCACCCTACCCAACTCGCATTGATACTCCTGCAACCACCACCCCCCATCCATCCTACACTGATCCCCCAATTCATCCTGTACTGACCCTCCTTCCCATCCATACTGCACTTCTCCCCCCATTCATACTGCACTGATTCCCCCCATTCATCCTGTATTGACCCACCGTCCATTGACCCTGCACCAATCCCCCCATCCATCCTGTAGTGAGCTTCCCATTCATCTTTTACTGATCCCCCTCATGCATCCTGTACTGATTCCCTCATGCATCCCGTACTGATCCCCCATTCATCCTATACTGATCCCCTCATTCATCCTTTAGTGATATCCCATTCATCCTGCAGACCCTCCGATCCACTGTCCTGAACCCCCCCCCCCCCCTGTACTGAATTCCCCCCATTCATCCTGTGCTGACCCCCCCCCCCTCCCCATTCATCCTGTACTGATCTCCCTATTGAAGAAGAATGGGGGGGGGGACAGTCTGAAGAAGGGTCTCGACCCAAAACGTTGCCTATTTCCTTCGCTCCATAGATGCTGCCTCACCTGCTGAATTTCTCCAGCATTTTTGTCTATCCCCATTCATCCTGTACTGATCTCCCCCCCCCCCCATTCATCCTGTACTGGACCCCCCCACCCCCATCCATCCCGTACTGATCCCCCCCCCACCCCCATCCATCCCGTACTTATCTCTGCATTCAACACCACTGACATCCCCCGTGCTCGCACCTCACAATTTTACATACTCCAACCAACACGTACTAATTCACCTGCCTCAATCCATCCATTCCGCACCGATTGCCTTTTTTTTGTTAAATATTTTTATTAGACGCAAGTACATGTTAAGAGAATATACTTCTCACATACATTCGTAATTTTATTAATATTAACAATTATGTCATATATTTCTATACTTTTTTTTTGCAGGTAAGAAAAGATAGAGAAAAATAAAGTTTCATAGGAATGAATGGAGTATTAAAAATGTTATCCATCATTGGAGATATATCCATGATTCTTCAACTATTCCATTATTCAGGCTTCAGTCAGGCTCTCGTACCGAGCCATTTTGACCCTTTAGATATTCAATAAATGGAGACCATATTCCTCTGAAAAGATCCAACTTGTCCAATAGGACAAGCCTTAATCTTTCCAGATGAAGTGTCTCCGACATTCCTGTAATCCACATTTTGATTGTGGGGGATGTAGGACCTTTCCAGAATTTCAATAATAATTTTCCCAATTATTAAACTATAATCAATAAAAATTATTTGATTCGGTGTTATTGATCTGTTTCTAATATTCCCAGTATTATTAACTTTGAGTCAGGGATCAGATTCATATTAACAACATTCGAAATTGTCTTAAATATCTCTGTCCAGAATTTCGTAATTTTTACACAATTTGTAAATGAGTGCGTTAAATTAGCTTCTAAGTCTTGACATTTATCACATATGGCAGATACATTTGAAAAAATGCTATGTAGTTTGGATTTTGAATAATGTAGTCTATGTAATATTTTAAATTGTATAAGAGAGTGTCTAGCATTTAACGAGCAGTGGTGTATATGTTGTAGACTTTCATCCCATATTTCAGGTCTAATGATTTGACCTAATTCGTTTTCCCATGATTGCCTATATATTTCTGTCATTGGGACATCGTTTTCCAGTAAAATATATAAATATAAATTTTTCTGTGTTCGGGTGTTTATTTAGGCATTCATCTAAAATTTCTGTCTTTCTATTTCTAATTTCCTGTGTATTTACTTTTACATAGTCTCTAATTTGTAGATATCTAAAGTAATCTTTTGAATGTAATCCATAAATTTGTTGTAATTCTTGAAATGAAAGAATTTTCCCTGTAGAGATCTCCCATCTTATTAATTCCATAGTTTTTCCATTGTAAAAAACCTTTGTCGATCATTGAGGGTTTAAATGTAACATTATTTACAATGGTAAGGGCTAGTGGCATACATTCCAATTTTAGTGTTTTCTTTATTTGTTTCCAGATACGTATTCCACTTTCTATTATAAGGTTTTCACTATAGGTTTTCTTACCTATTTTAATATTGGCGAATAAAATCGAACTCATTTCAAAAGGCGAACAATCTTCTTTTTCCATTTTTAACCGTGTTGGTTGTTTATCGGTCTCTACCAAAAATTCATATTTTTAATATTAACTGCCCAATAATAAAACATAAAGCTTGATAGTGCTAGACCTCCAATTATTTTTGGTTTACATAAATGTTTTTTGTTTATTCTATGGCTCTTATAATCCCAGATAAAGTTGGTGACTTTAGAATCAACCTTCTTAAAAACATTTTTAGGAAGATATATCGGAATCAATTGGAAAAGATATAGTAATTGCGGGAGAAAAATCATTTTCATTGCATTAATTCTACCTAGCATTGAGATAGGTAATGTTTTCCAATATAAAATGTTCTTATTTAATTTATTCAATAAAAGTGGAAAATTGGATTTAAATAAAGTCAAATCTTTTTGTTACATGAATTCCAAGATATTTGATTTTTTCGTTTGCTATCTTAAAAGGAAATTGTTGTAGTATATGTAAGTTATTTACCATTATTGGCATGTTCACTTTTATTCCAATTAATACTATATCCTGAAAATAATCCAAATTCAGATATTAATTTCAGTAAATTTGGGATACTAATTTCCGGCTTGGTAATATAAAGTAATACATCATCCGCATATAAAGACATTTTATTTTCAGTATCTCTGGTGTTATATCCATATATTTGTTTCTATAAAAGTGCTGGAGACTCTATATGTCTCCAGCACTTTTGTCTACCTTCGATTTTCCAGCATCTACAGTTCCTTCTTGAACATAATATGTGAATGCTTCATTGAGCATAATTCAGACTGGTAACCACGCACTTCGTCCGAGCACATTATCGCACGCATTATGCAAACCGTCTTAAATGACCACCTAAACTGTCATTTGGCAACCTAAAAAGCTGTCAAGGTTGCCCGGCTGGCAGCAGGGGAAAAAAAGTTAAGCGAGAGCCCTGCAAACCCCTGAGCACCCAATTAAAAAAAATAACCCCAAGCCCAGTGTTTGGGGCAGCACAGTAGCACAACAAGTGGAGTAGCTGCCTTACAGTGCCAGAGGCACGGGTTCAATACTGACCATAGTTGCTGTCCATAGAGAGTTTGTACGTATGAACGCGTGGATTTTCTCCGGGGGCTCCAGCTTTCCTCCCACTCTCCAAAGATGTGGGTTAATTGGCTTTGGTAAAATTGTAAAATGTCCCTAGTGTGTGTAGGATAGTGCTAGTGTACGGGATGATCGATGGTCGGCGGGCCGAAGGGCCTGTTTCCGCGCTGTATCTCGAAAGTCTAAATTAGGATACAGTATATTGTTGTCGCCTCTATGAATAGATTTTCATCCAAATTAGAGAACAGGGATTGGGGGCAGATGCTAATCTACAGATTACTCCAAAAATATATACATAAAGAGATAGAGAAATATATCAATTATTACAATTCAATCTAACCGTTAAACCTTCTGGCTAGTTAACAGCACTGAAAAGGCAAGTCGGTGTGGCGAATGTAAAATGGAGATTATAATCACTCACTTTCAATCCATAATGAACATTAGACCAGACTACAAGTTTTATATTCATCACCAGATGTTTGCCAGATGGCAAAGCCTGGCAAAATGCCAACAGTATTGTCGTCGCGGGCAGCGCAGTGGTGAGCAGTACATGCTGTTTGCACACAGCTCAGGCAAAGAGAGTTCGATCCTGACCTTGGGATGCAGTGTCCAGAGATTACACGTTCTCCCCGTGACCCGACAGGCTTCCCCCATACGCTCTGGTTTCTTCCCACATCCCAAAGCACGTTGGTCGGTAGGTTAATTGGCTGCTGTAACTTACTCCTAATACACGTGGGTGGCTGGAGCATTGGAATTAGTTGAAGAACAAGCAAAAAATAAATAAATTGCAGGAAAGTGAATGGAGTGGGATTGCTTTGTTAACTTGGGAGTCTCAATAGACCAGCATTCCCCTATGTTGTAAGAAAATATGAGGAATATGTTAGACGTGAACATGAGAATACAGGCAAATAAATGGTTAACTGCATTTTGCTGAAAGTCTTGGACACCCAGGACTGAGATGTGTGAAACAGAGGTGATTTCAATTAGACAAGGTGAACCTCCCTTAGATAAGAGATAACTAGAACACAGGTGCTTTATATAAAAGCTTGGAGGTCAGGACAACACATTTCATCCAAGGAACAGTGAAGGTAGAGGCAGAGATATTCACCACACGTCAACAGTATTAGGATGGATCTTTGACGAGCTGTATGCTGCACGGCTGCACTTTGAAACCTGGTAGAGGAATTAAGTAGCTCAAACTTTGGCCACTGGAACTCCATCAGTCAAAAAATTGGAGTAGTTTGACTGGAGGAATAGCACCTCATATTCTGCTTGTGTAGCTTACAAACAAATGCTGTGAACATAGAGGGTACACAAAAAGCTGGAGAAACTCAGCGGGTGCAGCAGCATCTAAGGAGCGAAGGAGATAAAAGGAACATAGAATTCTCCAGTTTTAGGTAACTAACCAACAGCAAACCACCCCCCCCCTTTTTTTTGGATAGTGGGAGAAATGGGTACGCACACAGGTGTGGTTTTCCTTTGCCCCCCTCTTGGATGCATGCCCATTTCTCCCACTAATCCCATCCTTTTCCCCTTCCACGTATATCCCTTCCTACTTCACGCTTCACATTTCACACCTCTTCTCTCCTCATCTCAAGAGCCTTTTGACCTTTGTCCACTCATCTGCCAATCAGCACCCACCCCCTCACCTGTATCCACCTGGCAAGTGCCTGGCTTTGTTCTGTTCCCACCTCCCTCTCAACTGTCTCTCCCCTACTACAATCAGTCTGAAGAAAGGCCCAAGCCAAAACATTGCCAATCCACATTCTCGAGATACTGCCGCTGAGTTACTCCAGCACTTTTTTTTTTTTTGCTGCATTACAGGTAGGCGGCAACAAAAGACTACATACCGCTTTTTGCACTACACTGGACTTTTTTCTTCTCTTGTGTTTGCCCCAATGTCTTGATTTTTTTTTTAAACTGCAGTTTTTTTACTGTCTTGCAGAATTCTGTGTAATTATGTATTATTTATGGTTTTGCGTGCTAGCTTGTGTCTATATGTCTGTGACGCTGTTGCAAGCGAGATTTTCTTTGTACGTTTTCCTCACACTACTTTGTGTGTGTGGCAATAAATTCAACTTGACATGAGGATCAGAGAAGGTTAATGGGCACGAGAGAAAAGGTTGCAGAAAAGTGGGGGAAGTGGACTGATATGAATCGTCAGCAAACCTGCCGTCACAACAGGCCGAACACTTTCTGTAAGATATTACGGCTTCAGCATGTAGGTAAAAACAAGCACAGGTTTTCCGTACACGCGTTGCCAATGTGGGTCTTCTTAATTTTACAAAAGTACACTGCGCATACTCACACATAGTCTTGAAACCGATAAGATATAGAACATATCACATGACACAAACCACACCATTCTTGTGTTTAAGAAAGAACTGCAGATGCTGAAAAATCAAAGGTAGACAAAAAATGCTGAGAATCTCAGCGAGTGAGGCAGCATCTATGGAGAGAAGGAATTGGTGACGTTTCGGGTCTCGACCTGAAACGTCACCAATTCCTTCTCTCCGTAGATGCTGCGTCAACCGCTGAGTTTCCCCAGCATTTTTTGTCACACCATTCTAGTACTCCGTTGTTAGTTACCATTCTATACACTACACTGCTCTCCCCTTAGAAAGCAAAATAACTTGTAAATTAGACAAACAAGAATAATTTTACAAATTTAATCTGTAGGGCTCGAAATTAACGGTTGCCCGGGTGCCACTGACCACTCAAAGTGCCGCCGGACAACCTAAACACCGAGTCATTTTGCCCGGCTTGGCAACCAGATACTGGTTGATACCGAAGATAGACATCAAAAACTGGAGTAACTCAGCGGGTCAGGCAGCATCTCTGGAGTAAAGGAACGTGACGTTTCGTGTCGGCGACGGCTGTAATGTTTGGGAAAGATACTAAATGTGGCGTGACGGAGGGTCGGAGCGAATGACGGGCCCCGAACAGTGGCAGCAGTGGCCGCAATAGTGGCTCCATCTCCTCCTCCTCCTCCCGCCTCCGGTGTTAGCGGCCGCTGCTTGCCACTCTGCCAAAGGCACTTTCAAACAAACCCTCCCGCATGCCGAGGCCGAGTGGAGGGAGGGAGAGGGAGGCCCCCTTCCGCCGTCTGAAGCATCCGCACCGCTCGGCCCCGCACCTTCCTGTTGGTTGGCGGAGATGGGGAGGCGGTGGCGAGGAGTTCCCAACTGCCTTCCCCTTTGGCGGCGACACTTGGCGAGGGGGGCGAGGGGGGTGACACATCTTGAGGTCTTTGAGAGGTCCCCCACAGAGAGCGCCCCCCCACCCGATGGTGGCCAGAGACTTTGGGAGTCAGACGGGCGGGGCGCCCCCAGGCCCACAGCCAGCGCGGAGAAGCAGCGCTAAACCCAGCTCTACCCTGCCTGTCCCGCCAGGTTATCCCTGCCTGGACTCACGGGAAATATGCCTTCAGTCCAGGCGAGACAGGCAGAGTTGAGCTGCATTTAGCGCTAGATTGAGCTCCGAAGCCTCGCGCGTGTGTGCGCGCGCGGCAGCCAAGATGTCCTGTCCCCCCCGCGGTCCCCTCCATATTTTGATAGCGCGCCTGCAGCGATGATGCCGGTGTCGTCCGAACAGCGCTGACTTTCCTCTGCCTCTATATATATATCTATATCTATATATATATATATCTATATCTATATCTATATCTATATCTATATATATATATATATTCTCTCTCTCTCTCTCTCTCGTACACCCCCCTCCACTCCCCTTATCCTGAGATCCCTTCTCCATCCCGTACTGATCCCCATTCCTGCCTCTATTTAGTCATCACTGACATCCCGTGTGCTCCCCTCCTCATCTACTCCGCCCACCCCACCCCCCCCCCCCCCCCCCCATCTATTCATCCTGCACTGATCTCCTTATCCACCTCGCATTGATTCTCCTGACACTCCCCATCAATCCTACACTGGTCCTCCAATTGATCCTGTACTGACCTCCCCTTCCCATACATCCTGCACTGATCCACCCCTTCATCCTGCACTGCTCCTCCCATCCATCCTGCACTGCTCCTCCCATCCATCCTGCATAGATCCCCCCCATGCAACCCCACTGTCATCCCCGGTGCTCTCCCCTCACAATTTGATCTACTCCAACCAACACGCATTAATTCCCCTGCCTCAATCCATCCATTCCGCACCGATTGCCTTCTCAACCCCCCCCCCCCCCCCCCACCTCCATCTATCTATCCTGCATTGATTTCTGCCCCCCCCCCCCCATTCAGAGCGAATATTGACTATGTTTGATAACGGAATGCAATCAACTGTGTTTTAATTCCCAATGTTATTATTTGTTTTAATCCACAAAGATGGATTAATTAAATTGTGAACACGCAAAACATTAAAACCGCAATATAGTGAACTCCCATTGTGATGCCATGGCGAGGCCTTCTGCAAACTTTGACAGTCCTATCCTATAGTCTAAAATAGTGTTAGTTACAAAACGGAAAATTCTCATCTTTGCAGAAGACAATATTATAAATACACAAGTTCACAAGTTATAGGAGTAGAATTAGGCCATTTGGCCCATCGAGTCTACTCCACCATTCAATCATGGCTCATCTCTGCCTCCTAATCCCATTTTCCTGCATTCTCCACATAACCCTTGACATCTGTTCTTATCAAGAATTTGTCTATCTCTGCCTTAAAAATATCCACCGACTGCCTCCACAGCCCTCTGTGGCAATGAGTTCCACAGAATAACAACCCTCTGACTATAGCAGTTCCTCCTCACCACCTTTCTAAAAAAGCATACTTACATTCTGAGGCCTTGACCTCTGGTCCTAGTCTCTCCCTCCAGTGGAAACATCCTTTCCACATCCACTCCATGCATGCCTTCCATTATTCTATAAGTTTCAATGAGATCCCCCCCTCAACCTAAACTCCAGCGAGTAGAGGCCCAATACATACATACCATCAAAAAGATACATGTTCAAGAAAGAACTGCAAATGCTGAAAAAACCGAAGGTAGACAAAAAAGCTGGAGAAACTCCATCAAAAAAGATACAAGTCAGTTTTCCAATAGCAAAAAGTCTACAACCTATATCATCTGAAAAATATCTAATAATCTTATCAAATTTGGCTTCCGTTCTCCACACACACGTCAAAGATTCTGCCTGGTTCTTTTTAAGTTTGCTAGTTGTTGATTGTACCACATGGTGGCACCAAATATCAGTTCAACTCACCAAGAACATTCTGAATGTTAGCGTGTGCAGGAAAGAACTGCAGATGATGGTTAACACCTAAGATTTCCTTTTCCTATTCCGTTTCTCCAGTGATGCTGCCCAACCCGCTGAGTTACTCTAGCAGCTTGTGTCTACTCTGTGAATGCTAGCGATTGTTTTTGCATTTGTCGCCTGCAATTTCGACTTTGCCATGTGATGAAGGACTGAGCTAGGCCAGTATGACCAGGTCAAACCCCAAATGTTCTAACAAGGTGTACATAGAAGCATAGAAATTAGGTGCAGGAGTAGGCCATTCGGCCCTCCGAGCCTGCACCGCCATTCAATATGATCATGGCTGATCATCCAACTCAGTATCCCGTACCTGCCTTCTCTCCATACCCTCTGATCCCCTTAGCCACAAGGGCCACATCTTAACTCCCTCTTAAATATAGCCAATGAACTGGCCTCAACTACCCTCTGTGGCAGAGAGTTCCAGAGACTCACCACTCTCTGTGTGAAAAAAGTCTTTCTCATCTCGGTCTTAAAGGATTTCCCCCTTATCCTTATGCTGTGACCCCTTGTCCTGGACTTCCCCAACATTGGGAAAAATCTTCCTACATCTAGCCTGTCCAACCCCTTAAGAATTGTGTAAGTTTCTATAAGATCCCCTCTCAATCTCCTAAATTCTAGAGAGTATAAACCGAGTCTATCCAGTCTTTCTTCATAAGACAGTCCTGACATCCCAGGAAAGTCTGGTGAACCTTCTCTGCACTCCCTCTATGGCAATAATGTCCTTCCTCAGATTTGGAGACCAAAACTGTACGCAATACTCCAGATGTGGTCTCACCAAGACCCTGTACAACTGAAGTAGAACCTCCCTGCTCCTATACTCAAACCCAGCGCCTGGTTCAGATACAGATCCAGATAGATTTTATTTGTCACATGTGCCAATTGGCACAGTGAATTGTAGTCACCATACAGCCAAAAATAAAGAACACAACACAGAGTAGACAGAAATTCAACATAAAACATCCCCTCACAGCAGGATCAAAATTTCCCACCATGAGGGAAGGCACCAAAGTCAGTCTCTTCCCGATGCTCCCCACTGTTCACCCGTGGTCAGGGCCTCCCCGAGCCCTCCGCTGTCGCCGCTACGGGCAGCCCGATGTTCAGGCCCACTCCCCGTGATGATGTAAGTCCAACGTGGGGGCTGGGGGACGTCCTCAGCGGCCTGGACCCCGAGTCGGCCCCCTCCTACCAGAGTCCGCGGCTCCCAAAGTCCACTGGCCACGCCGGGTGGAGATGCATCCCAAACCCAGCGCCTGGTTCAGATAATTTGCAGCCTTCTCCACAGACCATCAGAACGCAAATTTAAACGGTAAGCCAAAAAATGCCTTGAAAAACAGAATCAGCTGCACACAGGGTCATGTCAAGTATGGCAAGGCAGTCAGGAAATCTCATATAATTATTTCACATGTGATGGATTGCACATAAAATGTTAACTTTTTAAACTTCTTCATCTTCTGGTTACCATATGCAGCATAGAGGTGCAGCTGGTAGAACCACCACCCACAGCTTGCATTCAAGCCTGACCTCCACTATTGTCTGTGCACAGTTTGCAGCTTCTCCCCGTGACCACGCATCCAGGTGCTCGTTTGTCTCCCACATCACAAAAACGTGCTGGTTAATAGGATAATTGGTCATCGTAAGATGTGTAGAATCTTAGTGGAGTCGATGGGAATGTCAGGTGAATAAAATGGATAAGGGGAAGACTTTTTGTGCTGCATCTCTATGACTTCATGCCATTATATTTCAAAGGTGATGTTCATGAAGTTTCAGTTAGTTAAATCCTGTCTACATACAATGAGAATTCCAGAATGCAACTGGCTGCTCATACAACTTGGTGTCATCACTATTCCTGGCCGTCAGGGTTCTCCTGAGAATTGCAGCCCTTATTGGAAACGGGAAAGCTTCCACCAGACTACTAGACCTTTTGTGGCCTGTTTTCTTCCAACACGAGTGGCAAGTAGCCTTGCTTCACCATTGACCCCAAATTCTGACTCTTTGCAACTAGGTACAATTGGCACAATTCCTTCGTAATATTAATATCAGGTGTGAAAAATCTACTATGCTTGATTGATATTTCTCTTCCGTTATTACAAATGATGTCCCTCTCCCTCATGCATGCCATTATGCCGGTGAATACCAATATTTAGTCAAAACTAAGTGGGAAGGAGGGGGAAACGGACTAATTTGCAACTACTAATGCCCGATTACAGTAACACCATGCTCCAGAGAGGGGCATTTGTAATAACAAAAGAAAAATATCAATCAAGCACAGTATATTTTCCCTACCTAATATTAACATCACTGAGCAATTATACTGTGCCAATTTTACAACGTAATTGCGTATGAGGGGACTGCAGATGCTGGTCTAAAACAAAGATAGACACAATACTGGAGTAACAGCGGGACAGGCAGCATCTCTGGAGAGAAGAAATGGATGATGCTTCGGGTGTAGACCCTTCTTCAGATTTAGAGTCAGGGAAAAGGGATACAAGAAATATAGACAGTGATGTAGAGATAAATGAATGAAAGATATGCAAAAAAAAATAACGATGATCAGGGAAACAGGCCATTGTTAGCCGTTTGCTTGGTGAGAAACATAATTGCACAGTTAAGCTCAGTCAAAAAGCAAACTAGGTTCAATTTTGGCACACAGCTTGCAAACAGAGCCAAAACAGAGATTTCAACTGAAATGACTCTTTGCTTACAAATAAAGACCATTTAGCTTCTGTATAGCAACAAACAGATAATTAAATCAGAAATCCCACTATCATTACAAAGCCCCAAAGAGAGGGTAGAACAATAATTGTTGAATAGTCCGTGAATTTGGCAGAAGTGTTATAAATAGACATTAACCCAGCGGCGAGGGGGGGGGGAGGGGAAGGGTATGTGGGGGAGTGGGGGGTTGTGTGGGGAAGGGGAGGGGGTGCGGGGAGGGGGGGGTTTCGGGAGCTGTGGGAGAGGGGGATCCTTCAAAACCGTCATAACTTTTGTACTATTTCACCGATCAGAACAAAACATAATTGACTTGCAGCAGAGGAGAATGGTGAGTAAGGTGGAGAAAAATCGTAGCGCTATGGGGGATCGCTTTTGCGCAAATTCAATTACAATGCAGACAGGAAGTGGTCATTTGAAACTTTTAGTAATATATAGACATCATACAAATATTTGTACTTGCAGAGTTTATAATTTTCTTCCATGGAAACTAGAAGGCATTTTGTACAACACTGTTGAACAAACTTTAATGTAAGTGTCGAAAATCAATATTTAGTCAAGTACGAAGGAGGGGGAAACTGACTAATTTGCAACTGCGGGTGCCTGATTACAGTTCAACATTATTGTTGTTAAAGAAATAAAGTATTTTATTCCAATTAGTTCACCTTGTCTGGAGAACAATATTTGACTTTTTTGGAAGCATTTCCTTTTGAGGTGTTTGGTTTACCTGTCTAAATGTTTCTTCAACATTGCTTCCACCACCACTCCACAAATCTCCTTTAAACGTCCACCCACTTACCTTACACCTATGTCCTCTACTATTAAACATATCACCCAAGATAAAAAAACTCAACTACCTACCCTATCAATGCGTTTCATGATTTTATATACTTCTATCAGGTGGCACCTCAGCCTCGAACACTCCAGAGAAAATAATCCAACTCTGCCCTACCTGCCCTTACAGCTAATACTCGAATGCAGACAGCATCCTAGTGAAAAAAAAAAATGCAGGAGGAACTCGGGGGGGGGGGGGTCAGGCATCATCTGTGGGGAGAAATGGACAGACAACGTTTTGAGTCGAGGCCTTTCTTCAGGTCGTGAAGGCAAGTGCCAAAGGAAGACACGTGACAGTGGTTGCAACACCAGTAAGACCAAGGGACTGATTGTGGACTTTGGTAGGGGAAGGATAAGGACCCACAATCCTCTTCACATCAATGGGACGATGGTGGAGAGGGTCAAAAACTTCAAATTCCTGGGCGTACATATTTCCGAAAATCTGTCCTGGACCCAGCATACCGATGCAATTATAAAGAAAGCACATCAGCGACTCTACTTCCTGAGAAGATTACGGAGATTCGGCATGTCGAAGAGGATTCTCCTAAACTTATACAGCACGGTAGAGAGCATACTGACTGGCTGCATCGTGGCCTGGTTCGGCAACTTGAACGTCCAGGAGCAGAAAAGACTACAAAAAGTTGTGACCACTGCCCAGTCCATCACCGGCTTTGACCTCCCCACCGTCGTAGGGATCTATCATAGTCGCTGCCTCAAAAAGGCAGCCAAAATGATCAAAGACCTACACCATCATTTCACCATTGCCATCAGGAAGGTGGTACAGGAGCCTGAAAACTGTAAAGTCCAGGTTCAGGAACAGCTTCTTCCCTACAGCCATCAGGCTATTAAAACACAACAACAAATAAGCTCTGAATATTATTATTGCACTATATTTGTTATTTATTGAACTTTTCTTTTTCCCTGCCCCCGTTATGTACAATGTTTACATATTCACATACAATGCTGTGCTGCAGCAAGTAAGAATGTCATTGTCCCACCCGGGACATGTGACAGTAAAACACTCATGACTCTTGGATCAGAACATGGAATGGTTAAACAGCAGGAGAGCAGCAGGAATCACAGAGGGGGAGCAGTGAGAGAGGGGTTCACAAAACTCCTGTTGGTTAGAGGATAACTTCTTCAAAGTTGGCACGCTGAGGAGATTTTGCAACGGAGTATTAAATGGCGACAGAAGGTACAGAAGATGATGGAAACTTGAGCAGTGCAGAAGGAACTCAGCAGGTCAGACAGCATGGGGGTGGGGGAGAATTCAGACAGAAGGGTCCTGACCCAAATCTTTGTCTGTCCATTTCCTTCCACAGATGCTGTCTGACCCATTGAGTTCCTCCGGCGGTTTTTGTTTTGGGTACCTTGCATTGCAAATTCCTTGTAAATGTTTCCTGGATCAATGACAAAGCCTTACATGCTTTGTGACATGTAGTGACAAGAACTGCAGATAATATTCCAGATGCATCCTAATCAAAGTCTTATGCTTATTCAACTTGGCCTCCCAACTTTTATATTCAATGCCCCGACAGATAAAGGCAAGTATGCCATACACGTCTTTACCATACATCCTACCTTCAGGGCACCACAGGTCTGTACATCCATGCTCCATAGCGCCCTACCATTTACTGTATACTTTCCTCTCACTAGACCACCCAAAGTGCAGCAGCTCACAATTGTTCAGATTAAACTCCACCTGCCCATATTTCCAACTGGTCTCCATCCTGCTGTATCCTTTGAAAGCCTTCTTTATTATTCACAGCTCCGATTTTTGTGTCAGTGCAAACTTAGTTATCAGCCCTTCTAAACCCTTGTCCAAATCATTTATGTTTCATAATCCCTAATGTTTCACTAATCCCTACAGAACACCACACAAGATAGACACAAAAAGCTAGAGTAACTCAGCGAGACAGGGAGCATTTCTGGAGAGAAGGAATGGGTGATGTTTCGGGTTAAGACCCTTGTTCAGACCAATACCATTCCACTACTATCCTGTCTTCTTTGGCCAAACCAATTTTCAATCCAATCTACAATCCACTCCTCCCCCCTCAATCACCTTCATCACCTCCTCAAAAAACTCCATCATGTTGGCAAGACATGACCTCCCCCCACTAAAGCCATGCTAACTGTCCCCAATAAGTCAGTTTTAACAGGTTCAAGCAGATCCTATCCCTACAAATCTTCTTAAATAATTTTCCTCTCACTAATGCAAGGTTCCTCTATAATTTCCTGGTGTATCCCTACTGTCTGTCTCAAACAGAGGGTTAACATTGGCTTCGCTGTGTGGAGTTTGCATGGTCACCCTGTGGCAATGTGTGTTTCCTCCAGGTGCTCTGGTCTCCTCTCACATTCAAAGAAGTGTGTTTGTAGGTTAATTAACCTTTGTAAAAATTGCCCCTGCGCGAGGAGTGGATGAGAAAGTGAGATAACATAGAACTAGTGGGAACGGGAGATTAGTGGTCGGCTTGGATTCGGTGGGCAGAAGAGCCTGTTTTAATGCTGTATCTCTAAACTAAACTAAATCGCCTCTCTTGCCACTTTGGGAGGTCATGTTGCATTTGTACAAGATGTTAGTGAGTCCGCATTTAGAGTATTGTGTTCTGTTCTGGGAACCATGGTATGGGGAAGATGTTGTCCAGCTGGAGACAGTACAGAGAAGATTTATGAGGATGTTGCCAGGATTAGAGGGTCTGAGCTATAGGCAGTGGTTGAGTAGGCTGGAACTCTATTCCTTGGAGTGCAGGAGGATGAGGGGTGATCTTATGGAGGTGTATAAAATCATGGGAGGAATAGATCAGGTGGAAGCACAGAGTCTCTTGCCCAGTTTAGGTGAATCAAGGGCCAGAGGACATAGCTTTAAGGTGAAGGGGGAAAAGATTTAATAGGAATCTGAGAGGTATGTTTTTCACACAAAGGGTGGTGGGTGTGTGGAACAAGCTGCCAGAGGAGGGAGTTGAGACTGTGCTATCTCAACGTTCAAGAAACAATTAGACAGGTGCATGGGTTGCACAGCTTTGAGGGATATGGACCAAGCACAGCGCAGTGTAGCTGGGACATGTTGGACAGTGTAGGCAAGTTGGGCAGAAGGGCCTGTTTCCACGTTGTATCACTAATAAACTAGGATAAATCCCATCAAGCCTTGGGTATTCCTCCACAATAAATGTATTTTTCAAGTGATGCAACACCTCCTCCTTCTTGATATCGATGCCCTATAATATAAACATACTCCTCTCCGTTATCACTATTCTGTATATTCTTCTCCTTGGTGAATACCAACGTAAGTACACATATACTACATTGTTCACTTCCTCTGGCTCCAGTCACAAATTCCCTCCTTTGTCCTTGAGTAGTCCTACCCTAATGCATGTATAAAATGCCTTGGAATTATCCTTAATCTTTCATGCCAAGGAAATTTCACACCATTTTAAGCCCTCCTAATTAATTTAAGTTCTTTTCAGCTTTCTTTATATTCCGCAAGGGCCCTGTCTGAATTCAGATTCCTAAAGCTTATATTTGCTTCTTTTTTCATTTTGATTAAATTTGCATCATCCAAGTCCCACATCAGATGTGGACTTACCCAATAATAGCCGGTCCTTGCCTAACACTGTTATAATTAGTTATCCTCCAGTTTTGCTCTCCCTCCTCCCCTACCCCCACCCCCGAAGGCCAATCTTATCCGTACCCATAAGTATCTGAAAACTTTGTTATTAACCCTGTTCCCGAAATGCTCCCTCACCATTCAAACTCCATCTCCTATCCAGCCTCTTTCCCAATGCCAGGTCCAGAATGGTCCCTTCTCTTGTTAAATATGAACATACTGTGTAAGAAACCCACCTGGATGCTCCCAACAAATTCTTTCCCATCTAAAGAATCTGAAGAAGGGTCTCGACCCACAACGTCACCCTTCCTTCTCTCCAGAGATGCTGCCTAACCCGCTGAGTTAATCCAGCATTTTGTGTCTGTCTTTCTCATCTAAGTGGGACTATTGTACAATGAAGAGAGTTCCAGTCAATATTGCGGGCATTGAAGAATAGAACAAGGAAGTACAGGTGCTGATTTACAACAAAAAAAAGACAAAGTAGTGGTGTAATGGCCCTGTCTCACGGTGCGAGTCATCCCACGAGTGACCCCAAGGGAAAGAAAAAAAAACAGACTCGTGGTTGTGTACGAGATTTCAAGTTTATGATCAAGTGTTTAACCGAGTTCACCCGGGTATGTCATTGCTGCAATGTTCCAACTTCCTCTACCGAGTTACCAAGTTCCTCTCCCGTTACTCTTGAGCCAACCGTGAATGAAGGTAAGTGTGTGAGGGTGTGAGAAATCCATGCCGGGTGCCGGCCGCAGCCGCTGTTCTTTCACATCAGTTGCACATCAGATTGTTGGGAGACGGAGCTCAGGGTTCGCCTCCTGAGCTGCTTTGGTGCCCAGGCGTAAGTTGAGGTGGAGGGTGGTTGGGGGTGGGGGTGACAAGACTCTTGGGTGCTGGGATCATTCTCTGCG
The DNA here is from genome assembly GCA_035221665.1 of Okamejei kenojei. Taxonomy (NCBI): domain Eukaryota; kingdom Metazoa; phylum Chordata; class Chondrichthyes; order Rajiformes; family Rajidae; genus Okamejei; species Okamejei kenojei. The sequence goes on from CM069162.1 coordinate 7,190,359, forward strand.
GGATGGTCTTAGTGCGGGAGACATGTGTAGGAGAGGTGTGCTGACTGCAGGCAGATACTTTGGTAGTGATTGCCCACCAGTCTCAAAAGCCGCTGTGTCTCCCTGTCCCTATGATAGCAGGGGGCAATCAAGCAGCACAATAGCCCCCTCCACGCCAACACAAAGGGCAACGATCCCAAGGCTTTAGGGGCAGAAACAGCGGGCAGGCGACAATCACCCGCCATAACGCGAGACAGATCATGCGCTATTGTAGGTCTCCTTTGCACGTCGGTGTTTCTGTATTTCTCCATCTCATTGTTGGCCCTGTCTGTCACCAAGCCCACCCCCATCCCTCTGCTTCCTGGCCATGTGTGTGACCCCTTCCCTCCCCTCTCCAGCTCCCCGTCCATTGCACCGGGCGCGGGGGCTTCGCACCGTCTTCACGTCGGCGACGATCCCAAGGCTTTAGACGGAAGGCAGACGCAACAAGCTGGAGTAACAACGCAGGCCAGGTAACATCTCCGGAGAATATGGATAGGTGACGTTTCGGATAAGGGCTCGTCTTCTGAAGAAGGATCTCGACCCGAAAAGTCACCTATTCCTTCTCTCCAGAGTTGCTGCCTGACCCGCTGAGTTACTCCAGCTTTTTTGTGTCTATCGTTGAATGGGTGACGTTTCGGTCGAGACCCTTCTTCGGACTGAAAGTAAAACTTGCCTCGCGTGAAGCGGCTTGTAAATTACAACATAAAATCAAGAAATGTTAAAGGTTGACTCATTTATGTGCTGCTATTCATTCACCTGGCCTATTGCTGTCCTCCCTCATCCACCGTGAGCACTGGACAACTCACCGGGTGCAAACCTCCGCTGCATCCCGGGCGGAGGGCGATGATCACCGGACTGACCGGCAAGTAGAGGCGGCAGGTCGGCCAAGCCCGGCTCCCCGCCACCGGGATAGACACCAACTACTGGAGTAAACTCAGCGGAATCTCTGAAGTAGGGTCTCGACCCGAAATCTCACCCATCCCATCTCTCCAGAGATGCTGCCTGTCCCTCGGAGTTACTCCAGCATTGTGTGTGTCTATCTTCGGTGTAAACCAGCATCTGCAGTTCCTTCGCAATCCCGCACTCTCGGCCTCGGGGGGTGGATGGAGCATCGCACGCGGACACATCCCACCCACCGCCCCAGACATGCCCCTCCGGCAGGTCTTTAACCGCGTCCTAAAGCCGTTCATTGATACAGAGTGACGAATACGAAGCCACGGGGCAGGCGACTCAGCAATAAAAGACAAGTAGTAGATCATCGCAGAAAGGCCGAAGATAGACACAGAATGCTGGAGTAACTCGGCGGGACAGGCCGCATCTCTGGAGAGAAGTAATGGGTGGCGTTTAGGGTAAGTCTGAAGAAGGGTCTCGACTCCATTCTCTGGAGATGCTGCCTGACTCACTGAGTTACTCCCTCACTTTGCAGGCCAATGTTTTACAAACATACAACTGTGACAGAATTGGGCATGACAAGAACCAAGTTTCCAACAAACAAAAATCTTGCTGCTTTTGAATACATTTCATCACCAACAGAGCTTAGATAACTCCGTAACCTGGAGAAGTAACAATTGACTAAAACCAGTGACTAAGTACTAGATGAAAAGCTGCATAGCGGCTGAACATAAAATAAGAAATAATGAACGGGCCAAGAGAAGGAAGCACTAAATGCTGGCTAGGGAAGGGTTAAGTGGTCCCAACAAATCAATGTTGACTCCCACTAAATTTCAATTGCATTAAACAGCTGTAGAAGGGTCCTGACCCAAAACGTCACCTAAGCTTGTTCTCCAGGAATGCTGCCTGACCCAGAGTTACTCAAGCAGTTATTTTTTTAGCTCTTATTCAAAAGCAGCTGATCCACATTGCCAGCCCAAATTTATAGTGGGAAAGATTATGGGGTATTAGGAGGGCACAAACAAGTCGGACAAATGAAAACTATGCAGAAATATAAACTGCCAGGCAGTGAAAATTAGAAGAAATGTACATTTTCTGTGTTTATATTACATGTGCAGATTCAGAAACTGAAAAAAATTAAGACACCTGAATCAGAACAATTTATGACATTCTTCTTCTGATTAGTGGCAAAAACGGCGCAATGTACACTAGAGAACAGCAACTAAACTCTGTTGAACTTCAATGGCTAATTCAATCCAATGATCTACTGACTTTATAAAATAAACTGCAGCTAATTAGAGCTGAAGATGATTTCACACAGTGATTCATTGTGCCCCCAAGAATCATTGCCATGCTGTATCATTGTTCATTTGATTCATATGCTCCCTTATGATTGTCACTAAATTATTTCAATGATAAGCACATTTAATGCCGTTTCTATCCCAATAAGCCGAAACATTAAAGTCTGTCCAAATCTGATTATTGGTACGCAAGCAAGAGTCTGAAAAATTGGCAATATTGCCTAGCAGATTTATTTACAAATTTGAAATTGGCAAGGTCCCTGCTGTACCTTCTTTCTAATCTGAAAATCTTATTATCTGATCTTAAATGAATTTCATACCCAGCAGTCTCCGATCCTGCAACCTATGACCATCATGAAATCATCCTGATTATCCATATTTCTAAAACAATAGACAATAGGTGCAGGAGTAGGCCATTTGGCCCTTCGAGCCAGCACCGCCATTCAATGTGATCATGGCTGAACATCCCCAATCAGTACCCCATTCCTGCCTTTTCCCCATATCCCCTGACTACGCTATCTTTAAGAGCCCTATCTAGCTCTCTCTTGAAAGCATCCAGGGAACCTGCCTCCACCGCCCTCTGAGGCAGAGAATTCCACAGACTCACCGCTCTCTGTGAGAAAAAGTGTTTCCTCGTCTCAGTTCTAAATGGCCTACTCCTTATTCGTAAACTGTGGCCCCTGGTTCTGGATTCCCCCAACATTGGGAACATGTTTCCTGCCTTTTGTGTGTCCAAGCCTTTAACAATCTTATATGTTTCAAACCTTTAGGTCTCCACTGCTCCGTTAATTAAATATGATCCTATTGTCCTCCAGATCAGAAGATTAATTCAAAGTCCATACCTGCAACTCAGGATAATCTACTTTGACTGTAGTTTAACCTTTAAAATAGTTCTAAAACAAAAGTTTGGCCAATAATATTCACAAGATTAAAATAAAGTGACATGGATCACATCAGCCTGTGAGGTATATGCAAGTCATTAATTAATTACACAGTTCTCTCAAAACATTGGGCGGCACTAAAGATCCTATAGCAAGGAAGATAGATCACTCGATAAAAAAAGATGTAGTACGAACATGGGCAGATTTATGGGTAATTTTCGGCCCCATTTCCGTAACCGGCTTCCGTCTCCATACCAAAGATCCCACAGCGGAGACGGAAAGATCACCAAAGATCACTAGTGCGGAGACGGATGCCGGTTACGGAAACATCCTCGTAAAAATAAAAGTTATTTGGGAAAAATCTTCTCTTCATTTTCAGAATTTATTAACCCAAACTGTTCCCCTGCAACGTCAATTACACTGCGAGTCAGGTCGGGTTACTGAAATGGATGAAAAAAAGGCCCACGTTCTGCTCCGTTGCATTCTACACGTCAGCCCATTGCATTTAGAAGGGGTGGTCTATCTTGCTTACTATAGGATCTTTGGGTAGCAACAGTACAGGCCCGGGTTCAATCCCGACTACGGGTCCTGTTGGTATGGGGTTTGTACATTCTCCCTGTGACTACGTGGGTTTTCTCCCAATGCTCCCGTTTCCTCCAACATTCCAAAGACATGCAGGTTTGTAGGTTAAGTGGCCTCTGTAAATTGTCCTGAGAGTGTAGGATAGAACTACTGTACGTGTAATTGCTAGTTGGCGCAGAGTCAGTGAGCTAAAGGGCTTGTTTCCACACTGTATCCTTAAACTAAACAAATGTTGTCACTTTCCTCGGTAGAACATAGGACTTTTATTGTCATATGTGCTGAGGTACAGTGAAAAGCTTTTGTTTGCATGCTAGCCAATCTAATACTATACATGAATGTAATCATACCATACAAACACAAGTATAAAGGGGAGAATGAAGAGAATTACAGACTACAGAATATAGCTCTCAGCATATTGCATAACAAGAACAAGTCCAAAATCTGCAATGGGGTAAATTGGGGAATCAAAGCTGTATCCTAACTAATGGAACGTCCATTCAGAAGTCTTATAACAGAGAGGAAGAGTTGTTCCTTAATCCAGTGCAGATGACACAAAGCTGGGTGGCAGTGTGAACTGTGAGGAGGCTGCTATGAGAATGCAGGGTGACTTGGACAGGTTGGGGGAGTGGGCAGATGCAGTTTAATGTGGATAAATGTGAGGTTATCCACTTTGGTATCAAAAACAGGAAGGCAAATTACCATCTAAATGGTGTCAAGTTGGGAAAAGGGGAAGTACAACCGGATCTGGGGGTCCTTGTTCATCAGTCTATGAAAGTAAGCATGCAGGTACAGCAGGCAGTGAAGAAAACGAATGGCATGTTGGCCTTTATAACAAGAGTCGTCGAGTATAGGAGCAAAGAGGTCTTCTGCAGTTGTACAGGGCCCTAGTGAGACCACACCTGGAGTCTTGTGTGTAGTTTTCGTCCCCTAATTTGAGGAAGGACATTCTTGCTATTGAGCGAGTGCAGAGTAGATTTACAAGGTTAATTCCCGGGATGGCGGGACTGTCATATGCTGAGAGAATGAAGCAGCTGGGCTTGTACACTCTGGAGTTTAGAAGGATGAGAGGGGATCTTATTGAAACATATAAGATTGTTAAGGGTTTGGACACGCTAGAGGCAGGAAACATGTTCCCGATGTTGGGGGAGTCCAGAACCAGGGGCCACAGTTTAAGAATAAGGGTAAGCCATTTAGAACGGAGACGAGGAAACACTTTTTCTCACAGAGAGTTGTGAGCTGTGGAATTCTCTGCCTCAGAGGGCGGTTCTCTGGATACTTTCAAGAGAGAACTAGATAGAGCTCTTAAAGATAGCGGAGTCAGGGGACATGGGGATAGGGCAGGAATGGGGTACTGATTGGGGATGATCAGCCATGATCACATTGAATGGTGGTGCCGGCTCGAAGGGCCGAATGGCCTACTCCTGCACCTATTGTCTATTGTCTGTCTAAAATGCACTTTCAAGTTTCTGTATTTTTTGTTGATGGGAGCAGGGAGGAGGAAAGACTGGGGTGGGAAAGGTCCTCAATGATGCTTGTGCCTTTCCTGAGGCAGCGTGAAGTATAGATGGAGTCAATAGTGGAGAGTCTGTTCTGTATGATGGACAGGAACAGGCCCTTTGGCCCAGCATTACCTGCCACACCTGTTGAGCCAAATAACTTATGAGATAATTAGGATGAACTGAAACCACAATGGGTAACTTTACAATTTCCTTAACAGAGCACATTAGTTTGGAGAGTTAATAACATTTCCCTTCGGCTGTTTGTGGTCCCACAAGTAATGGATTAATATTGACCAGGAGATGTCCAGGCGTACTTGCTGGTTCATGTTGTCAGATTTCTCCAGTGATCTACGGAGATGCACCATATTTTGACTGCAAGGCTAATAAGAATAAAATTCCATTAGGATTCTTGATCCCAATTTCCTGTTCCCTGCTGGAATTGCACCTGTGGGTTATCACCCGTTTTAACTGTGGTAACTCCCACATTTAGTTGACGAGCTTGCAGAGGACAAAATACACATTATGGAATTGTTTTTAGCTCTTATTATCACTCCAAAGATCGGGAGCTATAATACAAAAAATAAATGTTCCCAACGAGCTTTCAAATGCACTAAAATATTAAAATGTTGAACTTCCATTGGGAGATACAGCACGGAAGCAGGCCCTTCGGCCCGAATTCACGTCGACCAGCGAACCCTGTACATTAACACTATCATGCACACACACACACACTCGGGACAATTTACATTTATACTAGGCCAATTTACCTACATACCTGTACATCTTTGGAGTGTGGGAGGAAACCGAAGATCTCAGAGAAAAGCAACGCATGTCATGGGTAGAACGTACAAACTCAATACAGACAGCACCCATAGTCAGGATCGAAGCCGGAACTCTGGCGCTGCAAGCACTGTAAGGCAGCAACTCTACCGCTGTGCCACCTTCCACTCTAATGTACCAACTGAATGTTTAATCCATCAAGAACTGCCCAGTTCTCCAAATACGATTCAGTTCCTGCATTATGTGATTCCTTTAAATGCAATTGATAGATTTAATCATATGGACCATAAATGGAAAGATTAAACAGGGTTTTGTGATTCATTCAAAAAAGATCGTCCCGAGTTGGAATTGTTATAGACTGCCATTTACCTTTGTACAAGATGTTCAAAGTGAATAATATGAACAAAAAAGTGTGATTTATAAATAGTTTGATTTTTCACAAATGCTAAGATTTTCCCGCATTTTGTAGGCATCGATTGTGTGACCAACCTTCATCATCTCTCAACCTCCTTGAATAATGCAAAACAGGTCTTTCCAAAGCAATTGTTTGAAGAGAAAATAGCAATGAAACCAGTCCGACAAACACAGCTAATTTAATTGCTCTGCCTTACAATCCCTATTTGCAGATCTGTTCAATTTTCAAAGGGCTTCTTAACAAGAAAGCTATTTCGTCTCACTGGCAGACAAATCACAACTCTTCAAATAAGAAGAAAACAGAAAACGCAAGATGCATAGGGGCAAATGAAGAAGATGAATTAAAATATAGGGACAAGAGAATGGGGATTCTGGAATCTGAAGCAAAAAAAAAGAGAATTGCTGGAGGAACAGTCAACACAGTGGGTCAACACAGTCAGCACAGTACCTGGAAACAAAGGGGAAGCCTCCATTGTGTCCGGAAACGTGGTCAACGGGCAGGACCTCAGGTCAGGCTGAAGTGCAGGGGACTTTGGCCCCCTCTTCCTACTATCCTACTGGCAAATGTACAGTCCCTTGAAAATAAAGTGGAGGACTTAAGGGCAAGGCTGCTTTATCAAAGGGAGCTGAGGGAATGCTCTGTGTTCTGTTTCACAGAGACATGGCTCACCCCCAGCTCCCCAGACTCAGGGGTCCAGCCTGAAGGGTTCCCCATCCACCGCATGGACTGTACACTGACATCTGGGAAAGGGAGAGGAGGGGGCGTCTGCCTCATGGTCAACTCTGCGTAGTGCTCAGACGTGGCAGTCCTGCCCAACTCCTGCTCTCCACACCTCGAACATCTGGCGGTGAAGTGCCATCCCTTCTACCTTCCGAGGGAATTCACCTCCATCATCCTGACTGCGGTCTACATCCCACCCCAGGCAGACAGGAGGAGCTGCACGCCGTGGTCATCAAACACCAGACGTCTTCCCCCCGAGGCATTTACCACCATTCCTGGGGACTTCAATAAGGCAAACCTAAAGAAATCACTCCCCAACTTCCACCAACATGTCTCCTGCTGCACCAGCGGACCAAACACCCTCGACCACTGCTACACCGCCATCAAGAATGCCTACCGCTCTATCCCTCGCCCTCACTTCGGTAAATCCGACCATACCGCGGTGCTGCTTCTCCCTGCCTTCAGGCAGCTATTAAAGAGCGTTCCCCTAGAGGTGACGACAGTGCAGAGCTGGTCGGGGGGGGGGGGGGGGGGGGGGGGGGGGGCAGAGGAACAACTACAGGACTGTTTGGAATCTGTAGACTGGACAATGTTCAAGGACTCGGCAACGGACTGAACGAATACACCACAGTCGTTACAGACTTCATTAAGAAATGCGAGGAAGACTGCATCCCCACCAAAACCTTCCCTGTTTTCAAATCAGAAACCTTGGATGAACTCTGAGATCCGCACTCTGGAAGACCTGACACCGGGCATTCATGTCTGATGATACAGTGGTCTACAAGATATCCAGATACGACCTTGGTAAGCCCATCAAAAATACCAAAAGGGACTTCTGCTCCAAGCTGGAGGATGTGACAGATGTTCAGCAGCTGTGGCGGGGCCTGAATGCAATCACCTCCTAGAAGGCGAATTCAGGAGGCAGCTCGAATGTCAGCGATACATCACTCCCTGACGAGCTCAATGCGTTTTCGCAGGCTTGGATAGGGAGAACACCAATGTGCCTTCCCGAGTCCCCCATTCGCTGTGATGGTATTTCAGTGTCAGTCACAGAGGCCGACGTCAGGAAATCCTTCAGAGGGGTGAACCCTCGAAAAGCGCCTGGACCTGATGGCATACCTGGTCGTGTTCTAAAAACCTGTGCGGACCAACTGGCTGGAGTTTTTACGGACATTTTCAACCTGTCACTTCTGCAGTCTGAGGTTCCACCTGCTTCAAAAGGGCATCAATAATACCGGTGCCCAAGAAGAGCAAGGTGACGTGCCTCAATGACTATCGACCTGTGGCACTAACGCCTGTGGTGATGAAGTGCTTCGAGAGGTTGATCATGGAGCAAATCAACTCCTGCCTCGACAAAACCCTGGACACACTGCATTTCGCTTACCACCACAACAGATCAACGGTGGATGCGATCTCGCTGGCCCTCCACTCCGGACCACTTGGAAAACAAAAACTCATATGTCAGGTTGTTATTCATCGATTACAGCTCGGCATTTAACACAATCATCCCCTCCAAGCTGGTTACCAAACTCGCAGAACTGGGTCTCTGCGCATCCCGCTGCAATTGGATCCTCGACTTCCTCATTCACAGACCACAGTCTGTTCCTATTGATGGTAATGTGTCAGACTCGATAACAATCAGCACGGGAGCACCGCAAGTCTGCGTGCTCGGCCCCCTGCTGTACTCACTCTATACTCATGACTGCGTAGCCAGTCATAGTGCGAACTCCATCATCAAGTTCGCTGATGACACCACTTTCGTGGGATGTATCACTGATGGGGATGAGTCAGAGTATAGAAGAGAGATCGACTGACTGTCCATGTGGTGCCAATAACCTGGCCCTCAACACCAGCAAAACCAAGGAACTGATTGTGGACTTTGGAAGGAGTAGGATGGTGACCCACAGCCCTATTTATATCTATATTATATGGTTGAAAGGGTCAAGAGCTTCAAATTCCTGGGCGTGTACGTCTCTGAAGAACTCTCCTGGTCCAAGAACACAGATGCAATTATTAAGAAAGCTCATCAGCGCCTCTACTTCCTGAGAAGATTACGGAGAGTTGGTCTGTCAAGGAGGACTCTCTCTGACTTCTACAGGTGCACAGTAGAGAGCTTGCTGACCGGTTGCATCGTGGCTTGGTTCGGCAACTTGAGCGCCCTGGAGAGGAAAGGACTTCAAAAAGTAGTAAACACTGCCCAGTCCATCATCGGCTCTGACCTCCCTTCCATCGAGGGGATCTATCACAGTCGCTGCCTCAAAAAGGCTGGCAGCATCATCAAGGTCCCACACCATCCTGGCCACACACTCATCTCCCTGCTACCTTCAGGTAGAAGGTACAGGAGCCCGAGGACTGCAACGACCAGGTCCAGGAACAGCTACTTCCCCACAGCCATCAGGCTATTAAACGTGGATTGGTCAAAACTCTGAACTTTAATATCCCTTTATCTGTTATTTGCACTTTATCAATTTATTTATTCATGGGTGTATTTACGTATATAATGGTATATGGACACACTGATCTGTTTTGTAGTCAATGCCTACTATGTTCTGTTGTGCTAGGCAAAGAAAGAATTTCAATGTCCTGCCAGGGACACATGACAATAAACTCTTTTGACTTTGGTCAAGCAGCATCTGTGGAGTGAAACGAACAATCAATGTTTCAGGTAAGACCATCATCTAGATTCCTTGCTACCTTCCTAAACCATTCTTCCCATACCCTTCATCTGATTGTTCTTCTGCCTCCAGTAGTGCAAGTTAATCACTTCATGAATTCAAATGTCATGACTCCCAGCACTCCACAACATACAGTTGTACGACCCAGAGAAGCAACAATGTGAAGGTTATGATTTGGACATTGCTGAAGTTTAACTATCAATCTGTCATTTGGAATAAACAATTTTACAGCCTTTGTTATATTTACAATGGGCAACACACAGATATATTGCATCCAAATGAAAATCATTTCACGATTCTCTTTGAAACATTAATGCACGTTTCCCTACCTATATCCTGTTAAAGATGAACTTTATATTAGTAAGGCATATAGAGCAGTTACTTTCCCAAGTGCGCAGTCACATCTGCTGGATTAATGCATTACTGAGAGTTTTTATTCAGTTACAATTGAAATAGAAGCCTCAACATTGGTTCACCTGAATTAAAGCACATATAAAATCAAGATTTCATACAGTGCTAGGTGCAATAGAATGACAAAAGAAAACTGCTGACAGCTTCAATCTTCAGCACCTGACCAACTTGCCAGGATTATATTACAACTGATTTGCGTTATCATCTCACTACCAGCCTCTGAATCCATCACTGGAAGGGATGCACTATAATACTTTCAGATCAAAACTATTTTAGCTCTTAAATATTTGTAACACATTTCCAGGGAATGTCGTCATTCGGGTTCCCCCCCCCCCCCCCCCACCCCCCCCCCATTTTAGGCAAGTAAGTATTTCAAAATGAAATTCTGGTACAAAGAATAAGGTCAGCTAATGATCGGAAAGCATGAGTTAAACCAGTTGTAAATTGAGATGCTAAGCAAATGAATCTAGGAATATACACAACATAAGCACCAAGAAGAAACACAGGTTAACACAGTCATTTTATAAAATGCAAACAGCACGAGACTGTTTCTCTAGAGGGATGGTACTGAAAAAGAAAAGCTTAGGGGTGGAGGGGAGGTATCAGTGGGGTTGGTGGGTAGGGGGTTGAGGGAGTAACGGGGGGATGGCGGTGGAGAACAGGGGGGGAGGAGGGAGTGAGGGGGCGGAGGGCAGTGATGGGTGCTGAGGGCAGTGAGGGGGGCGGAGGGAGAGGAGGTGGTTGAGGTTGAGTGAGGTGGGTGTATGGGACAGTGATGGTGGAGTATGAGGGAGTTAGGTGGGGGGTGGGGGAGTGAGGGGGGTACAGGCGAGTGGAGGGAGCGAGGGGGGTAGTGAGGGACGAGGGGGGAGCGCATGGTTGAGGGGGTTTGAGCTAAGGGGGTGGAGGGGATGAGGGGGGTGAGTGGGGTTTTCGATCTTTTTTACTTTTTTCTATCTTCCTTTTCTCTCTGGGGGAGGGATATTCTTTTTCTCGGGGTTTTCTCTCTTTTAGTGAGGGGGGAGTGTTTTATCCGTCTGTTATTTCTTTGCATCATTTTTATCTTTTTATTCTGTTTTTTTCCCCTGTTTCTATTCCTTTTTTTCTATCTTATTTTTTATCTTTTTTAACGTTTGTTTAGATCTTTTTCTTTTTAGGGGGGAGGATCTGGGGTTGTTTACAGGGTAGTGAGGGGGTAGGGGTTCTAGAGTGAGCCCCCGACCCTCAGCCTCAGCACTGTCCAGCAACCGTGCTCTCCCGCCCGGCGATCACCACTTGATATCTTCACTGACTCGACCAATCGAGCGCTCCTTTCCCGCTCAAAGCGCGGCCAATCAATCACCCACCTCGCTCATCGATTGAAGTAAATCTTTCATTTAATGAAACCGCTCCTGCACGACTGTAGCGCGAGTGCGCGGCGATCTGATCGAGATTTGCTCTTCGAATTGAAGGAAGAGTGAAATTCAGGAACGAAGCCAGTGGAGCATTCTGGGAGTTGTAGTCTCCACTGCTTTGTGCACAGTGTACTTCCAGTCACCTCCCCGTGTGGGTGTGGGTGTGGGTGAGTGATCAATATGATCGCCGTTGCGAGTTTGTTTGTGATTCTCAATGACTTTGGCGGCGGTGAGAAGGGGAGGAGAAGGGCGCATGCGCAGCCGCAGCCGCCATGACGGCTGTGCCGGACAAAGCGCAGGCGCGTCATCAAGCAGGGCGACGCCGGCACCGCGCATGCGTATCTGCACCGATGTTGGTGCCGGCAATGGAGTCTGAAGAAAGGGTCTCGACCCGAAACGTCGCCTATCTCCTTCGCTCCTTAGATGCTGCTGCACCCGCTGAGTTTCTCCAGCTTTTTGTGTACCCTTGGTGCCGGCAATGGTTTGTGCCGGCGCGGGCGCATGCGCACCTCCTGCCGCCGTGACTACGCTGCCGGGCGGGGCGCGTGCGCGCCAGCACTAGCCGAGGCGATGGCGGAGATAATGGCGGAGATCCAGGTCGGCGGTCGGCTGCGTGAGCGGCCCGCCGACACCGCTGTTCAGCCTTTCCCCATGATCGGCAGCCGTCCGTGTAAGGTTACTGGCTCCGGCCGCAAGGGGACCTTCGGTGTAGTCGCAGCGTCGCTGAGGGAACTGAGGGACACAGGTATGGAGGGGCTGCGGCCTCCGCATGTAGCGGGCCAACAGGCACCAAGCGCTGGAGGAACTGAGCGGGACAGGCAGCACCTGCAGAGAAGGAATGGGTGGCGTTTCTGCTCCAGACCCTTCTTCACACATGAGTCAGGGAAGAGAAAGATACAGAGATAAGGATGTAAGGTTTGAGAACGAGACACCAAAGGGGATGGAGTTCAAGGGAAATGTGGAATAGATCATTGTTAGTTGGGAGAAGCTAACAACAAAGCAACCAGATTAAATGTAAACGAGGACAGTCGGAGAACTGGAAGGGGTAGAGATGGAGAGAGAAGTAAAGCAAGGGTTACTTCAAGTTAGAGAAGTCAAAAGTTTCATACTGCTAGGGTGTAAATTGAGGAAGCAAAATTAGATGCCCTCATATTTTAGGGACCGGGGATTCCCTTCTATTATAGATGAGGCTCTCGTCAGCGTCTCTTCTATATCTCGCAGCGTCTCTTCTATATCCTATCTTCCGCCTACTCGTAACAAGGACCCCCTTGTCCTCACCTTATGCCCCCCTGTTCCTCACCTCCCCCCCCCCCCCCCCATCAGCTGTTGCATACAACATATAATCCTCCAACATTTTCGCCACTCCAATGGGATCCTACCACTGGCCACATCTTCCCATCTCCTCCCCTCTCTGCTTTCCGCAGAAACCGTTCCCTCCGAAACTCCCTGGTCAATTTGTCCCTTCCCACCCAAACCCAGGTATTTTCCCTTGCAACCGCAGGAAATGCTACACTTGTTGCTTTACTCCATCCAAGGGCCCAAGCAGTATTTCCAGGTGAGGCAGAGGTTCACCTGCACCCCTTCTAACCATATCTACTGCATCAGGTGTTCCAGGTATCAACTTCTCTACATCGGTGAGACCAAGCGAAGGTCGACGATTGCTTTGCCCAACACCTCCACTCAGTTTGCACTAACCAACCTGATCTCCTGGTGGCTCAGCACTTTAATTCCCCCTCCCATTCCGAATCCGACCTTTCTGTCCTGGGCCACCTCCATTGCCAGAGTGAGGCCCCGCACAAATTGGGGGAACAGCACCTCATATTTCGCTTGGGTTGTTTACACCCCAGCAGTAAGAACATTGACCTCTAGTTTCAGATAGTCCTTGCTTTCTCCCTCCTTCCCCCTCCCCCTTCCCAGCTCTCCCACAGTTGACAAGTCTACTGTCTCCGCCTCTTCCTTTCTTCCCCCTTTCCCCCCCCCCCCACATCAGTCTGAAGAAGGGTCTCGACCCAAAACATCGCCTATTCCTTCTCTCCATAGATGCTGTCTCACCTGCTGAGTTCCTCCAGCATTTTTGCCTACCAAGCGAAATATGAGGTGCTGTTCCTCCAATTTGCGCTGGGCCTCACTTTGACAATGGAGGAGGCCCAGGACAGAAGCGGTAGTGTGAGAATGGGCGGGGGATTTTAAGTTTTTGGCAACCGAGGGATCAGGTTGGTTTTGACGGACTGAGCAAAGGTGTTCAGCGAAACGATCGCTGAGGCTGCGCAGGTCTCGCCAATATATAGGAGACCACACCTGGAACAGTGGATACAGTAGAAGAGGTTGGAAGAGATGCAAGTGAACATCTGCCTCGCCTGAAAAGACTGTTGGAAGTCCTTGGAGGGAGGAGGTATAGGGACAGGTGTTGCATCTCCTGCAGTTGCAGGATAAAGTACCTAGGGCGGGGATGGTTTGGATGGGAAGAGTTAACCAAGGAGTTGTGGAGGGAACGGTTTCTGCGGAAAGAGGTGGAGATGGGAAGATGTGGCTAGTGGTGGGATCCCATTGGAGGTGGCAGATTATGTGCTGTATGCAACGGCTGATGGGATGAAAGGTGAGGACTGGGTGGACCCTGTCCCTGTTGCGACTGTGGGAAGGGGGAGCAAGAGTGGAGCTGTGGTAGATCGAGGAGACCCTATTCAGGGCCTCATCTCTGATGGAGGAGGGGAACCCCCATTCCCTAAAGAATGAGGACATCTCAGATGTCCTGGTATGGAACACCTCATCTTGGGCTCAGATGCAGCGTAGACGGAGTAGTGGATAGTCTGCAGGAGGCAGGGTGAGAGGAAGTGTAGTCTCGATACCTGTGGTAGTCAGTAGGTTATTAATAGATGTCAGTCGATAGTCTATCTCCTGTGATCGAGGCAGTGAGATCAAGAAATGGTAGGGAGATGTCGGAAATGGTCCAAGTGAATTTGAGTGTAGGATGGAAATTAGTAGTAAAGTTTATTAACTTCCGTGAGTTCTGCATGGGTGCAGGAGGTAGCCCCGATGCAGTCGTCAATGTAGCGGAGATAGAGTTCAGGGATAAGGCCAGTGTATGCCGGGAACATGGATTTACAGAGAATGTTGTTTACACATCTGTATAGGTTTACATTTTGAAGACAGACATATCAAGCTGGATAACTTCACAAATTCATTTTCTCCAGAGACACTGCCTGACCCACTGGGTTACTCCAGGTTTAAACCAGCATCTGCAGTTCCTCCCTACATATATATCCATTTAATTTGTTTCATTAGCGCATGACCTCTGTTAGTTCAGACACAAATACATACACACATACATATACAGGTTGAACACCAGTTATACAGGTTTTCCAGCACCCTCTATTCCAGATCCTTTCTCTGTTTTTCTGTTGTCTGTTTATTGGATTATCTGTTTTTCTGGGCCCTGAGGTCATAAGTAATAGGAACAGAATTCGGCCATTTGGCCCATCAAGTCTTCTCTGCCATTCAATCATGGCTGATCTATCTCTCCCCCTTAACCCCATTCTCCTGCCTTCTCCGCATAATGCCTGTCACATAATAATGAAACGCCAATATACCCCTGGCCCACTAACGACACCCCTCGTGTGTCTCTAAAGCATCATGGAGTTCCAAAAACTTGAATAAAACGGATAGAAAATGTAAACTGAATGGGATGACCTGCCAACCCATCCCCGGCTGCCACTGTCTCTCCAGCTGTTTATAGCTCCGGCTTCCGACTCCTCTGCCATCTCGCAAAGTGCACCAGCGAGCCCTTCTTCACCAACCGCTGGCGACTGTTGTGGCTCACGTTGTAGCTCCTGGGGACAGCGCTTTCTTCGGGTCGCCGATGCTTCTTCCCTCTGAGTCGTTGACGTTGTTCACCTTGGCGACAGCAGGTGAGGGGGGACGGAGCCCCAAAGGTGAGCGAGTGTGTTTTGTCGAGGGGGACACACTGAAGACAGTGCGTCCTGCCAGGGGCTGCAACGCATCAACAGCCATGGGACCCAGTGAAGAAGGGCTCACTGGTGCAGACCAGTGGCATCAGTGCCTAGCTTTAAACTGAAATGATATAAAGTGCTAAAGTGACAACCAATTGAATCAGTCTGAGGAAGGGTCCTGATGTCACCTACCCGTGTTCTCCAGAGACCCTGAGCCACTGAATTGCTCCAGCATTTTATGTGCTTTCAGTGGGTAAAGATGGGCTCGCCAGTCGGTGCACCTTGCGGGGAGTCAGCAGTGGGGCCGGAAACTGGGGCTCTAAACGGCCAGGTTAGATGTAGATGGGTTCGCAGGTCCGTCCGCTATATCCGGCATCTGTTATAAGGGGGTCGTAAAAAGGAGGGTTTACTTTATTGTCTTTGCTAAACAGTTAGGAGAGAAGATTGAGAGCATTGTTAATTCTTTCACAACCGAGGGATCCGACTGGGAAGAGCGCTCGCAATGCCACCTGTGGCCGCTCAGGGTCTTTCAACTGAGCTCTTGTAATTTATAGAAGATAGACAAAAAAGCTGGAGAAACTCAGCGGGCGAGCCAGCATCTGTGGAGCGAAGGAATAGGCGACATTTCGGATCGAGGCCCTTCTTCAGGCAATTTATAATAGGTCAGCAAGTTTTGTTTTGATGGTTGTAAGGACAGCATTAAGTCCTTTCTCATAATTTATTACTGACCAGGATTTGTGTTTATAGCCATGGGTATGAGATTTGCTGACCGTACTAAGATTGGCAGTTCAGTTGATTATAATGTTTTATCCTGCACAAATCTGGTTTGACATGGAATGAGAATTGTAAAGGTCATGTAGGAGCAGAATTAGGCCATTCGGCTCATCAAGTCTACTCCGTCATTTAATCGTGGCTGATCTATCTCTCCCTCCTAACCCCATTCTCCTGCCTTCTCCCCATTACCCCTGACACCTATACTAATCAAGAATCAATGTATCTCTGCCATTAAAATATCCATCGACTTGGCTTCCACAGCCTTTATCAAAGGTAAAGGAGTCTATTGATTCTTTGACAACTCCCATTTAATTTCTCTTTACATAACTCACAGCAAATTAATTTCAAAAGTGCCTATCCAATTATTTTTTTTAAACCCTTGATTGTTTGTTTCCACCTCCTCCATAGGCAGTGAAATACAGACATACACCAACCACTCTCTGCATCCTTGCATCACTTACCTCTTGGTCAAAATTTTAAATCAGTGCACCCACCTTGATTCGTCTACCAATGATTTTCTCTGTTTACCCAATTTAAACATAATAATACAGCTGATATTCATCAATCCCAGCAAAGTCCGGTGAATCTCTTCTCTCTTTCTTTAGGCCTTACTGATCCTTCCAAAAGAGCAGTGAAAGTAATTAAATGGAATACTCCACATGTTGCCTCACCATAGTTTTGTAAAGGGGTACCATTCGGTTTATAGACAAAAGTGCTGGAGAAACTCAGCGGGCGAGGCAGCATCGATGGAGCGAAGGAAATAGGCAACGTTTCGTCCCGAAGCGTTGCCTATTTCCTTCGCTCCATAGATGCTCGCACTTTTGTCTACCTTCGATTTTCCAGCATCTGGAGTTCCTTCTTAAGGATTTGGTTTATGATCCTTTTAACTGTAAACATCAGTAGCATTGTAAATATGAATGGCGTGAATAACGATTGATCTTGTATGGATCCAAAGGTACTGGAACACTGTGGTTATGTAACCAGAGTAAGGGAATAGACAAATGAGACATTCTGAAATCCTAATGTGGCAGCCGGGAAATTTAAATTTAAGTAAACAAATCTAAAATTATAAAAGAACAACAGATAAAGGTGGGCATGAACTTGCAATTTAACGACTATCAGGTTCACTGATTTTCTTCAGGAGAGAAATCTCCAGTCCTTTTCAAGTCTGGCATGCAGGAGACATTCTTATCCCTACAGTAGACTCAAGAGTGAATAAAATATAAAGGTGCATAAGAGTTTTATCAGAGGTCCCATTATTTGGGGCATAAAGACTAGTAAAGTAATATTGTTGCTGATGCTTTATTTTTCCAGAATGAGATTGACAGTGGTAACCACTTAATTGTGTAATGAAATAGCTTTTTAATATATAGATATATCAAATTTTGTATTTATGCAGATTGATTTAGAATGAAAAAAATCTTGGATTAGGTACTATCCTTGGAAAAGGAGTATCATGAAACTGCCATGTTAACGGATTATTAAAAACATATTTTCTCATAGAGGAAACAAGGCATTTCTAGCAAAGCCTATGAAAATACATTTCTTTACTTCTTCTGAATACTTCAGTGTGATATCTGTAATTCATTTTGATAATTGTTCAATGTTTAGGATCAGAAAAACTAAAATTGGGCGGAGCTGCACATAAAACTACAGTTGTGCTGGAAGAAGATGGAACCATTATTGAAGACGAGGAATATTTTGCCCACATGCCAAATAACACAAAGTTCATGATCCTTTGTTCTGGTGAAAAATGGGTTCCAGATGTCAGTAAGTTGCTCTTTAGATTGATTATATAGTGTATCATCGCACAGATTATAGCGATAACAATTATGATATAGTCATAGTGTATCTGAAAGGGCCTGCAATTGGTCAGTTCAGTCTATTCATTTCAATGGTTCTTTGAATTGTTCAGTGCACGGAATTGAACGTTGTAAGACTTAAGGTCCAGATTTTAGACTATAACGACGTGAAAAGTGCATCCAAAACTATTAGTGTGCATGTCATTCAGCGAGTTGTGGCGAAGAAGGGTTATCCAGTAAGAAAGACTGCATTTTCATTTTAAAGGCACAGACTGTGTCACTTTCAGGATATGCCACGCAGTTTATAATACTTTACAGTCACTGCTATGATGCTTCAGTGAACAAAGTGGAGAATGCACTCGCAAAAAATCTGATGTTATCAAGCAGCTGAACGCTACTCTCATCAGCTGGAGTCCAGTGCTGACCTCCCATTTACCTCTTTGGAGGCCTGTGAACTATCTTTAATCAGGTTTTATCAGACTTCAATGTTATATCTTTGCACTAAATTAAATGTATCCTTTTTCATCTATGTGTACTGTGGACAACTTGATTGATTGTTTTCATGTTCAGTCATCTTTGACTGGATAGCGCACCGACAAAAGCTTTTCACTTTACCACGGTACGTGACAATCATCAACTAAAGTCAAGCCAAACAAATAACCAATTGAGTAATCTGAGTAATTGTTTTGTGGAATGAGGGATAAATATTTGCCAGATCATAACTGCATCTCTTCAAAATGCTACAGTGGGATCTGACCATGTTAAATAATTCACCGAAAATACAACTAGTCCATCTATTCAGCTCTCCTTCGAGGCCACACTGAAACGTCAGCCTAGTATTTTGCACGAATCCCTCAAGTCAGACTGTAATTCCATAGATTCAAACTCCGGACATAAGTGCATAGATTGAGCCTGGCCTGCAAATTCCCACTAGGTGTAGGTTGATTTCCCTGATTAGCTTCACCATATGCACATTGAGTTCCCTCACAATGGACTTCACCTTTTTGTAGTTATAGGCCATGGGGAGGTGCAGCATGAATATAGACCTTTGGCTGACCAAATCCATGCAATCGAGCAATTTACAGTAATCCTACATTAATCCTTTTCATATTTTCATATTTTCATTCTCATCAACTCCCACCAGATTCTACCACTCATAGGGTTAATTTACAGTGCACAACCCACACATCCTTGGGACGTAAGGAGGAAACCCATGCAATCTCGGGGAGAATGTGCAAACTCCACACAGACCGTGCCCACGGCTCGGATTCGAGCAGGGACAGAGCACACTCGTATCATTGAGGGACTGGGGCAGACTGCACTCATTTCATTGTGGAATTCCAGCTATTAGAAAAAGCTTGGGATAAAATTTACATAGGAATCAGCTGGGCATAACAGAAAAGCTGATGAACTGGAAGAATAAAGCTAGCCAAAGGCCATTTTACATTCCAATCCATATTGTGTCTATACAATTGCTTAGATCTTCTTCACAGGTACCACAATATCATTTTGGCTTCGGCCTGTTTTACTGTTCCACTGTGTGCATGTTAGATTGGCTCCCTTTTTGAATGTTAACATGATCTGTCAGTAAACATTTTGTTCTTTGCCCACAGAAATGACGTCTGGCTCGAGTAAATGGTTAGACTGTGTGGATTCCGCACAGAGTTCCGATAATTGGAAAACTCTTGCCAATCAACTCGAAAATAACTATGCCCAAATTATTACAATGTCCGATGGTGACTTGCAGGTAAGGGGTAAAAAAATTAGTACATTTATTGTAGCATATAATGTTTTTTAACTCTTTTGATTGGTTTCTTTGAGTTTGTCACAATTATGTCAGGTACAGTTGAGCTTGTATAGAAGCTAACATTTTCAAATTATTGTCAAATTATTTTTAGAGACTTAATCACAGTAATCAAAGGGATTGGATATTTTGAAGATGGTTTCATTCTGATCAAAATTAACTAGACATGAACAGTATCTGGAGGCCTACTATGAATTGTCTAAATGCTAGAAATGACATGCAATACAGGAAGGTTTAGTCAAACAGCGTGGAAACAGGCCTTTCGGCCCAACCTGCCCATGCCGACCATCATGTCCCGTCTACACTAGACCCCCTGCCTGCTCTCGACCCATATCCCTCTAAACCTACCTGTCCATGTACTTATCGAAATGTTTCTTAAACATTGCGATAGTACTTGCCTCAAGTACCTCCTCTGACAGCTCGTTCCATACAATCGCCCCCTTTGTGTAAAAAAAAAAGTTTCTCCTCGGGCTATCATTAAATCTTTCCCCACCCCCCCCAACCTCAGCTTAAACCTATGTCCTCTGGTTCTCGATTCCCCAACTCTGGGCAACCCAACATTCTAACATAGAAAATAGAAACATAGAAATTAGGTGCAGGAGTAGGCCATTCGGCCCTTCGAGCCTGCACCGCCATTCAGTATGATCATGGCTGATCATCCAACTCAGTATCCCGTACCTGCCTTCTCTCCATACCCTCTGATCCCCTTAGCCACAAGGACCACATCTAACCCTCTTAAATATAGCCAATGAACTGGCCTCAACTACCCTCTGTGGCAGAGAGTTCCAGAGACTCACCACTCTCTGTGTGAAAAAAGTCTTTCTCATCTCGGTCTTAAAGGATTTCCCCCTTATCCTTAAGCTGTGACCCCTTCTCCTGGACCCCCAACATCGGGAACAATCTTCCTGCATCTAGCCTGTCCAACCCCTTAAGAATTTTGTAAGTTTCTATAAGATCCCCTCTCAATCTCCTAAATTCTAGAGAGTATAAACCGAGTCTATCCAGTCTTTCTTCATAAGACAGTTCTGACATCCCAGGAATCAGTCTGGTGAACCTTCTCTGCACTCCCTCTGTGGCAATAATGTCCTTCCTCAGATTTGGAGACCAAAACTGTACGCAATACTCTAGGTGTGGTCTCACCAAGACCCTGTACAACTGAAGTAGAACCTCCCTGCTCCTATACTCAAATCCTTTTGCTATGAAAGCTAACATACCATTTGCTTTCTTCACTGCCTGCTGCACCTGCATGCCTACTTTCAATGACTGGTGTACCATGACACCCAGGTCTCGCTGTATCTCCCCTTTTCCTAATCGGCCACTATTTAAATAATAGTCTGCTTTCCTGTTTTTGCCACCAAAGTGGATAACCTCACATTTATCCACATTATACTGCATCTGCCAAACATTTGCCCACTCACCCAGCCTATCCAAGTCACCTTGCAGTCTCCTAGCATCCTCCTCACAGCTAACACTGCCCCCCAGCTTAGTGTCATCCGCAAACTTGGAGCTATTGCCTTCAATTCCCTCATCCAGATCATTAAAATAGGTGCAGGAGTTAGCCATTCGGCCCTTCGAACCTGCACTGCCATTCAATATGATCATGGCTGATCAATATGATCAACATGTAATTTTTTTCCTTGTAAGTGTTACTGCCTGGAAGGGGTGTATCACGTGAAAGGGATAATCAAACATAGAACAGTACAGAAACAGGCCCCTCAGCCCAACATGTTTTCTACCTTCAAGAAATATAATATCCAGAATACTGGGATCCAGTGAGGAAATTAAATATATCCATCCAGGCAATGTGTGCCGTAGTGTAATTTATTTCCATTAGCAATCCACCTGCCTTTAAACAATGTCCAGAGAGGCCCATTATATGAAGCAAAATTGTTTAAAAAAGTTGAGTGTTGTTTTTCCCCTCAGTACAGAAATGAATCTGGAACTTTATTAGCTGACAAGTCTCGATCCTCATTATCTGTATATACTTAGAACTTTCTCCAGCTAAGTTAATTTGCTGAAAGTCCATAGGAAATCTTTCTTCACGGATCTTTTGGTCCATTCCAGTGATCAACTCTCTGAAGGGGGAAAGGAATCCTGCAATTGAACGTAACTTTTTTTTGTGCTCTATGCTCAGTTCTTGGAGAGCAGCTTCAGTTTCATGACCCAGTTTTTCCAGTTAAGGACGATTATGTCGGATTTGGTGCTGCTAATTGGGACAGAACTTGATCTCAGTGCGGTTCTAGTTTCTAACTGCTTTGGCCTGGAGTCATGAATTTTAAGTAGGTTACGTAGAAAATCAGTAGCTTTCATCGTATCTTTTCATTCTACACTAGACATTGATAGAAGTGAAACCTGCGGATCTGGCAAAGGAATTGAAGGTGTCTGCAAACAGCGCTGAATATTTGCAGGACTCCATACAACGTGCTCTTGATGCCAGAGAGGAACGTCACCAAGCATTGGAAGTACTCCAGCTGTTTGGGAATGTTTGTGAGCAGCATGGTTAGTCTGATCTGTGACTAATATTTAACAGACTTTTCTTAAGGTCATACAGTCATAAGTGATAGGAGTAGAATTAGGCCATTCGGCACATCAAGTCTACTCCGCCATTCAATCATAGCTGATCCATCTCTCCCTCCTAACCCCATTCTCCTGCCTTCTCTCCATAACCTCTGACACCTGTACTAATCAAAAATCTATCTATCTCTGCCTTAAAAATATCCACTGACTTGGTCTCTACATCCTTCTGTGGCAAAGAATTCCACAGATTCACCACCCTCTGACTACTTAAAATTATGAGGCTTCTGTTATTTTTATTCATTAAAAAATCTTCTCGCTCCAAATTTTTGATTTGAGTAAGATTAGATACCCATTGTTTGAATTAAATTATATTTTTAGATATTCATTCTTAACTGACTTAACATTTGAACAAATGATTTGCATCAATTTATTAATTAAACATTATTAAACAAATAAGAAGACACACAAATACAGTGGACAGGCAGCATGTCTGGAGATAATGAATAGGTGACGTTTCGGGTTGAAACTCTTCTTCAGACTGTTTTAAGCAAATTAAGAATTGTTTAACTTTCTAGCCTTAAAACCGTGCTACAGATTTTTTTTTTCTACTTGAGAATTAAAATGCAACATGGCTCAATAGGTAGAGAGCTGGTGCCTCACAGCACCAGAGGCCCATGTTCAATCCTCAATCTGAGCGCTGTCGTGTGTGGAGTTTGCATGTTATCCCTGCGACCACATGAGTTTCCTCCAGGTGCTCCTGTTTCCTCACACATCTCAAAGATATATAGGTTTGTGGGTAATTGCCCTCTGAAAAATTGCCCATAATGTGTATGGAGTTGATACGAAAGTGGGATAACATGGAGTTAGTGTGAATGTGTGATCGATAGTCAGCATGGTGGGCCGAGGGGTCTGTTTCCATGCTGTATCTCTAAACTCATTCAGCATAAGATGTTGGTATTGTTGAATATTTAGGACAGCTTGCTGCTGGGTTAAGTATTGTCCCAGGATAAATAGCAGCATAGTAGTAAATAGCAGGAAGAATGCGAGGCACCAAATGTGCTGCTTGCTATAACCCTCAAAGCAGGCCTAAGCATAAAATGCAGCCAAAAACTTTTCAAATAATTGATTTTGTTTTTGCTTTAGCAACCAAATTAAATTTGTTCTCTCCAAGTTGTCCAACCTAGGGCAGGTGATTGGTCTGAATATAATTTATGGTAAAGCTAAGATATTATGTTTAGCTTGATACCTATCTCTGCTTTGGGATAGTACAAGCTTAAAATGCAAGCTATTTCAGTTCTGAATCTCATGTTGAGTGTACTGTTGTGTAGTACTTTCAAGAAAGGAACTATCTTTCCCTGTAACTAATTTGTTGTAGTTTAGTTATAGTTTACAGCATGAAAACAGGCCCCTCGGCCCACCAAGTCCACGCCAACCATCAATCACCTGTGTACTAGTTCTATGTCCTACACACTAGGGGCAATTTACAATAGCCAATTAACTTACAAACCTGCAGGTATTGTGGCACTATTGAAACGTGAATGCTACCTCTTTTCTAGATTCAACGCAAGCCCAGAAAACTGAAGTTGATAGCGTAAGTGCCGGGTCCGCTCACAAGCTGAGTCAACATGTTATTGAAGTCCTGAAACCTAAATTTTCACCAGAGATTGCTTTATCAACCAATGAACTACAGGTACAATATTTTCACTCACTGCATCCCTGCCAACATTTGAAAATGAAAAATCTTACTCTTGAGTGTGCGTGTTGACGGAGTCCTCGCCCATTATGGGTGGGGTCCAGGAGCCCCCCTTATCTCCTGGATTTTAAGGTTTTCTTTTTGTAGTTTGCCGATATCACGATATATTCAGCTGTCAGGTTTTGTCAGAGCATTTCAGTATTCTGGTACCTAAAAATCAGTATTTTGCTGAGGAAATCAGTATGTTTAAGCGGTGCCATTTGGTTGAATTTTTTTGTATTGTCCAGAAGTTTATCATTGACAGTCATTTGGTAGCAACGTTCCCCATGGCCTGGGGAAACATTAAGGGGCTGGATGGAAGGAAGGAAGGACTCCCCCTCCCTTTCCCCCTCTCCCTCCCTCCCTCTTCCCCCCTCCTGCTCCCTCTCTCCCTCGTACTGTTCCGTTTCTTAACTTGTTTCTTAAAATCGGAACAAATACGATAAAATCGGACTAGTTGGCAGGTATGTCACTGGTTTAGTTCCAGAATTCTATGTTTCATATTTTGTCTGCACATGGTCCATTAAATATATGTATGTCAAGCCTCAATTCGATGTTTGATGTGTTTTTATAAGGAGATTTTCAGTGCTTTTACATGAAACACAGTTGTTGGAAATGGCACGATATTCATTTCAGTCAACAACAGATTTATTCTAGTCATCGAGGATGATTTACAACACTTTGGCATTTTCATTTTGTGTGGAAAAGGTGGAGTTATGGGAGTATAAGTTAGACAGCTGTTTTGACCAGTTGGCATTATCATTGAGTTTGATAGGGTAGACTCCTATATATCGGCGAGACCAAGTGCAGGCTCAGCTATCGTTTCGCTGAACAACTCTGCTCAGTTCACCTAAACCTACCTTATCTTCCTGTTACTAAACACTTTAAGTCCCCCTCCCATTCCCACACTGACCTTTCTTGTCCTGGACCTCCTCCGTTGTCAGAGTGAGGTCCGGCGTGAATTGGAGGAACAGCACCTCATATTTCGCGTCAGCACCTTACACCCCAGCAATATGAATATTGACTTTGACTTCAAGTAACCCTTGCTTTCCCTCTCTCTCCATCCCTCCCCCTTCCTAGTTCTCTGACCAGTCCCTCTGATTAAATTTTTACCTCTGTATGCTTTATTGTCGCCTTCTCCAAGCTAACAATAATCTATTCTACATGTTCCATGATTCCCATCTCCTTTGATGTCTCGTTTTCACACCTTGCCCTTCCTTATCTCTGTGCTTCTCTCTCTCCTGGCTCTCAGCCTGAAGGAGGATCTCAACCCAACAGGTCGCCTATTCTTTCTATCCAGAGATGCTGCCTGTCCCGCTGAGTTACTCCGGCATTTTATGTCATTCTTTGGTAGGTATTGGTTTGATCGAATGACAGGGTCCAGAAAACTCTGTTTTACATTCTATATGATCAGTGAATGGTCAATACATTCTTCATGTGGCATGACAGTATAGTTGTTATAATTCCATGATTGGGCCACTATTACTGTACCTAGCTTATAGATATGGAAAGAGAGAGAACACAATGTTGTGGTTTAGCAAATGTTCAGGCTAAAGAATTCAGAATTGCTAATCAAGCTCTGTGTGACATGGTGATTAAATGTTGCGTTCCTTCCATTTATCATATAATCTCCAAGATAAGAAGTTTGGTAGCAACTTTAATGTCGTCACTAGCTTCCACTTTACAGATCATACAGATCCACTTACACTTACAGATGAATAAAATAAGTTTGAAGTGATACGAGCCTAATGCGGGCAGGTGGGATGAATGTAGCTGGGACATGTTGGCCGGTGTAAGAAGTTGGGCCGAAGGACCTGTATGACTATGACTCTATGATCAAGTTTTATTAATTTAACTGCATCATTGAGATCTAAATTAATGCATGTTTGTTTGTTGGTTGGTTCATTCGTTATGATATCTTCTTCAGATGGTTCTCGCAGGAAACGAAGAGATTGTAGCATCAGCTTTGAATTGTTCCACTCAAGAAGCTAACAAGTTGCGACAAGCCTGTAAGAGGGAATTTGACAAGCGCTCGAAAATGGCAGGCTGTATTGAGCAGTTGGAGAACCTTTCTTCAAGAAAAAGAAAGATGTGAAGTCTTGTGTAACAAGCAGCCAATGTGTGGTTCAATCCAGCAATTTAAAATGATTTCTTCTTTGCCAGGAAATGCTGATTTTCATTCATGTTTCTTTGCCATTCTTAAAGATTGCTTGCATAGAAAATCAACCTATCTGATGTAAATATCTGTATGGTAATTGTGATAATTGGAAATCTAAGCAATATTTTGTGTAGATTGCTCTCTGCATAATCAATCGGATGTCCCTTATCTCATTGTGTTGACCTATATTTTATAAACAGTTTGTGCCTTAGTCTACTAATTAAACCAGTGGTTTCTACTACTAATTTCACTGGCTTGGTGCCTGAATGTATGAATTAACGGAACAAATTGGTAGGTTTTTTTTTCGATGGATGGTAACTAGATTGTTTTCAATCCCCCCCCCCCCCTCCACCTTGCTTTTATAAGATCCTTCAAGGCTCTCCACCTCTCTTTCACCATCTTATATTGCTTTGGAAAAACTTAAGCAAAAATTGTGTAAGCAGAAGATGATAGTGCAGCAAATCATTTACACACTGCAGTTAAAGTTTCTATTTGCTTTATAGATTGTTGGAAAGACACAGGTCACCCAGCTGACCGTCAGTCTCCTGCACTCCAAGGGATATAGCCCGAGCCTGCCCAGCCTTTCCCTATAGCTCAGGCCCTCGGGACCTGGCAACATCCTCGTACATCTTCTCTGCGCGTTTTCCATCTGAACAACATCGTTCCTGTAGCAGGCTGGCCAAAATGATCGCTATACTCCAAATGCGGTCTCGACCGCGTCCTTCCAGGTCAATGAGTGATACAGTGTGGAAACAGGCCCTTCGACCCAACTTGCCCACTAACTGGGTTATCTGCCATTCTCACTATTTAGTGTTATGTGTTCACTGCTCACTGAGATATGTCCTGGCCAGTGGAGAAACCAAACACTGAATCTGTCACTCCTTGGCAGAACATTCAATTGTATTCGGCAAGAATGGCCCTGAGTTGTTGTCATTTTAATTTTTCCAGGGCACAGAATCTCAGCTTCTGCCCGGCACGATGCAGCCCTTGGGACTTCATATTGAATTCAGCAGTTTCAATGATCTTACCTTTTTGTGTCAGAACTGGCTATTTCTAATGCTAAGTGAGTCACCTGTTAATTCGATCAGTTTCCACAGATCTGCTGATTTTTTTCAAATTTTTTTTTTCCCCCATCCTCCCCAAAGTGTTCTTTTATTTCAGGACACCAGAAACTACTGTGTTCTGCTTCTCTGTGCTCCGTCGTTTTATTTTCTCCAATGCTCCCATCCATCTACATCTATTTATATCTTTTACAGATGAACCAGATTACACTCAAGGCCATATTATTTGTAAAAGATAAATATTATTTTCCTTTTGACTGAATCAACCCAGCTTAGCAACAAGTTGTTTAAGAAGGAACTGCAGATGCTAGAAAAATCGAAGGTTGACAAAAAATGCTGGAGAAACTCAGATTCAGATTCAGATTCAAACTTTATTGTCATTGTGCAGTGTACAAGTGCAGAGATAACAAAATGCAGTTAGCATCTCACCCAGAACTGCGAACACAGAATAATGGAACAGTAAAACATACATATGTATGTACAGTAGCCGGGGGGGGGGAGACATCAGTCACTGGGGAAAGGAGTGAAGGAGTGTCCGGGGGGGGGGGGGGGGGGGGGGGGGGGGGGCTGACTATCAACAAGGTGCAGAGTTAAGTAGGGTAACAGCCGCAGGGAAGAAGCTGTTCCTGAACCTGCTGGTCCGGCAACGGAGAGACCTGTAGCGCCTCCCAGATGGGAGGCGTGTAAACAGCCTGTGGTTGGGGCATCTGCCTCGCCCGCTGAGTTTCTCCAACATTTTTTGTCAACCCCAGCTTAGCAACAAAATGAAACCCTGACATTAGGGGGAGCTATTGGATTCCTCAATACCTTTAATCACCGAATCATAGCACAAATTCTGTTCCCTCCAACAACCAGTTCAATGCGATTGTCTTCCTCCTTTGCCGAACTTGTTTCTTGATTTCATCAGGGCTGCATAGTGGTTCTCCATTGCAGCTCCAGAGTTTTCACTGTCCGAGTTTCCTCTGGGTGCTTCTGTCTCCTCCCACGTCCCAAAGATGTGCTGCTAGGTTGATTGCTGCACTCAGTCCCCACTATGGTGGGTAAGCAGTTTGTGAGAGAATAAATTGCAGGGTAGGAAGGAAAGAGGAGGGAGGATGGGACTGCTGCGCATGGAGCTGGCATACGTGGGTTCTGTAGAGTGGGTTGAGGTTCATGACCTAGAGGACATGGTGTTGTGATGTCAGCCAGTGCTGGCATGTAGCCAGAGGGGATACGTTTTAATGGGTACGATGTTGAGAGAATATAACCCTGAAAGAAGTTGGGGCTATTCTTCCTAAGGCCGAAGTGAAAATAATAGAGGTATGTAGATAAAGTGTTCCTGCTGGCTGAAGGGCCAACAACCAGAGGGCATAGATGGAAGTTGATTGGATGAAGTGACATGAGGAGTAATTTATTTGGGGAGAGTTAGAATCTGCTGTGCCCCACCAAAGGAGAATGCGGAGCCAGATTCCACACTGCTTTCATAAGGAGAGTGGGTAAAGTACTTGACGAGGTAGTGGAATGGAAGCACCTGGATTGCTCAGATTCTGGTTGAGAGGGCCGCGGTCCGTACTGCAACCTGACAATTATGAAAGGTCATAAGTGATAGGAATAGAATTAGGCCATTCGGCCCATCAAGTCACTCCCCCATTTGGCTGATCTATCTTTCCCTCCTCACCGCATTCTCCTGCTTTCTTCCCATAACCTCTGATATCCGTACTAATCAGAGCATCGGAGCAATCTGGAAGTACGCTCAAATTTGTATGTTCTTTTTGGTGCCTTCCCTCACAGTGGAAAGTGTTGATTCTGCTGTTGGGGGGGACGTTCATGTTGAATCCTATAGTGTATTGTCTTTTTTTCCTTTTTTATTTTATATGGATGTATGGTAATCTAATTTTTTTTCTCTGTAAAGCACTTTGGCTTCAACATGGTTTGATTTAAAAGTGGTATATAAATATAGACTAGGCAAAGTGCTATATATCATTACTTACTCCTGGAAGTATGCCTTTGCTAAACCCCACCCATTTCCAAATAGCAGTTTGTCTAGTGCTCTTTAAAATTCGCCAGAACCTGATGGGTTAATCGCAGAGATTGCCAAGAGGTAATACTGCAATTATCTATAATCAAGGGTTGTTTTTAATTCCATTTAAATCTGTTAATGTTGGAAGGTGCTTTCAACAAGGTTCTGAGTAAGCTGATGATGCAGCTGCAGGTCCATATTAGCCACTGCTTTCAAAGACCAAGCCTCATGTAATTACTTGTGAATTAAGGCTGTTTAATAAACAGTAGCAAAATTATTTTTAATAGCTTTTTACGGAATGGAAGGAGTAAAATAAAAAATAAACTACATTCTGAAAATGTTCTCCATGTTGTGAATCTCTTTGGAAATATTAATGTGCCTTCAGAACATGAAGCACTAACTATAATTACAAAAGTGCATGTGTAATGTTTTATTACTGGCTAATGCATTAAATGTAATGCAATGAAGGGTTCTTACAGTCTTTTGACATTTTAACATAATTAAATTAACAGATGAAAAGTTTGAAAGAAAGTCTGCGCCTAAGTGATTTTTGTAGGCGGTTTCCATAAGAAAGACGTGTAACAATCACCAGTTTGGTTTAGTTTAGAGATGCAACGCAGAAACAGGCCCTTCAGCCCACAGGGGCCGCGCCAACCAGCGATCCCCACACATGAACACAATCCTGCACACACTAGGGCAAATTTACAATTTTACCAAAGCCAGTTATCCTGTAAGTCTGCACATCTTTGGCAGGAAACCGGAGCACCCAGAGAAAACCCACGCAGGTCACAGGGAGAACACAAACTCCGTACGGAGAGCACCCGTAGACAGGATCGAACCTGGCTCTCTGGTGCTGTAAAGCAGCAGCTGTACCACTGCGCGACTAAAAAATATGTACATTTTTATCCATTTGATTTCTTTGTTTTCCTCCTGTTTTAGATGAACCAGTACAGCACAAGAACAGGATCTTTGGCCCACACTATCTCTGCCAGACCTGCTGCCAAATTAAACAAATCTCATCTGCCTGCATGTGTTTAATATCCACATTTCTCTGCATGTTAACATAGAACAGTCTACTGCAGCACCAGAACAGACCCTTCGGCCCACAATGACTGACAAACATGATTTTCATGCATTCTCCGGACAGTCCAACACTCTAATCCTGGCATCATTCTGGTAAACCTCCTCCACAGCCTTTCTAAAGCTTCCACATCCTGTAATGGGCGACCGGAACTGCAAAATATACTCCAAGTCCATTTCAGGTAGTTATGGACCTGTATTCCTAGATTAAGGGTCATGCCTTAAGTGTATACTTTTCTCCTGCATTCAACCTCCCAAAGTACAACACTCACAATTCTCAGATTAAACGCCATTTGCCATTTCCCCCTTTATTACACTCTTGTGTACATCTCTTTGTGTTGCTACTTTCAGGGAGCTATGGACTTGCGCCCCGAGATTCCTCTATACGTCAATGTTGTTACGGGACTTGGCAACGACTGACATAAGGTTCTGGAGTAACTCAGTGGATCAGGCAGCATATCTGGAGAACATGGAGAGGTGGCATTACAAGTCGGGACCCTTCTTCAGACCGATTTTGGTGTGGAAGGGGAGAGGGAAAAAAAGCTGGAAGAGAGAAGGGGGAAGGACAAAGTCTAGCAAGGGATTGGATACAGGTGGTGGGGGTGGGGGCGTTGATAGGTCAATGTGGGACTGGGAAGGAGAGTTAAAATGGTTAGCAACTGGGAAATCAAGGCCTTGGTGGCCTGAGCGCAGGTATTTAACAAAACAATTGCTGAGTCAGCGCTTGGTCTTACTGATGAACATTGGATGCAGCAGTCTGCCATGTTCCACGTGGGTATCTTACAACCCAGTGATATGAACATTAAATTCTCCAATTTTAGGAAACTAACTCTGTCCCCAGTGCCCCATCTGGGCTCGTACCCATTTCCCCCCTCCCCCTTCCACTTACATTCCTATCGTTGGCTTCACAATTCACAGCTTGTCAGTCCTTTTGTCTTTTCATATCTGGCCTTTGACCTTCCTCACCATTTTAACTGCCCTCCCCATTCCCACACTGACCTTTCTGTCTTGGGCCTGCTCCATTGCCAGAGTGATGCCCAGCGCAGACTAGAGGAACAGCAGCTCGTATTCCACTTGGGTAGCTTCAAACCAAACAGTATGATCATTGAATTCTATAATTTTATGTAACTAATCAACCTCCTCCCCTCTTCCCCCCCTATCTTTCCTTGTGCCCCACATGGACTCGCACCATGTTTCCTCCTCCCCTTCCACCTCCACTCCTTACGATGCCCTCACCATTTGCAACCCCTCCATCATAGATACATAGACAATAGGTGCAGGAGTAGGCCATTCGGCCCTTCGAGCCAGAACCGGCATTTAATTTCCCCCATATGCCTTGATTCCACTAACCCTAAGAGCTCTATCTAACTCTCTTTTGAATGCATTCCATGAATCGGTCTCCACTGTCTTCTGAGCCAGAGAATTCCCCAAATTCACAGCTCTCTGGATGAAAAGGTTTTTCCTCATTTCAGTTCTACCCCTCATTCTTAAACCGTGTCCCCTGGTTCTGGACTCCTCCAACATTGGGAACCTTTTGCCTTTTGATCTCTGTTCTTTGTCCAACCATCTGCCTGTCAAAAACTCCCCTCGCCTGTATCCACGTAACTAATCCTTTGCCAGGCTTTGTCCCGCACCTCTCTTCCAGCTTTCTCCCCTTTCCCGCCCCCCCCACCCCCATAATCAGTCTGAAGAAGGGACCCGACCTGAAACTTTACCCATCCACGTTCTCCAGACACGATGCCTGATCTGCTAAGTTACTCCAGCGTTTTGCCTCTTTTTTTGTAAACCATCTGCAGTTCCATGCTTCTACTTCATGTCATTAGCTGTGTAATTTCCTCTTACATTTGACCTCCAAAAGTGCACCAACTCATACTTATTTAGATTATCTGACATTTCTCTGACCATACATGATCTGTACACGCTCTGAATTTGGAGATATAGCGTGGAAACTGGCCCTTCGTTCCAGCGCATCCACACCAACCACAATCCCCGCGCACTAACACTATCCACACTAGGGACAATTTATAATTTTACCAAGCCAATTAACCTACAAATCTGTACGTCTTTGGAGTGCGGGAGTAAACTGGAGTACCCAGAGAAAACCCACGCAGGTCACGGGGAGAACGTGCAAACCTCATACAGACAGCACCCGTAGTCCGGATCGAACCGGTGTCTCTAGAGCTTTAAGGCAGCTGCCCAGCTGTATCCTGTTGCATCCTTTGACGACTTGCATCACAGTCCGCTACTCCACCAAGCTTGATATGATGAGCAAACCTACTTACCAACTACATTTACAGTACGTTCAAGTCAGTTATATTTATCACAAGCAACAGAGTTTCCAACACTGATACACGGCAGCCAGCCAACAGTCGCTTGTTCTTTCTTTTATTCACTTTTAATTTCACATGTTTGTGTACCTTGTGTGTAGTGACTGTTGGCAAACCAATTTCCCTCCGGGGATGAATGAGGTTTATCGTTTCGTATTCTCTATATTCTGAATCCAAACTACTCAGTCACTATGTTGATTCGATGGATCTCACTGTTCTTGATCAGCCCATCTTGTAAAATGACTTTCTTACTAAAGTCCACGTGGACAATGGAGGCACAACGAACTGCAGATGCTGGTTTACAAAAAAGGACTCAAGGTGCTGGAGTAATGTAGCGTGTCAGGCAGCAACTCTTGGTTCTTTTATTCCCTTACAGACAGTCCACTCCCCTATCTCATCAATTTTTTTTTTTAAATTATTTTATATCTTTATTTATTCAAGGTACCGTAAGTACATCCCTTGCATTGTATTGCAGTCATTGTACCCCTTATTTTTTTTAAAGGCTTTAGAAAAGAGAGAATAGAGAGAGAACTAGCAGCATAGATAGTAGAAAAGTGAAAACGAGATGTGAAAGTACAAAAGCGTGACAGAGGGAAAGGAAACCCTTGAAGAGTTAGAGACCGGAGATAAGAGATAGACCCTGGAGTGGAAAAAAAAAGAAAAAGGGAAAGATAGAGAAAGAAAGAAGAAAAGCCAGTTACTTTATTATAAACATCTCGCAAAAGGAATCTACCAACTCGACAGTTTTTCTTCCCCCTTTACCAAGACCCGACACCGGTACCTTTTTGAGGTATTCTTGCACCTTATCCTTGCAATAGATTTATAAATGCAGACCACGTCTTATAGAAACAGTCTGATTTTCCTGCTGGTCGGAGTCTCATATCGTTTGAACATAGTTGAAATCCACATATTAACTGTTGGTATAAGAGAATTATTCCAGAATTTTAAGATTAGCTTTTTTCCAGTTATTAAGCCATATTCAAATAGAGTCTTTTGAAACACATTTAATTCTGGGCTATCTTCCGATATCCCGAAGATAATCCAGTCTGCTTTTGGAGTCAGTTTTATTTTAAATATTTTTGTGAAAATTTCAAAAATTTCAGTCCAGAATGTTTGATTTTTTGTACAAAAGACAAATGAGTGCGCTATATTAGCTTCTTGACATTGACATTTATCACATATAGGTGAGACATTGGGAAAAAGTTTACTTATTTTAGTTTTTGAATAGTATAATCTGTGTAAGATTTTAAATTGTACTGTGTATCTTACATTAATTGAAAATTTATGTACATTTAATAAATATTCTTCCCACCTTTCTTTGGGAATTTTTATACTTAATTATTTTTCCCCAGTCTCTCCTGATACCATCTGTTGTTGGTATTTCTGCATTTAGAATAATATTATATATATATATATATTAGGTTTGCTGATTCTGCCTTTGTATTCATTACTTCTTCCAGTAAGTCTGGAGGCATATTGTGATAATCTTGTGCGTATTTTTTCAGATAGTCACAGATTTGGAAATATTTAAAATACTGATTGTTTCCCAAATTGTATTTTAGTTGTATTTGTTTAAATGATAATAGTTTTCCCAATTCATACACATCTCCGAAGATTTTAATTCCAGCTCTTTCCCATTGTATAAATGCTTTATCTATAGTTGAAGGTTTAAATGAGGGGTTTCTACCGATAGGAGATAAGAGAGAGAAATTTCTTAATTTTTAATTGTGTTTTATTTGTTTCCAAATTCTAATTGTACTGTATATAATTGGATTATTGTTGTAATTTATATTATTCATCGATATTGGAGAGAGAAGGATTGCTCCAATATTATAAGGAGAGCAATCCTCTCTCTCCATAATCATCCAACCCGGTTGCTGGGGAGAGTTATCCAGCAATTGGATCATGTTTCTGATATTTACAGACCAGTAGTAATACATAAAGTTGGGGAGTGCTAATCCCCCTACTACTTCTCATCAATTTTCTTTGTCACTCAATAAAGCTTGCAGGCATGATCTGCCCAGCACAAAGCCAAACTGAATGTAGAAGCAAGGAACTGCAGATGCGAGATTACAAAATTGACAAAGTACTGGAGTAGGCCAAGTAGCATGACAATAGACACAAAATACTGGAATAACTCAGCGGGACAGGAAGCATTTCTGGAGAGATGTTTTGGGTCGAGACCCTAATTCAGACTGAAGAATTGACCATACTGACAGTCCCTGATTAGCCATTCCCTTCCAAATGTAAACCCTATCCGCATGAATCCCCTACAATAGCTTCTCTGTCATTATGGTGAAGTTAGCCAGCCTTTCTTGGATTATCCCAATTACCCTTCTTAAACAAAGGAGCAACACTGGTTATTGTTCAGTCCACCGAGCCCTCACCTGTGGCTGGAGAGATTGCAAAGAACTTTGTTTGAGGTCCCAGTCATTTCTTCTCATGCCAGTCAATAGCCTGGGATAGATCTGAATAGATCTTGATGATTTATCCACCTTGATAGACATTTAATCATCCAACGTCACCTTCTTGATCTGAACATGCCTTCTCCTTGGTGAATAGAAACATATCAAATAGGTGCATCATGAATAGACCATTCTGCCCTTCGAGCCAGCACTGCCATTCAATATCATCATGGCTGATCATCCAAAATCAGTATCCCGTTCCGGCCATACTGATATAAAGTATTCATTTAGTGCCTGCATCTGACCAAGCATACATTCTCTCCTTTATTCTTGTGATATTACCCTCTCCCAGTTGACGTATGTATAATATGCCTTGGGATTCTCTTTAATCCTACTTGCCAAGGAATTTTCATGGTCCATTCTGGCCCTCATCATCTCCTGCCAGAGTTCTTCTCTGCTGTCTTTATATTCCTCAAAGGTCTCAGCGTAGGCTTACAAGGTTAATTCCCAGGATGGCGGTCATAAGCTGAGAGAATGGAGCGGCTGGGCTTGTATACTCTGGAATTTAGAAGGATGAGAGGGGATCTTATTGAAACATAAAAGATTATTAAGGGTTTGGACACGCTAGAGGCACGAAACATGTTCCCGATGTTGGGGGAGTCCAGAAGCAGGGCCACAGTTTAAGAATAAGGGGTAAGCCATTTAGAACGGAGACGAGGAAGCACTTTTTCACACAAAGAGTTGTGAGTCTGTGGAATTCTCTGCCTCAGAGGGTGGTGGAGGCCAGTTCTCTGGATACTTTCAAGAGAGAACTAGATAGGGCTCTTAAAGATGGCAGAGTCAGGGTATATGGGGAGAAGGCAGGAACGGGGAACTTGTTGAGCTTCTGCTGTTGGAATAACTTAAGATACACACAGTGATTAAGATCCAAAGACTTATTAACGTTACAGCATAGGTAACTTCATCTTAGTACGTAACTCCAAAGTAAGGGAGAAAGGGCAGAGAAGCTTTCTGTTAAACCAATGGGCGTAGTTACAAAGATCAGTCACTCACAACATGAGTGACTGATCTACATCCTCCCTCGTAAAGAATTAAATGTCAGTACAAAACCATTGACTAAATACGGCATGCATAGCAGTTAATAATAAGCTGGAGGAAAGCCAAACATAGGCCGGGTACTTCACGGTGGGCTTGCAAGCACGACCAGCACGTGTGCGATAAAGACCATCTCCGTTTTTCTCCACCGGGAACAGAGCCGGTGGCTTCACAGGCGACGAAGATTAAACCAGCATTCCCGGTGATGAAACAGGAGACTCTGGCAAAGCAGCCGTCCCAGAAGTGGGTTGTTGTGCTGGTGTAGGCGGGTCAATGCTGCTGGACGCGGACGGCAGTACACTTGTATGGTCTGGATAATACGGAGGTGGAGCTGGCTCATTCACAGGCAGGATATGTTGTCTGTTATGCCTGTAGGTGCCGCCATCGGCACTGACCAGATATGAGCGTGGCTCAGAAGCAGTTCCAGAAATAACACTGATACGTTCATGGCCTTTGTCAGTTTGCAAACGAACCACCTGCCCCTTGTTTAATGGTGGCAGCGGCCTACTTGTTTTGTCATACCACTGTTTTTGAATGTCGCACTGCTGAAATGGCTGACGCTCATACAAACGTTTTAGGGCGCTCTGCTGGTCGTGAAATTAATGTTGCCGGCATGTCTTATCAAATCTCTCGCCGTTCTCCTCAAGTGCCCGACAACTCTATCGTGAGACTAATAGAGAATTGTTTTAACTGTGGGGGTTCGCATGCTGCTGCTCGTGACCGTTGCCCTGAACAGGAAAAATTATGATTATGTTGATTTTGCAATTTTCTTCAGATCCTGTCATTCGCGTAGCAACAGATTTCAAACAAGGCAATCTGTTAATTGACTTGGCCATGAGAACTTGCTCTCAGAATGCTCTCAACCAACTCCCATGGATTTGCAGGCTGCTAGCAAAGGTTTTAACTTTGATGTGCATTCCTTGTCTGATTCAGTGCACAAACAACTGGACCCCAAGGTCGCTTTGCTCGTTAATGGCAAGAACTTTTATCTGAAAGTTGGCACAGGGGCCAGGTGTAACGTGATCTGTCTCGCTGTGTTGAAAAAGTTACAAAAAACGGAGACTGTCGCTCCTGCTGCTGCCTCCCTTCTCCCATTTGCAGGAGGTCCAGTGCACCCAAGTCAAGGTCAAGTCGAGCTATGTTGCTGTCTTAACTCACGTGTCCACAACCTGAGTTTCTATGTCGTTCGTGAGGATGTACCATCTCTGCTGGATGCCGACGCATGTCAAAACATGGGACATGTCGCTTTCAGCCCTTCTGTTTGTCCTCTGGCTACAACTTGTGACTTTAGCCAACAAATCCTGACACAATACAAAACTTTGACAACAAGCTGGGTAGGTTGCCAGTGAAGTATACATTACAGGCAACCTTTACAGATTTCTTTACAGATCTGTAACTCGTTACAGATTTCTTCGCATGTCTTTTGGCATAAGCTCTGCTAGTGAAGTATTTCAACAAGCTATGAAACAGTTGTTTGCAGGTTACCCATGCTCCATTGTAATAGATGACATCCTTGTCAAAGAACATGATGCTAAGGTCCTGGATCACGCCAAGGCCATTAACCTCAAGCTAAACCCTCAAAAATGCAAATTCAGGGCAAGTGAGGTGAAATGCATAGGCCATGTGTTCACTAAGGATGGCCTAAAAACGGATCCGGTGAAAATCAGTGCCATCAATGAGCTCCCAGCACCCACAGACGTGCTCGGTCTCCAGAGATTCCTGGGCATGGTTAACAACTTGAGCAAATTTATTCCAGAACTCAGTGAAATATCAGCCCCGTTGCACCAGCTTACACACAAAGACACTGTTTGGGCCGGGCATGAGCAACAGCAGAGGGCGTTTGACACTCTTAAGCAGCAGATGTCTTGTGCTCCTACTCTCACTTATTTCGATCCTAAACGACCGGTCACACTGATTTGTGACGCTTCACAACACGACAGGGCGCAGCATGTCTTCAAAATGGCGGTAGCGGCGATAAGCCTGTTGCCTGTGCCTCGCGCACTATGACTGACACAGAGCAACGATATGCCCAAATTGAGAAAGAGCTGCTGGCGGTTGTTTTCGCCTGCAAGAAATTTAACCACTTTTTCTTCAAACATATGGTAACAATTGAAACTGACCACCAACCTCCAATCTACAGCGGTGGAGGC
This sequence comes from Okamejei kenojei, assembly GCA_035221665.1. Classification (NCBI taxonomy): domain Eukaryota; kingdom Metazoa; phylum Chordata; class Chondrichthyes; order Rajiformes; family Rajidae; genus Okamejei; species Okamejei kenojei. Next base: position 7,228,780 of record CM069162.1, read on the forward strand.
CGCTTCTCTGGATACTTTCAAGAGAGAGCTAGATAGGGCTCAAAGATAGTGGACTCAGGGGATATGGGGAGAAGGCAGGAACAGGGTACTGATTGGGGATGATCTGCCATGCGCACATTGAATGGCAGTGCTGGCTCGAAGGGACGAATGGCCTACTCCTGCACCTATTGTCTGTTGTCTCGTCCGATTTCATCTTCCTCAATCGTACATATGCTTCCTTTTCCTTTTAGACCATATTTATATCCCTCTGGTCATCCAGGGTTTCTTTTCCTTGCCATCTGTGTCCCTTCTCCGTTACTGGAACACATCTGTCCTCTAATCAGCTGATGTTTAAAGGACTCCCACTTGTCAAATGCTGTCTTACACCATGACCGCAGATCCCATTTTACTGTCTCCAACTCCTGCCCAATAATGTTGGAATTCCCCTCACCCAATATGGTACTTTCCCCCCAGCTTACAACCCAGTGGTATGAATATTGACTTCTCGTTCTTCAATTAAACCTTGCTTTCCCTCTTTCTCCATCCCTCCCCATCCTACTTCTCTGACTAGATTAAATTTTACTTTGTGTCTCGATGTCATCTTCCCTTAGCTAACAATTATCTAATCTAAATTTTCCTTGATCTTCAGCCCCTTTGTCTCTCATTTTGACATCTTACCTTTTCATATAATTTGTTTCCCTCTCACCTGACTCTCAGTCTAAAGAAGAATCTCGACCTGAAACGTTACCCATTCCTTCAAAATGTTACCCATTCCTTAGAAACTTCCCCAGACAGTTCTTCTACACTTCCATTACCCTCTGTATGAAAAAGGTGCATCTCATGTCCCCTTTAAATCTTTCCCCAATCACCTTAAATCTACCCTGACTTTGGAACAAAGACTGTGACCATTCACCCCATAGGAGGAAGAAAAATTCCAAGGGGAGAAAGGGACGATCATGGCTGAGAGGGGACGTCAGGGACAGTAAAAAAATTAAAGTGAAGAAGTACAACTTAGCAAAGATGAGCGGGAAGCAAGAGGATTGGGTAATGTTTAAAGAACAACAGAAGATAACCAAAAAGACAATATGGAGAGAAAAGGTACGAAGGTAAGCTAGCCAAGAATATAAATCATGATAGTAAAAGCTTCTTTTGGTATGTGAAGAGGAAACAATTAGTTAAGACCAAAGTTGAACCCTTGAAGACCAAAAAAGGTGAAATTATTATGGGGAACAAGGAAATAGGAACTGAAGGAAATCCACATTAGGCAGGAAATGGTGTTGGATAGACTGATGGGACTGAAAGCTGATAAATCCCCAGGGCCTGATGGTCTGCATCCCAGGGTACTTAAGGAAGTAGCTCTAGAAATCGTGGATGCATTGGTGATAATTTTCCAATGTTCTATAGACTCAGGATCAGTTCCTGTGGATTGGTGGGTAGCTAATGTTATCCCTCTTTTTAAGAAAGGCAGGAGAGAGAAAACGGGGAATTATAGACCAGTTAGCCTGACATCGGTGGTGGGGAAGATGCTGGAATCAATTATAAAAGATGAGATACCCGCACATTTGGATAGCAGTAACAGGGTCGGTCCGAGTCTGGATTTACGAAGGGGAAATCATGCTTGACTAATCTTCTGGAATTTTTTGAAGATGTAACTAGGAAAATGGACAAGGGAGAGCCAGTGGATGTAGTGTACCTCGACTTTCAGAAAGCATTTGATAAGGTCCCCACATAGGAGATTAATGGACAGAATTAGTGCACATGGTATTGGGGGTAGAGTGCTGACATGGATAGAGTAGTGGTTGGCGGACAGGAAACAAAGAGTAGGGATTAACGGGTCCCTTTCAGAATGGCAGGCAGTGACTAGTGGGGTACCGCAAGGCTCGGTGCTGGGACCGCAGCTATTTACAATATACATTAATGGTTTGGATGAAGGGATTCAAAGTAACATTAGCAAATTTGCAGATGACACAAAGCTGGGTGGCAGTGTGAACTGTGAGGAGGATGCTATGAGAATGCAGGGTGACTTGGACAGGTTGGGGGAGTGGGCAGATGCATGGCAGAGAAGTTTAATGCGGATAAATGTGAGGTTATCCACTTTGGTAGCAAAAACAGGAAGGCAGATTACTATCTAAATGGCGTCAAGTTGGGAAAAGGGGAAGTACAACGGGATCTGGGGGTCCTTGTACATCAGCCCATGAAAGTAAGCATGCAGCTCCAACAGGCAGTGAAGAAAGCAAATGGCATGTTGGCCTTTATAACAAGAGGAATCGAATATAGGAGCAAAGGGGTCCTTCTGCAGTTGTACAGAGCCCTAGTGAGACCATACCTGGAGTATTGTGTGCAGTTTTGGTCCCCTAATTTGAGGAAGGACATCCTTGCTATTGAGGGAGTGCAGCGTAAGTTTACAATTCCCGGGATGGCAGGACTGTCATATGCTGACAGAATGGTGCAGCTGGGCTTGTACACTCTGGAGTTTAGAAGGATGAGAGAGAATCTCATTGAAACATATAAGATTGTTAAGGGCTTGGACACACTAGAGGCAGGAAACATGTTCTCGATGTTGGGGGAGTCCAGAACCAGGGGCCACAGTTTGAGAATAAGGAGTAGGCCATTTAGAATGGAGACGAGGAAACCCTTTTTCTCACAGAGAGTGGTGAATCTGTGGAATTCTCTACCTCAGAGGGCGGTGGACGCAGGTTCTCTGGATGCTTTCAAGAGAGAGCTAGATAGGGCTCTTAAAGAGAGCGGAGTCAGGGGATATGGTGAGAAGGCAGGAACAGGGTACTGATTGGGGATGATCAGCCATGATCACATTGAATGGCGGTGCTGACTTGAAGGGCCATATGGCCTACTCCTGCACCTGTTGTCTATTGTCTCTGGCCCTCTTGATTTTAGATCCTCTATAGGGTCACCCCTCAGCTTTCTACTCTCCAGGGGGGAGAGTATAACTGCAGCCCTCCAGTACCTTGTGAATCTTTTCTGTACCCTTTCCAGTTTAATGACATCCTTATTATAGATGGCCAACTCAAACTGCACCCAATGCTCCAATTCCAACTCGTGTACTCAACGCCATGACCGATGCATGCAGGCATCCTTCACCTTAACCTTCCATCATCTTCAAACAGGTCTCATAATTTAACTCTGTGTTTAATCTCTGGCCGTTGCAACAAAATTCACTGACAAGGCGCATGGGCCAAATACATTGTGCCAAGCAAATCAACAGTTGGTGTGAAAGTTTTCTTCCAAATTAAACAGAGGTGTGGAAAATGCTTGGGACAGAGAAGGTGGAAGTGAAAGGCAAAGCGGTGTCAACAGAGGACGTAGAAAGGAGATGAGGAGGAATTTCTTCAGTCAGAGGGTGGTGAATCTGTGGAATTAATTGCCACAGTCAATGGATATTTTTAGTTCAGTTTAGTTGTCACGTGTACCGGGATACAGTGACACGCTTTTGTTGCGTGCTAACCAGTCAGCAGAAAGGCAGTACAGTAAATCAAGCCATTTACAGTGTATAGATACATGATAAGGGAATAACGTTTAGTGCAAGGAAAAGCCATAAAAGCCCGATCAAGGATAGGCCGAGGGTCACCAAAGGGGTAGATAGTAGTTCAGCACTGCTCTCTGGTTGTAGTTTAAAGATTGGGATTGATAGATTCTTGATTAGTACAGTGTCAGGCGTTATGGGGAGAAGGCAGGAGAATGGGAAAGATAGATCAGCCGTGATTGACTGGCAGAGTAGACCTGATGGGCCAAATGGCCTAAGGCTGTTCCTTCAACTTATGAAAAGGAAAATATGTTTTCTTGTAAAAAGAACAGAAGTACTTAATATGCTGTTGTATATGATCACTTTTATTTTTCAATGTTATTCTTAAGATATCTCAAGCTAAATAAACATGAAGAATGTCCAAAGCATCATTGTGTTAACATCATACAATCGACAACATCATAATCAAGGCAGAGTGAAGCTGTTGGGGTATCTGTTTTACACCCATGGCTGCTAAATTTTACAGCTGATTTAAGGATTGTCTTCTTGTATCAAGGAGGAGGTTGTGATGAGTTTATGACTGCAATACCTCGCAAATGGATCTCAGAAACATTACAAGAGGTAGACGGTTACGACTCACGGACCTCCCCACAAGAAGGGATGAATCTTGGATGATTCATGGCCACATGGCAGCAAGATAAAGGTGGACACTAAATGCTGGAGCAACTCAGCGGGTCAGGCAGCATCTCTGGAGAACATGGATATGTGGCATTTCGGGTCAGCATCTGAAGGGTCCCGACCCAAAACATCACCCAATCCACATTCTCCCGAGATGCTGCCTGACCCGGTGAGTTACTCCAGCATTTTGGATCATTCAATGTAAACTACATTGACATCCACAGGTCCCTATTTCTCTACAAGATATTCCACTATAAATAATCAGGAAAGTAACCAAAATCAACATACAAAAAAAACCTTTAAAAGACTCATTATTCAATCAGGATTTCAACTCGCCCCGATGTAATAAATGTATACACTTTAAAAGGCTGGCAAAACGCATAGGATCAAGTTCAATGCATCACAAACACTTCATTGTAAAGAGGTTGGAATATACTAAAACGATGATAGTTTTAATGTACATGTTTGACAAAACAAGAAGAAACTAGCTATTATGTATTTTGTTACATCAGCTTAGAAAGAGCATTTAACAGTGCGAGAACGTTTTCCAAAAGAACAGTTTGCAGGGAGCTTTCTGCTCTCTCCGAGGGATCCCTGCATCCACTGCTCTCTCCTCGAGTGACCGCTCTCCTGCCTCTTCTGTGTTTGAATACGTGTAGCCACTTTCACCGAGGTGATCATCGACATCCAACAAACCAGCCAGCAGCTTCAGTATCAGAAGCTTCCTGTTTTTGGTCAACTCCTGAAGGAAAGGAAAGGTTATTGTTTTTAATCTATTCATCTCGAGAGAAGATAGGTGCTATCAAGTCACAAGCAGGCAATTTCCCCACAGCTCTGTGCAAATGATGCTTCTTGTTCATTCATTCTTTCCCAATCACAGATCTTTGAACACTGTGCTTATTTTAATTTACAAGGATTTCTACTTGTCTTTACAGTTTCACTCATTTAATAAATAATCTTCAATTTTCTTCACTGCCGACCAGTTTTACTAACACCAGCTTAGGTTCCCAATATTAAAATAAAAACTGATTTAAATTCTACAACTAAAGGGAGATTTGAATTCAAATTCTCTGGATTGTTGTTTTAGGAGTTCACTAATCCTGTAACACAGCCAGTGCACTCGCATAGATCTTAATTACTTGTTCATTGATGCTGGTTCAATTGAGTATTAAATACCGACCTCAAAGAATCAGAAATCCTTAAAACTCAAAGAGAGACCTTTCGGCTCATCTTATTTTTTTTTTGTTGCGGCTCTTTCAAAAGAGTGTTCGAATCAGTTCCACTCCCTTGTCTTCTTACAGCTCTGTAATTTTCTACATTTGAAATACCTCATTTTCCCCTCCATTTTCACCAGCAATTCTCATAATAATGTTGCAATTAATTTAACTCGCCAGACCTCTGAGTGTTTTGCCATTCAGCTTCATTGCTTGATCTCCCTACTGCCACCAGAACCCACTCCTCCTTATCTACCCGTAACAAAATACGCAGAAGGGTCTCGACCCGAAACATCACCCATTCCTTCTCTCCAGAGATGCTGCCTGTCCCGCTGAGTTACTCCAGCTTTTTGTGTCTATTCACAATTTTAAACGCCTGATTTACATCTCCAATTAATTCTTTAAGATATTTTTTAAGCTCTCTCCATTTAATATTTCCAGCAATTTCAATCTAATTCTCTCTCCCCTTCCCACCATTTCTCACCCCTTGCCTTTGTTATTCAACCCCCGTGGGTTTACCAGCTCTCTGCTTTGTTCTGCACTCTGCTCACCTGAAGTGTGGTTCTTTCTTCCATGAGGTCAGCACCATCTACCTCCACAAGCAGCAGCAGTAGTAGCAGGGACACCATGCTGGTCGTCATTAGCCCCCTCATGCCCGAAACTCACTCCACCGAAATGCTTAATGTATTCTGCGCTCCCTCACTCAATCTACTCCACCGAAGTATGTTCCATCTCTTTTATAGCACCACAGGACCAATACACTGATGCACAAACATTAATGATACAATTAAAGCCTAATAGCCAACGTGCATCATTAACCCAATAACAGCCTGGAAGCTCTATGTATATAAAGAATGACAGCTTCGTCTAATTGTAAATGGAAAAATGGTCATTTAGGGACATCATAACTGACTAATTATATTACACTTTTCACTTTTAGTTTCTGTAAATTTATGGTAGAAGTAGATGGAAGTTTACAATATAGATCATTAAAATTGCAGTCCATTTCTAACGAACTAGCCATTAAGGATGTTTATTGCTTCCGATCTGGGAAATTTCTAATCATGTACACACAAATATATTTTTAAATGTCATAAACCTGGGATTAGTTGCTGTTGTAACAATTGATTATCCAACTGCAGTAGAAGTGAACTAAATTATAAAACTGAAAAACCACAAATATCCTAAAGGTCATTATCAGCATGTGTGGTCCTTGAGTGTAAACTTTGATCTCCTCAAAATGCAACTCAATGTTTCTCCGATGGTCTTATCTTATTTCTTAAATAGAATATATTCTTCTATGTACTGCACTTTTAAATTGTTTTCTTAAATGTTAATATACCTTTATGGATGTACCTTTAGAAAGGAGATGAGGAGGAATTTCTTTAGTCCGAGGGTGGTGAATCTGTGGAATTCATTGCCACAATCGGCTGTGGAGACCATGTCATTGGGTATTTTTAAGGCGGAGATAGACAGATTTGGCAGGGGTTATGAGGAAAAGGCAGGTGAATGGGGTTGAGAGGGAAAGATAGATCAGTCATGGTTGAATGGCAGAGTAGTCTCGATGGGCTGAATGGTCTACTACTGCTCCTATGACTAATGAAAATGACTTTTGCGAATTGATATCACAGAATTGACCACTCGTTTCATTGTCTTGCATATACAAACCTCAAATCTGCTTATAAAAAAAATACACCTGATTCATAAAATGGACTCTCTCTTTGAGCATTTATCCGGAATACAAAACAGTCTGCTTTCAAACGAGATGTTCAACCAAAGCCATGTCATAGTTATACAGAATGGAAAGAAGCCCTTCAACTCTACTTGTCCACGCTGACCAGGATGCCGCATCTACGCTGGACCCATTTGCCCACATTTACCCCTTATCCCTCTCAACCTTTCCTATCTATGTACCTGCCCAAATGTATGTCAATGATGTGCAGGACTTTAGAGACATCGTAAAAACAGAAAACATATGGAAGATTAAAATCTATTAAAATAATTTAGTCCAGGATCTGGTGGAAGGATTGTCCAACAAATTCCACAACAGCTTGGTGTTTAGTCGGCCAAACTGTAGAGTTAGGTCAGGTTTTCTCGTGTACTTGTTCACGTACTCACAATGAAATCAAGAATAGGGCCACACGGTGGTGTGTCTGTAGAGCTGCTGACATACAGAGGCCATCCGGGTTCGATCCCGACTAAGGGTGCTGTCTGTACGAAGTTCTCCTTGTGACTGCGTGGGTTTTCTCTGGGTGCTCTGGATTTCTCCAACACTCCAAAGATGTGCTGGTTTGTATGTTAAGTGGCTTCGGTCAGCTGTAAAATCATCCTTAGTATGTAGGATAGCGGTAGAGCATGGGATGATCATTGGACAACATGGACTTGATGGGCCAAAGGGCCTGTTTTTGTGCTGTATCTCTAATATGAAGGTCAAACAAAATCACCTCCTTCCCATTGAGCCGCTTACAGTGGAATACGCTGAATGAACATTTAAACGTGATAAGAGTCTATCCCATTAATACCGAGTGCACTTGTGAACAGAGGCACATGGTCTTTAAAAAAAATCCTTTACAGGATCTGGGTGTCACCACGAACTATTGACTGGCAAGGTAATTTCAGAAGGTAGCAAATAATTAGTAGTATTGCCATAGGTCTGAAGTCACATGTAAACTAGATTGGATGAGGATGGTACAGTTAAATGGGGTGGGAGATTGCAACCTTCATGTGGCCCGCCCTGTTTCAACAAATGCTATCAACCTGGCATGCACAATCAAATAAGATCAAATAGAACAAGTTGTCCCACAACTTTAGGCTGTGCACACCACACGCAAGAAGAAGAAGAAGAACATTTAAATCTCTGAAAGGCAGGAATGAAGTGGATATGTTTTATATAATAATGATCCCTGTTCATTTTCTTGTAAAATTCCAGATTTAACTAGATTAATTTAAATGGTCTATGTGTCTGAGTCAGTCCGGGTGTCTGGCCAGTCTGGGTGACTGGATTACTAATTAAATAACACAACCGCCATTCTGCTGCATCCCTAAGTCTATGTTGATTTATTCCAGTTGCATGTAAATGCAGCAAGAAACAGCGTCAAAGAAATCTGCATTTTTCAAATATTTGTTTCCTCTATTTTTTTTTTAAACCCCGACTGAACTAACACCTGGCATCAGAAGTATAAAGGCAGAAGCAGGGTTCATGGTGTTGGACCACTGAGTGGGGGGGAGGGGGGGGGGAGAGGGAGCTGGAGAGTGAAGTGGGGAGTGGGTGGTGGTCGGAGGCCAAGGGTTTGTCGATGCGAATGTGAGAGAATAATAATGTACAGCTCAGAAACATTCACTTAGGCCCAACTCATCAATGCTGAATATGATGTCCCATCTAATCTAGTCCAACTTGCCCACATTTGGCCCATATCCCTCCAAATCTTTGGTCCCTGTCCAAATGTATCTTAAAAGGTGTCATAGTACCTACATCAACTAGTTCATTTAACAGCTCTTGCCATATACTAACCACTCTATATGACAAAGTCGCCCCTCAGGTTCCTACTAAATCTTTCCCTACTCAACTTAAACCTCTGCCCCCTAATCCTTGATTCCCCTCTCCTAGGAAAAAGATTATGTGCATTCACCTTATCTTTTCTTCTATTATATCATCCTTCAACATCTTTCACACCAAGGAATAAAGTCTTAGCCTGCCCACGCTCTCCTTTTGCTCAGCCCCTCGCGTTCTGGCGATATCTTCTCTGCATCCTTTCCAAGAGCAGGGTGACCAAAACACAATACTCCAAGTGCGGGCTCATCAACGTCTTGTACAACTATAATATGATATTCTGACTTCAACAGTGCATTCAGAAAGTATTCAGACCCCTTCACTTTTTCCACATTTTGTTACGTTACAGCCTTATTTTAAAAGTGATTGCATTCTTTTTTATAATCATCAATCTACACACAATACCCCAGAATGAAGAAGCAAAAACAGGCATTTAGAAATAATTAAAAATAAATATCTGAAATATCACAGTTATATAAGTATTCAGACACTTTGCTATGACACTCAAAATTGAGTATAGCCTCATCCTGTTTCCATTGATTATCCTTGAGATGTTTCTACAACTTGATTGGAGTCCACCAGTGGTAAATTTAATTGATTGGACATGATTAGGAAAGACACACACCTGTATATATAAGGTCCCACAGTTGACAGTGCATGTCAGAGCAAAAACCAAGCTATGAAAACGAAGGAATTGTCTGTAGACCTCCGAGACAGTTTTTGATCGAGACACAGATCTGGGGAAGGGTATAAAACAATTTCTGCAGCATTGCAGGTCCCGAAGAGCACAGTTGGCCTCCATCATTCTTAAATGGAAGAACTTTGGAACTACCAGGGCTCTTCATAGAGCTGGCCGCCTGGCCAAACAGAGCAATCGCGGGAGAAGGGCCTTGTTCAGGGAGGTGACCAAGAACCCGATGGTCACTCTGTGGAGATGGGAGAACCTTCCAGAAGGACAATATATGCAGCACTCCACCAATTAGGCCATATGATAGAGTGGCCAGACGGAAGCCATTCCTCAGTAAAAGGCACATGACAGCCCGCTTGGTGTTTGCCAAAAGGCACGTCTTGAGCCTGTCCCACTTACGCGATTTGTCGGTTGACTGCCGGCGACTGTCAGAGTGGAACACACACACACACACACACACACACACACACACACACACACACACACACACACACACACACACACACACACACACACACACACACACACACACACACACACACACACACACACACACACACACATCGCGAAGGCGGGGGCCAGGGCAAGCAGGGGCAGCGCTGTCTGAAATTCACACGGTGCAAACCCAAGGTGATACAGACACACACCACGATGAACAGAAAGGTTGGCGCTGTAATTAGCACAGTGTATGGTATGACATTTAAAAGAGGGGGGGAGAAAGAGTGGAGACGACTTTTAAGAAGCCAGACAACTTTTAATAAGCCAGAGATACACAGCTGTGAAGTTTGGCGGACATTTAACATTACCGGTAGGTTATCCTTGGTTCTGTAAACTCCTACTTACGTTTCTTTTTCCGCAATGAGCCAATGAAAATGACCGGTCAGCAAAGGCGAGTAACTAAAACTACCTATGACTACCTACAACTACATGGCGACCCCACTACAACTGCACCTACGACTACAGGATCATCGATTATCTCCATGGTGACCAATTGTTGGTCGCAGAATTTTTTTTAACATGCTGAAAGATTTGCGGCGAGCATACTGAGGCCGTGACTAGTTCCCAGAATGCGGGAACTCCTCGCGACCATGAAGGAGTTTCACCAGAGACTCACCAGAGACCACCGCCAGAGTCTCCTGCACTCATCTAAAAAGTCGCCTAAGTGGGACAGGCCCATAAAGGACTCTCAGACCATGAGAAACAAGATTTTCTGGTCCAATGAAAGCAAGATTGAACTCTTTGGCCTGAATGCCAAGCGTCACGTCTAGAGGACACCAGGCACCGCTCATCACGGTGAAGCATGGTGGTGACGGCATCATGCTGTGGGAATGTTTTTCAGTGGCAGGAACTGGGAGACTTGTCAGGATCGAGGGAAAGATGAATGGATCTTGACATTTAGTCAGAGGGTGGTGAATCTGTGGAATTCAATAAAATTGCAGGCCATTAGGCCAATTCGGTCCTTCACCCCATTCACAGTGATCATGGCTGATCATCCACAATCAGTACCCCGTTCCTGCCTTCTCCCCATATCCCCTGACTCCGCTATCTTTAAGAGCTCTATCTACCTCTCTCCTGAAAGCATCCAGAGAATTGGCCTCCACTGCCTTCTGAGGCAGAGAATTCCACAGATTCACAATCCCCTGAAAATGTTTTTCCTCATCTCTGTTCGAAATGGCTTACCCCTTATTCTTAAATTCATTACCACAGACGGCTGTGGAGGGCAAGTCAATGGATATTTTTAAGGTGGAGACTGACAGATTCTTGATTAGAACGGGCATCCAGGGTTATGGGGAGAAGGCAGGAAAATGGGATTAGGAGGCAGAGATTAGCCCTGATTGAATGGTGGAGTAGACTTGATGGGCCGAATGGCCTAGTTCTGCTCCTAGATCTTATGATCTACCGACGATGCCACTTTTGAAGAACTATGTGCTTGCACTCCTAGAATGACTTCCCTAAATACAACACCTCACACTTATCTGAGTTAAACTCCATTGGACATTCTTTGGCCCACTGTCACAGCAGATCTAGCTGTAATTCTTGCTAACCATTTTCATTCAGTATAATTCCACATATTTTAATGTTATCTGCAAATTTCAAGTGGTTTCAGGCAGGCCAAACAATTCATTTCTCTTTCCATTTCAATTTCAAGCACAGGGCAGGCCAAACAACTCATTTCATTTTCCAGTCCGAAGAGCAACCTTCCACCACCATCCTCTGCTTCCTACCATGCAGCCAATTCTCTATCCAGTTGGCTAACTCTCCCATGGTTTCCTAACCTCCCAGAGCAGCCTACCATGTGCAACCTTATCAAAGACCTTGCTGGTTCATATGGACTATGTCTACGATTCTTCCCTCATCAACCTTTTTGGTTACTTCTTCAAAAAACATCTTCCATACACAAAATCATGCCTACAAGCCCTAATCAACCCCTGTCTATTCAAATGCATGTATATCTTGTCTCTCAGAATCTTACAATAACTTTCCTACCACAGATATTAGGCTTACTGGTCTATAGTTCCCAGGTTTTTTCTTTGCAGCTCATCTTGAATGGAAGTACAACATTAGCTGTCCTCCAGTCCTATGGCATCTCACCTGTGTCTAATGATGTTTGATATTTATCAGGCAGGACTTCTGGCAATTCTTTCTCTAGTTTTTCTCAATGCTTCCCAACATTTTATTTTACATCTCATCTCTAAATTTGGTAGGGAAAGGTTAGTTTATAACTATGTTATTGATGGTGAAGCTCAAAATATCTTGATGGTGAACATCTTGGTAAACTCTACCAAACCAATGGATCAGGGTGATCTCTTTGCTCAACCCTCAAGCCTCATCCCTGGTTGTATTAGCTAATTTAATATTGAATGAGTAAACATAGAAACATAGAAACATAGAAATTAGGTGCAGTAGGCCATTCAGCCCTTCGAGCCTGCACCGCCATTCAATATGATCATGGCTGATCATCCAACTCAGTATCCCGTACCTGCCTTCTCTCCATACCCTCTGATCCCCTTAGCCACAAGGGCCACATCCAACTCACTCTTAAATATAGCCAATGAACTGGCCTCAACTACCCTCTGTGGCAGAGAGTTCCAAAGACTCACCACTCTCTGTGTGAAAAAAGTCTTTCTCATCTCGGTCTTAAAGGATTTCCCCCTTATCCTTAGGCTGTGACCCCTTGTCCTGGACTTCCCCAACATCGGGAACAATCTTCCTGCATCTAGCCTGTCCAACCCCTTAAGAATTTTGTAAGTTTCTATAAGATCCCCTCTCAATCTCCTAAATTCCAGAGAGTATAAACCGAGTCTATCCAGTCTTTCTTCATAAGACAGTCCTGACATCCCAGGAATCAGTCTGGTGAACCTTCTCTGCACTCCCTCTATGGCAATAATGTCCTTCCTCAGATTTGGAGACCAAAACTGTACGCAATACTCCAGGTGTGGTCTCACCAAGACCCTGTACAACTGAAGTAGCATCTCCCTGCCCCTGTACTCAAATCCTTTTGCTATGAAAGCTAACATACCATTCGCTTTTTTCACTGCCTGCTGCACCTGCATGCCTACTTTCAATGACTGGTGTACCATGACACCCAGGTCTCACTGCATCTCCCCTTTTCCTAATCGGCCACCATTTAAATAATAGTCTGCTTTCCTGTTTTTGCCACCAAAGTGGATAACCTCACATTTATCCACATTATACTGCATCTGCCAAACATTTGCCCACTCACCCAGCCTATCCAAGTCACCTTGCAGTCTCCTAGCATCCTCCTCACAGCTAACACTGCCCCCCAGCTTAGTGTCATCTGCAAACTTGGAGATATTGCCTTCAATTCCCTCATCCAGATCATTAATATATATTGTAAATAGCTGGGGTCCCAGCACTGAGCCCTGCGGTACCCGACTAGTCACTGCCTGCCATTGTGAAAAGGACCCGTTTACTCCTACTCTTTGCTTCCTGTTTGCCAGCCAGTTCTCTATCCACATCAATACTGAACCCCTAATACCGTATGCTTTAAGTTTGTATACTAATCTCTTATGTGGGACCTTGTCGAAAGCCTTCTGGAAGTCCAGATATACCACATCCACTGGTTCTCCCTTATCCACGCTACTAGTTACATCCTCAAAAAATTCCACAAGATTCGTCAGACATGATTTACCTTTCGTAAATCCATGCTGACTTTGTCCAATGATTTCACCACTTTCCAAATGTGCTGCTATCCCATCTTTAATAACTGACTCTAGCAGTTTCCCCACTACCGATGTTAGACTAACTGGTCTGTAATTCCCCGTTTTCTCTCTCCCTCCCTTCTTAAAAAGAGGGGTTACATTTGCTACCCGCCAATCCTCAGGAACTACTCCAGAATCTAAAGAGTTTTGAAAGATTATCACTAAGCGGAGCAATAATTGAAGCAGTAAGAGCAGGTCAGGGATAATCGAAAAAATGAACCATTATACAGGAGTTGAGGTAGCAAGACATCGGAGTTGGCACTTATAGCAAATATTAGTACTTAATAATTTAGGGTAATTAAACAGTGACTGATTGCAATGCCTGTCCAAATCAAAAATAGTACAAGTGCGCTTGATAAAAGTTGAATTAGAAATACATTATGGTGAGGATGTACACTCACCTCTTTAATTGACATAGGTAAAAGGCATAAAATTAACATAAAATTAAATCATCTGCACTCGCATTAAAAATATTTAGCACTATAACAAATCATTGGCACTGCTAAGGAAATTATCTTAAACGATGAGTCACTCGAATTCTCTGAGATGGCTGTTAGCGTTCAATCTCTGAGTACATTCAAGACAAAGATAATTGGTTTTTGGGCTCAGTGGAAATGAAGTTCAGTTCAGCTTAGTTTATTGTCACGTGTTCCGAGGTACCGTGAAAAGCTTTTGTTGTGTGGTAACCAGTCAGCAGAAAGACAATACATGATTACAATCGATCCATTTACAGTGTATAGATACATGACAAGGGAATAACGTTTAGTGCAAGATAAAGCCAGCAAAGTCCAATCAAGGATAGTCCGAGGGTCATCAAAGAGGTAGATAATAGTTCAGCACTTTTATATTCCGGACGGCAGAATGAATACCAACTTACACGCAGACTGCCAGGATCACGAGAGAGAGGTTTATTACCTAACATTCCCTACTTATATACAATACCAACTCATTAACATATACATGAATGTGCATGACTACATTACACTGCTCTCCTTTTTTTAATCATTAAATCTAAGTACACAGTTACAATTTTGTTGTTGTGATATTTGATTTAAACCAGTATTCATGAAATCTGAAATGATAAATATAATATATTTATTTTACATATCTACTCTTTTTTGTTTAACTTGTGGAGTGAGTTATTTAATTTACAAACCTAATCTGACTACTGGTTTACGGATCCTGCCTGATCACCTAACAGTAACAGGTGTAACAGGTTTAGGTGTTGACTCAACTGTTGGTTTGTTTGGCTCTGTTTTAGTACCCTGACTTTAACAAGAAGAATCTGTTTCTTTGTCTGTACTAAGTGAACTTTGTGTTTCAATCACAGTGGTCTCTTCCAACTCACTTTCAGATTAAAACTCAGGGATTAAGACTTCATGCTCAGTTTTTGGTTCATCTTTGGCTGGAATCATTTGATCAACTTGAACACTCTTGATCCTATCTCCAACTTCAACTAAGTATCTTTTTGTTCCACACACTTCCACTATTTTCCCAACATCCCATTTGTCTCGACTGGACTTGTTGGGAAGACTGAGTACACGAACCTGCTCACCTGGCTTGAAGTACCTTGTAGAGGCGCCTGCTGGCGCACGCAGATATCGAACCCGGCGTTCGGAAGCCACGGTCACATGACTCGGGAGGGGCTGCTGTTTTCGTGCAGTTTCACTTTCGCACCACAGTTGTTTTGCTGACCACCGTTGTGATCAGACGTGTATGCAGAGACCTGTTTGCTAAGGAGCGAGCGTTCAATAAAAACCATTCCGAAAACTTGGTCGTCGTTTCTGCATCTGCTAAAACCTCTCCTTTTTGTGGGAGTCAAAATGACGTTTTTGACTTAACTGTTTTTGCTCAAGTCTCAAGGCCAAATTGGGTTGAACTAGACTTAAGCGTATTCTTAGCCTTCTCTTCATCAACAGTTCTGCAGGTGAGTAACCCGTTGTGTGTTGTGTGGTTCTGTACTTCAGCAAGAAACTAGCCAAACGATTTTTCATGCTGAGCTTTTAACCACCCTGCAAAAACCTGTTTCTTGAGAACATCTTTGACAATTCTAACAGACCTTTCCACTGGCCCGCCCGTTGGAGGCTGGATGGTATGGGGGAACAAGTGTGTGTTTTACACCATTCCGCTGCATGAACTCTTTGAACCGTTCTGAACGAAACTGAGGCCCGTTATCAGAAGCAAGTTCTTCCGGTAACCCATGGCATGCAAAAATGGATCTCAACTCATCTATGGTACGCTCAGTAGTAGTGCTTGACCCCATATGCTTAACCTCAATCCATTTGGAATGACTATCTACTAATACCAGAAAGTGATCATTACCCTTTTCACAAAAATTTACGTGAACTCTCTGAAAAGGTCTACTTGGCCATGACCGGGGTTGCAGTGGTGTTTTTGGTGGTTTACTCCAGCAATTTTGGCTGACGCTACATTTGCTCACAAGTGACTCGATGTCACTGTCAATACCAGGCCAATACACCAAACCTCTGGCAATTGACTTCATGCTTACTATGCCAGGATGTCCGGCATGAAGTTCATTCATAATTTTGTTTCTCAAAGACTCTGGTACAACCACTCTGTAACCACACTTAATGGATCCCAGCTCACATGATAATTCATGGCGTTGATTATGGAAAGGCTTCGGCTCTGAGTTCAGAACTGAGTTCAGTCCACTATCGATTTCAGTCCAACCGTTCAATGTCTGTTCATAGACCCACTTCAGCACAGTGTCTCTCTCTGTTTCTGCTGCAATTTCTGTTGCAGTCACTGGAAAGTCTCCATCTAGAACTTGCATTGTGTAGATTGAGTTCTCACTTCCCATGTCAGAGTTCTCATGGGGCAACCGGGACAATGCATCGGCAACTGCGTTGCACTTGGAGCTTCTGTACTCCACTTTGTAGTCATACTGGGACAGCAAAATTGCCCGGCGCTGCATCCTTGATGCTGCCATGGAAGGTATTGCTGACTTGGGAACAAGTATCACTAGTAGTGGCTTGTGATCAGTGACTAGGGTGAATGGTCTGCCGAGAAGAATCTGATGGAATTTCTTGATTCCGAACATAATGCTGAGTGCTTCCTTTTCTATCTGTGCATAATTGCTTTTACTCTGTGATAGGGTGTGGGAGCCAAAACCAATAGTCTTTTCCTGACCGTCATTCATTACATGGGAGATCACTACACCTACACCATAACTTAAAGCATCAATAGCAAGTTTCAACTCGCGTGTTGTATCGTAGTGAACAAGGAGTTTGTCACTTGTCAAGTTTTCCTTGCAGATGTCATATGCACGTTTGCTGTTCCTTTCCACACGTCCATTTCACATCTTTTTGAAGCAGATGATGTAGTGGCTGCAGCACAGTTGCTAAATCTGGAAGGAATCGTGCGTAGAACTGCACCATCCCAAGGCATGATCATAGCTCTGACACATGGTTGGGTTTTGGAGCATTCACTATTGCTTCAACTTTCACCTTCACAGGGCGAAGTCCGTTGGCATCTACTTTGAGTCCAAGATAGATCACCTCTGACTGCGCAAATGCACATTTACTTTGTCGCAGTTTGACATTGTGGCAGTTCAGTTGTGTGAGAACTTGCTCAAGGATTTCCAGTTCTACCATGCCCTCTGTGAATATCAGTAGGTCATCCTGGTTGCACACACAGTGCAGAATGCCTTGTAACATTTTGTCCATGACAGACTCAACATTTTTCAGGGAGGATTTCACACCATAGGGCAGCTTTGTATATGAATGTTTGTTGATAGTCAAGTACCACTGACTTCCCTTGTCGACATTGAGTTGGGCGTAAGCGTGAGACAAATCTAGTTTAGTGAAGACTTTTGCTCAGCTAAGTTCTGCGTACAGATCTTGCGAGGTTGGTAACAGATATTGTTTGTCATCAACGGCTTGGTTGATTGTGACTTTGTAGTCACCACATAGTTTTGTCGGCCTTGGGTACGGCCACATTTGGCGTTGCCCAGTTACTCTGGTCTGTCTTCACGAGTACTCCTCCACTTGTTGCTTTAGTGCATATGGTACAGGTCTTGGTCGACAATACACAGGTCTCACATCTTGTTTAAGTCGAATGTGTGCAGAGTACCCTGTTTTCCCGTGTAACAGTCAGCAAAAATGTTTGCATATGATGTTTTCGAGACGTGATTTGGACAATACGACGCTGAAAATGTTCTTCCAGTCTAACTCTATTCTACTCAGCCAATCCTTTCCAAGGAGGGTTGATTTATATCTGTAGCTGGCCACTATGATGGGCAGTGTAACCATTATGCTGAACTTTACAGTTAATTTGTCCACATGTCTCCAAAACTTCGCCCGAGTAGGTTCTCAGCTTGACCTTACTCTCAAACAATGGTATCTGTGGGAACTTTGTTTCATGCAGGTCTTTGCTCATGATCGAACAATCTGCTGGTGTGTCAATACACATATCGATTAATTGTTCATTTATCAATAGTTTAGTTTGAAAGTCCTTGCCTTGGCTGGTTGTAGGCTTATCGATGTTGGTTGCATAAATGGTGTACAACTCAAGTTCATTTACGTCTGGGTTTACCTCTATGTTGTGAACTCCTCTCTGGTGTTGTCGCTTGATTCCCGCAGATTGTTGGTTTCCTGTTTTAAGCTTGGCCCGACATGCTGAGGCGATATGGCCTTTCTTCTGGCAGTTATAGCACTTGGCAATTTTGAACTGACAAAATTGGGATGAGTGATTACCATTGCAATGATGACAACTGGCTGAACTCGGCTCCCCGCCATACTTTGGGTTTGGTTTAGCACCTCTTGGTTTGGCCATAGGCACTGCCTTGTCACTGTAAATGGCCACTGCTGTCCTTGGTGGACAAAACTCGAGAGCATTCTTTGATTCCATCTCCAGATTGTGGTAGCAACCTTGCATGCTTTCTCAAATGTAAGATCTGGAGTGTTCATGAGTTTGGACTGAATTTGTTCATCCACTAAACCACAAACAAATCTATTGCGTAGTGCGTGTCCGAGAAAGGTTCCAAAGTTACAGTGCAAAGTTAAGTTTTTCAACGCAACAATGTACTCATTGATTGTCTCATTCTGCTTCTGGTTTCTAGTGCCAAATTTATACCATTCTGCAATTTCCAGAGGCTTTGGGTTGAGGTGCTCCTCCAACTTCTTCATAATGTCATTGAATGGCACGTCTATTGCCTTTAAGGGCGCAAGGAGATTCACGAGTGTGCCGTACACCTCAGGACCGATCTCCGTGAGCAGAATCGCTTTCATGCGTTCGCAAATGGCCTTATTTGTTTCAGTCACTACCTCTCCTTCACCACTAATCTCCATTATGTTATTTACCCTAAAAAACATGTGCTCTCTCCATATAGGAGCTGAACGGCTCTCTACTCTTGTCAAAAGTGCCAAGGTTTCCGATGTGTACGCTGCCTTCGTGTCGTTCTCTTTTTTTTAAAGTCCGTTCAAAAACCCCGATTTCCTGTCTGTTCTGGTGTAACAATTTACCTAAAACTTAGCTGTACAAAGGCTATTCAGCTTAAGGAACTTGACAAAAAAAACTCAGTCTAAAATGTTATACAATCCCAAGGACGACATCTTGCCACATAGACACAACATAGAGATAGCCTGACAAACTCTCGCCGACTGCTGTTTTAAACTACAGTCCCCTGCATAGAAGGATCTGCGGCCTATCGTGTCCGGCTTGCAAACAACTGTGACACAATTCCGTATTTACTGTTTAAAATGTTAAACAATCTTGCATGTTGCAAAACAGTCCTGCACTGTATTGAAAGGATGAGTTCACAAACTCTATCCCATCCACGTCACCAATTTTGTTATATTCGGGACGGCAGAATGAAATAACAACTTACACACACGTTGCCTGGGTCACGAGAGGGTTATTACCCAACATTCCCTGCTTATAAACAACACCAACTCATTAACATATACATGAATATGCATGAATACATTACACTGCTCTCCTTTTTTAAAGTATTAAATCTAAGTACAAACAGCTCTCTGGTTGTGGTAGGATGATTCAATTGCCTGATAACAGTTGGGAAGAAACTGTTGCCAAATCTGGATGTGTGCGTTTTACACTTCTATACCTTTTCCCTGATGGGAGAGGGGAGAAGAGGGAGTGACCAGGGTGTGACTTGTCCTTGATTATGCGGTTGGCCTTGCCAAGGCAGCGCGAGGTATGAAAGTCAATGGATGGATTTTCCGCAAGGTTAATGTATTGTATATATTTATCATTCGAATAAAGTATATTTTGAAATTTAAAAAAAAATGAAAGTCAATTGAAAGAAGGTTGGTTTGTGTGATGGTCTGCGTCCACAATTCGCTGCAATTTCTTGCGGTCTTGGATGAAGCTGTTCCCAAACCAAGCTGTATTGCATCCTGATAAAATGCTTTCTATAGTGCATCTGTAGAAGTTGGTGAGAGTTGTAGGGGACATGCCAAACTTCCTAAGCCTTCTAAGTAGGGGTGTTGGTGTGCGGGGATATGGGGATCAGGTGTGAAAGCGAAAAGGGTGGAAAATCAGCCATTAGCCTACAGACTGTCAGAACTGATTCAAGAGGCCATATGGTCTACTTCCATTTCTAATGGTTTATGTTCACATGTGTAATTGTGTTTAATATTCAAGATTGTGATTACCAGTTGCCATATCTGAGTTATCTCCTGATTTGGTCTGGTCTCCAGACACCCAATCCCTGGGCTCTGCATGTGCGTTTGGTGTCTGTAACTTGATTAAAATTCCCAGGTACAGAAGGGTCTTGATCAAAAATGTCACTTTATCCACGTTCTCCAGGGATGCTGCCTGACCTGTCAGCTACTCCAGCACTTGTGTCCTTTTGTGTAAACCAACATCTGCAATACCTTCTTTCTACACTTGTTCAACTTGCATCAACTTGTTCAGTAGGCCTTTGCACTGTCTATGAAGCACTTTGGCCCACAGTCCAGAAAGACCAAAACAGTTCTTAACTAGATTGATTTTTGTTACATTAAAATACATGGTCTTGTGTTTCAAAAAATAATTAGCTCGATTCCTGATCAAAATCATTCCCCCGAATTGTTTCCTGAGTCAGATGTCTTTGTTGGTATAGACGTGTATTCAAAAATGGCCACTGCACAAACTAACAGAAGCTTCCTCCATGCTGTGAAGAGTACAGCAAGACTTACATTCAGACAAGGGAGAAAATAAAATCAGGGTACACAAAGTCTGAAGAAGGGTTTCGGCCCGACACGTCGCCTATCTCCTTCGCTCCTTAGATGCTGCTGCACCCGCTGAGTTTCTCCAGCTCTTTGTGTACCCTCGATTTTCCAGCATCTGCAGTTCCTTCTTTAACAAATAAAATCAGGGCATTAGTATGCTCTGATATCATCCACTTTGGTAGTAGATGATCCACAAATGAGAGCACTTCCAAGGCTCTCAATTATATTTATTCCTCATCCACCAGTGCCGGAACAGATTTAATGATTCATTTACCCCATTTGCTGATTGAGTGTATTTGCCTTGTGCAAATTAGCAGTTTCATTCCCCATGTGACTACATATCACAAAATAATTCACTGACTGTGAAGTTTGTTGGAACAATACGAGACTGAAATGCGCAAAATATGCTAATATTTCATAAGTTCTGCCTAGTCAACAACAGTCCATGAAACATCTACAGTCTACAGTGATCGCAACTACGCAGTGACAAGGGCACATCTATCAATCATTGAAGCTTTGTGAAGTTAGGTGATATTTTAAATTAACCAGTAGATTAACATCTACCAGAGCTGTGCAATTACTTTCATAAAAAACATGGGGGATTATGACCGTTTAATCCAAATAAATATTAGGTTCAGATCAAAATTATAATTTAAATGTATTGGTTCCCATCTCAAACTAATTAAAGTAAACCCACACATTCTCTCTGTGGATCATCTGATCATTGTCATGAAATCACACCCAGATAATTGTAAAATAATTATTTGGCATTATTTAGCAGGAAATGGTGTTTATGAAAACATTGTGACATAAATAGCAACAGGGCAGAATTACTGTAGTTATTCCCCCCCCCCCCCCGCCACCTATTTTCCCCTTATAATTATTTTCCACATCAGGCCAGTCTCACCAGTGCAGTTCTGAAAAAAGACTACCAATGAACAATTTAGCTTCAACTTAATAGAAACAAGGAACTGCAATTGCTGCTTTATACAAATAAACACAAAATGCTGGAGTAAGTCTGCGGGCCAGGCAGCATCTCTGGATAACGTGGATGGGTGACGATTCAGGTCGGGTCCCTGCACCTAGTTTCTATGTTTCAGCTTTAACTTTCATCATCTTTATATGGTGCAACTCGGCACACCACTGGAACCATCTGCAGAACAAGAGATTTAAACCCAAGGCCCCATTGCTATATGGTGCATGGCGACATACCTCTGGGAATGTGGTAATCATCCATTCATTAAATCCTTAAATGAAAGCTCATTTTCTCAGGTAGCAAAATGACATTTGCCAAATAATTCAATTTATTTTTCCATTAAAGAATAACTTGATTCAAAATAAATCATTTCACAGTAGCAAGGTAATTGTCCCTTTGAGCTGTAACTGTAGCCATTAATAATAAAAAATGTCTTAAAAGTAGAATGTCATTTTTAATCTTGTACCATTGAAATATGATGCAATGGTTTGCTGCTTATCAATCTACCACACTTCTATTATCTCGAGTTGGCCTCATGGTACAAACTTCCTCAAATAAACCAGCTCCTAACTTAATAGTGACGCCCCAAGCAGTGAGGGCCTTATTGATCATAAATCCCTACAGAAATGCCTCAAGGGATCTGTCAAAGAGCTTGAATATTTTTGACAGCTGAGAAA
This sequence comes from Okamejei kenojei, assembly GCA_035221665.1. NCBI lineage: Eukaryota > Metazoa > Chordata > Chondrichthyes > Rajiformes > Rajidae > Okamejei > Okamejei kenojei. The sequence goes on from CM069162.1 coordinate 7,251,439, forward strand.
CTGCATACGCTGACACTGAAGAGGGTAAATATTTTATCACATATGTTTATGTTGTGGTGTGTATAATAGTAACCTGTTCGAAGTTTGATCTTTATTTTATGAGGAGTTACGATGAGGGATTACGTGAAGAAGCCCCGCCAGGCGCACACGCATACTTCAAAGCAGCGGCGTGAAAAACACAGAAACCAATAGCCGAAGTAAGATAGTAAGGCTCACAGAAGACTAGAACTACCAGATGATCGTTTAGATTATGAGGGTCGGGAGCGGAGGGCACGTAATCCCTCATCATATCTCCTCATAAAATAAAGATCAAACTTCGAACAGGTAAGTTCTCGTTTAATCTTACTATTTTACTTCGGAGTCACGTGACTGACTACGTGAAGATTTTACAGCTCTGTGATTTTCATGCCGTAGATTTACTCCATAGGGCACACTGCTTCAGTTGACACAGTGGTGAATAAATAATATATCGAACATTGCTTCAAATTATTCAATAACTATGTTAATAATATAATAACAAGGAAAGTAAAAACCCCTCTATCCCAGGGGAAAATTACAACAAATGATATGAAAGAATCAAAGCAAACAAATTGAACAGAACACAACATAGCATGTGCAAACCCTGGCACTGTGACAACAGGTTTATCATAAATCTAGAAGTTACTTCTTTATACCATCCTGCGGCCTCTAGAATTTGGTCGAGCGGCATGTCCTGCGCCTTTGCCGCGGACATTGATGCCGCCCTTGTGGAGTTGAGATTTAACACAGGAGTGTGAACTCCAGCTAAATACAGAACCTGTTTTAACCATCTAGAATAGTTTATACTGTCACTTTTTTATTTTATTTTTTTTTAAACTTTTTTTAAATTTTGTGGGTAATGAGCATTGGCGTATCACAATTTCGGAGACCCTTAGTTACTTTAATATATTGAGTCAGATGCTTAACCACACACAATGTTTGGTCGACAGGGTATGCTTTAAAGATGACCTTGGTTCCAGCCTTCACTGGCTTGCTTTGCTTGCTTAGATCATCGACATAAAAAGTAATTTTATCTAGACAACTGCATACAATCTAAGCGCAACATTTGCAATGTTTGTACTCATTGTGCTGATACTAATGACATGAGCATTACCACTTTAAATATTAAGTTCTGAAAAGACAGTGACGTAATTGGAGCCCACTGCCGAAGCAATGTGAGAATTATACTGACATCCCAGATTTCTGTATATCTGGGTTTGGTAGGATTTTATTAACATTCCTCTCATAAATCGGGATATTAATGGGTGAACCCGATAGATTGTTGTTCTGAATTTTGTCCTAAATAGGAGGACAAAGTACTCCAAGCACTATTAATGGCACTATATCTCAGTTGCAACATAGCAAGGAACTCCAATACATCCGATATGTTTGCAGTATAAAATATATCTGACTGTATACAAAAGATTTCCCATTTCCTTATATGAGACATATATTGTATCTTAGTGCTATCTCTCCAAGCTGCAGTCCTATCCGACAGTCCATCAGAACCTGCAGATCAACAATTAATACGATCATGTAATGGATGACTTCTCCTGTACTGGATGTACCAACAATTACTGCAGCTGGGGATTGTCATGAATGGCTGAGTCATCTTCTGATAAATCGGGATGTTGGTATTGATAAATGGGAACAATGGCTGTGTAGACCAGTTTGGAACCACCAAACGCCTGCGGCGGAGTCTTGCTCTATTTTGGTGAGACATTGCCTAATCAGGCAAAATGGGGAAACATAGATGATTATACTTCCCCAATGTAGCGAGTAAGAATCCACCGCTACTGCTCCTGGGTCTGGCTCCTATGACATATTTAGGCAACTGGAGATTTAATCTGGACGCAAACTGATCAATATTTGGTACCCATACCAATTGACAATCTTTTTGAACTTTTGGATTTAACATCCAATCTGTATTGTTATTGAACTTTTGTGATCTGTTGTCTGCCACAATATTTCTCTCCCACAGCTGTGGTATTGTCTACTTGTAAATGAACATGTAAGTCATTCATTGTAGAACAATAAGCTATAAATGCATAAAACACCCCCAATAGCTCCAAGTAATTGATAACATGTGTTAGGAGGATTAATCGTCTTGGACAGTCCATCACCACCTCAACTGGTGGCGCTGTCCTTACCTCCCCATCTGAGAGCACTCCCATCAGTTTGTAATACCACTGAAGGTTGCTGAACCAAAATATATTCTAGTAACTTGTGCAACATTGAGAATCCACCATTGCAATTCAGCTAAAGCTTTAGTTGGTAACTGCATGGACCTATCAAATGACCTGCATGCTTTTTATTTTATTTTTACTTTTATTATTTTTTATTATTTAGATATATCTTAATTTTTTTTAATTTTTTTTTTACTTTATATTTTTAGGGCTCTTAGCAGACTTTGATAATGCAGAGGTCCAAAATGCGATACCTTTTTACCAATACCCGTAGCTACTTCTCAGATGGAGGGATAAGGTCTCTCAGCGAGACAAGTACAGACATTTGTAATATCCCCAACCTTATCTGTTAGCAAGTTACTGACATATCAACTGAATTAATGACAACCCCAAATAATCAATTTGGGATGGCTGTAACTTAGATGTTGTTGGATGGAGAGAACCCTAGCCTTTCAATAGGCTTATGGTTGCTGAAACCAATTCTTCAACTGTCTCCTGAGTGGCATTTACAATTAACATATCCTCTCGATAAACCATTACAATGTGATTCTGAGCCCTCAGTAACACCAGTGCTGGTTTCAATAATTATGTGAACAGGCTGAGAGCTTAAGTTAACCCATTAGGTAATTCTTTAAATTGCCTCGGCTGACCCATCGAATTAACTTAAAGTAACTGTGATAATGATGCATTGGTACTGAATAATAAGGTATCTTTTTTTTTTAACGTCTATAGTACCATATAGCAGCCTTGTGATAACAACTGCGTTACAGTGTTGAAGGTATACTTTATTAAATGCCTATACTGAACATATGAATTAAGTTTGTGAGGTCCAGAATGATTCTGCAACCCCCATCTTCTTCTGTCTGGGATATATTTTCTACCTGATGAGTTTCTGGTGCAGCAAACACCAGCCCGATCAATATTATGCAGCATCATTCATTATAAAACAATTGTAATCTTACACCCAACCAGAGGTTGTACCCCAGAAGTTCTATGTGTGATGGAATAAAGTTACTGTACCACCATAATTGAACTAGAATTGCTTTGGCAGATTTTCACCAATAATTAATCTGGTTATTGTTTGTCCTACATAGTCCTGCATTTTTGGGTATAATGTTGGCCAAATGGCAATTTTCATCATACAATTAGGTTCGAATAGGCACTGCAGAGTAACGCAAGCCTGTCTTATAAGTTTTGGACATTTATCGACCCTTGTATGTCTTCCCCAAATGCAGTGATGCCAACTGATATCAGCTAGAGGACATGCTGGAAACATATTTCCTGCCCTGGCATCATAACACTCATGGGTGCCCAAATTACTGAGTTTACTGTTGGCACCCTGAGTGAGGCACAATAGACAGGTGTTTAATATATTTACTGTTTCAGTCATAACAGTTTCTTGGAGCAGCTGAGAAACCAAACATTGTTGGCAACCAGGTCTCATCCATAGCCTCACCAGTCCATACCGATATAGCAAACTTGATGCTACATCAGGAACACCCGGAGCGTGGCTCTTGTGCTCTGGTGTATACACATAAGTAGGGACACCAGCTTCAGGGTCAGTCTCCTCCTGCCCTGGTACTCCCGAGTCTTGCTCTAGGAGACGTCATTCAGACCTAAACAAGGCCGGAGAGTCAGATTCCCTTTTTTTTTAAACAGGCACCATACTCAGTGTATGGAACTCCTTCTGAGGCTGCCTGGGAATCTCTGGGTCTTTGGACCCTTGACTGATTAACGTTTAGAGCATTTTAGTCTTGCTCTAGGGAGACCTCATCCAGACCTAAGAAGGCACTGGAGAGTCAGATTCCTATTTTTTTACAGGCACCATACATAGTGTATTGAACTCCTTCAGAGGCTGCCTGGGAATCTTTGGGTCTTTGGACCCTGGACTGAGTAAAGTGTGGAGCATTTTCTCCATTTCTAGTCTCCCCCACATTCTTGTCCTCTCTTGGAGGAGAGTAACTTTATTTACATTTCCTTGTGTATTTGTGCATAATCATATATGTTCATGTTTAGAATTATAGATTCTGACAGGCACATTTACTTGCAGAATATTTATATTACTCTCAGTATTACAGTTCTCCCAATATAAGGGTTGATGTGGCTGTATTGGGTATAATACTTTGTACCCATCTCTCTGCCTCTGCTGGCCCCAGAATCAAACCTTTGTATTTAACCTGCTTGTTCTCTCAGCAGGGATGAAAGTTTAATAATGCACATATCATACACATCAAACTAAGGAACTGCGTCTGGTAACCACATACTCAGAGCAGACCTTGTATGCTTACTGTAGATGGTTTATATGCAACCAATAATATAGTTACCTCACTCCCATTAACCCCGCCCAGTTAACATCAATCATAACGCCTTCCCCTCAGTAGGAAAAATGTAGCCGGTGCTTGAAGGTGTATGTAATACCCAGTGCTATCATTAAAAGATGTTGCACACTTAAGAGCTTGTAAAGTTTTCATTTACATGGTGTCAGAAGTGGAAGATACTTGCGTCTCCTGTTTATCGGTTTTTATTTCTTTTTTTTGATTTGTGTTTTTTGTGCTTTTGATCTCTTTGGCCATGGCGTCCTCTTGCAGAAAGCCCGAGCAGCTTGTCTTTGATGCTGACATCTCTGAGCGCTGGGCTACGTTTGAATTTGATTTCACACACTTTGTCAACGTCGCACACCGCGCTGATCCTGACTCCCTTAAAGCTTCCCTCCTACTCAACCTTGTCGGACCTGATGCCATGAAGAGAGCCAGAACTTTCACCTACGCTCCAGCGGTCCTGGGCGTCGATGATGAGGTGATTACTCCTGCAGAGTCTGCTGACGACCCCGCTTGCCTGCTACGTAAGTTCAGGGAGATTTGTGACCTGCCCTCGAACCGCATTCTAGAGAGGGCACGGTTCTTTACAAGGAGACAGTTGCCTGATGAACCTGTTGAATGTTTTATTGCTGATTTGCGTCATCTCGCCCAGCGGTGCCGTTTTGGCGACATGACAGACCAGCTCACTAGAGACATTTTAGTAACTGGCATGCGTGACCAGAAGCTGCGATGTGAGCTTTTGAGGGATCCGGATCTAACGTTGGACAAAGCTATGCATGCCTGCAGATTGTCTGAGGTCGTTGTTTTGCAAGAGGACCACCGGGACTCGGGCAATAAATCTGTCAACCTGGCTGGGTTTAGGAGCCCACAGCCTCAGGTGGGAAACAATGTTTTTTCTGCCGCGTGCCCGCCCTGGACCTGGCGATGTGCCCCGAAAAAGGTGGCCCGAACTGTAACTACGCACCATAGACTGTCGACGTGTCCCGCCTTTGGTAAAACCTGTAAACTTTTGTAAAAAGCTGAACCATTTCTCAGCCTCCTGTCGCTTACTCCGTTCCCGTGGGAGCCAGGCACAAGCTTCCAGTCCCAGTCTAAACATGCTGGCGCAATCTGATCTCTGTTTCGACTCACAGCCCAATTTAGTTGAATGCAATGGTGCAGAGCCAATTAATTCTGCCGAGGACTCTCATGTGTTTACCCTCCTACAGACACCCGCCCACCGCAATGATCCCTCCGTACCTGTGACTGTCAATGGCGTAACCTTCTCTGCCAAATTAGATACTGGCGCGAAAGTCAATGTTTTGTCCATGAATCTTTTCAACAAGATAAGGAATAATGAGCCTCTGGTTGTTGACGATGCTACCCTGCACGCCTATGGTGGAGAGATTCTAAGGCCTGCGGGGAGGGCCACTTTAACTTGCGTGCTGCAAAAGGCCACAAGAAACCTGGTTTTCTATGTTTTGAACTCTGACTGTGTAACCCTGTTGGGCAACCGTGCGTGCCAGGATCTTGGCCTGGTCTCCTTTGACCGCACGGTCCACAAAGTGCAACTGTCGTTTGACACCGGTTGCTGAATACCAGGACCTGTTCGACGATGACCTGGGGAAGTTACCAGTGTCATACCATATTTCCATTGACCCAAATATACAACCCGTGGTCCGCGCACCTCACAGGGTGTCTCACGCCATGAAGGACAAGGTCGAGGCGATGCTCAACGAGATGGTCGAAAAGGGGGTGCTAGTAGCAGTTAGCGAGCCCACCGATTGGGTCTCCACCATGGTTGCCACGATTAAGAAAGACAAGAACGAGATACGCGTGTGTATCAACCCGAAGGACTTAAACCTTGCCATCAGGCGACCACACTACCCCATGCGGTCTGTTGAGGATGTGGCGGCAAAGGTCGGGCAAGCCACCATCTTTTCGGTCCTAGACGCTAAGAACTCGTTTTGGCAGATCCCGTTGGACAAAGCGTCTTCTGACCTGACGACCTTCGCCACACCGTTCGGCAGATTCAAGTTCCTGCGAATGCCATTCGGCATCAATTCTGCTAGCGAGGTGTTCCAGCGGACGATGGAGCAATTATTCGCGGACCTGCCATGTGCCATCATCGTGGATGATATCCTGGTTTATGGGAAGGACATTGCCGAGCACGACCTGAACCTCCGCCGCGTCCTGGATCGCGCGCGACGGTCGCACTGAAGCTGAATCCCAAGAAGTGCCGGTTTCGTGTCTCAGAGGTCACGTATGTTGGACAAGTTTTCACCCCTAACGGACTAAAGCCCGACCCCTTGAAGGCAGCTGCCATCTCCGAAATGGCAGCCCCCACCGACGTGCCAGGTCTGCAACGATTCTTGGGCATGGTGAACTACCTTGGCAAGTTTATACCAAACCTCAGTGAGCTGAGTGCTCCCCTGCGGCAGCTGACAAAAAAGGATATCGCCTGGGCCTGGCTCCCATATCACCAGCAGGCCTTTACCCGCCTCAAGTCGAAACTGATTAGCACTCCGACGTTGCGGTTCTTCGACGTGGGTCGCCCCATCACCGTCACCTGTGACGCTTCCAAGTTCGGCCTGGGTGCGGCCCTGCCTTCAGTCTGTCGATGGATCGCTGCATCCTGTCTCCTATGCCTCCCGCACCATGGACGGACACCGAGCAGCGGTACGCTCAGATCGAGAAAGAGCTGCTCACGGTGGTGTTCGCCTGCTCCAAGTTCAGAGACTTCCTGTTCGGCAGCAGATTTACGGTCGAAACCGACCACCAGCCACTGGTGACAATCCTGAACAAGCCGATTCACGCTGCCCCTGCCAGGCTGCAGCGTATGATGCTGCAGCTCCAGCGTTTCGACTTTGACATAATCTACAAGAAGGGCACCGAGATGCACATTGCGGACACCCTGTCGCGAGCCCCGCGTACCTCCTGCGCTCGCCACCCCTACGAAACAGAGGACTTGCTCGTACTGGGCGTTAACTTTATTCCCACCAAGCAGCTACAGGTTTTGGCCGAGCACACCGCTGCCGATCCGGTTTTGCAGCAGCTTGCCTCGGTGATTAAAGCAGGGTGGCCAACAAAGCGCTCCACCGCGCCATCTGAAACACAGCCTTTCTTCCTGGTCCGCGACGAACTGGTACTCCAGGATGGCGTTATCGTCAAGGGACATAAAGTTGTGGTCCCGTCCTCCCTGTTTGACTTTTACTTTTGTGCAGCCCACAGCGGACACCCTGGGGTCGATTGCAACACTCGCCACGCTCAGTGCCAATTCTATTGGCCTGGAATGGCCAAATATATCCGAGACCGAGTTTCTGCCTGCTCCACGTGCAACAGTCTTGCGCCACACCAGCAGCGACAGCCCCCTGCTGCAACAGCCCGCCCCCTGCTTTGGCCTGGTCCTCGCTGGCTGCCGACATATTCGAGTGGCGTGGTAACCACTACCTTGTCTTGGTCGACTCGTACTCCAACTGGTTCGAAGTGGTTTGCTGACATCCCTCACGTCGGAGATGGTGATCCGCAAGCTGCGGAAACACTTCTCCACTTTTGGGACCCCGGTCAGGCTGCAGATGACAACGGCAGGCAGTTTACAAGCCGAGAATTCAAAAGCTTTGCCGACAAGTGGAACTTCGTGCATTTCACCAGCAGCCCAGAGTACCCACAGAGCAACGGCCTAGCAGAACGGGCCGTCCGCAGCGCCAAGCTTCTGATGGAACAGGCGCGACTATCCAATTCTGATTTGTATTTGGGATCTCCTGAAACCTCAGGAATGTTTCCAGGGATCCGGCCATGGGGTCACCTGCTCAGCGTCTGATGTCCAGAACTACCAGATCCACCGTCCCGATTGCCCAGCGCCAGCTGAAACCTCGGGTGCTGGAGCCCGCCTTCCGTGCAGAGGCGAATTCAAGAGAAACTGACAGCAGCGGCGTTCCCACGATCGGTCGTGCAGACCACTCGATCCTCTGTTGCCGGACAGGTTGTTCGATTGCAGACCGCCAGTGGTCACTACCGTCTGGCCACCGTGGGTTGGAGTGGCCGACTCACCTCGTTCGTATCTGGTCGACTGTGAGGGTTCCATCTACCGAAGAAGCCGACAACACCTGCTTGCGGTTAATGAGCCACAGCCGCAGCCCCCTGGGCCCTATGCCCCTCCACTCTCCTATCAGCAGCCGGGCTGCCGCCCGGCTGGTGTTCCCTGCATGCCTCGGGTCCCCGTCGCGGGCGCCTCGTTCCCCTCTGCGCGGGTCCCCTGTTGCCGATCGCGGTTCTCCCTCTCCTGTTTCTCCCCACCCCAATGCCCTTCCCTGGTTCCCGGCTGCCTTGCGTCCTCTGCTTCTTCTGCTCTTTCGGGGGGAGGGGGAGACGTCCGTACGCGCTCGGGCAGGATCAGTAAGCCGCCTGTTCGCTACAGCGATTTCGTTTAATTCTGCTGTTTAATTCGGTTGTCGTGACAACAATTGTTTTTTGATTTTCTAAGGGGAAGGATGTAGATGGTTTATATGCAACCAAGTAATATAGTTACCTCACTCCCATTAAACCCCGCCCAGTTAACATCAATCATAACGCCTTCCCCTCAGTAGGAAAATGTAAGCCGTGCTTGAAGGTGTATGTAATACCCGTGTGCTATCATTAAAAGATGTTGCACACTTAAGAGCTTGTAAAGTTTTCATTTACACTTACCTATCGTTGTGGCCTCAGCCCGATTACCTAGACCAGCTGGAGGGTATTTTAACTACGGAATAACGGCCACCGGTATCGGAACCGGCACCGCACTTATATTTTGCCGATCGCTGCGATGGGACCGCAATGCTGCGTGGCCCATGCTTGCTCCTCCCCGCCTGAACAGGCTCCTGCTGACACAAGCCAGCCTTACGGAGCTTAAGTCTCGCTGGAGGTTTTTAAAACTTACTGCGAGGTTTTCTACTTACCACTGGTGGAGCTGCGCTCTCCAGCTCCGTTCAATGCGACATGCGTGTCGACGTAATGGCGCGCATGCGCTGTCAGGGCTTCTTCACGTAGTCACTCACGTGGGACTCCTAAGTAAATTTCACATTACACTTAATATATTTCTAGCAGATCTTATTCAAGGGTTTCTCACAGTATTTTTGACGTATCACTGATGTTGCAACAAAAGTGTTATATTTTACCCCTATATTCTATTTCATTGTGATCCACTTGGGCTCAACCATTTGTAGCACAAAGTTTAATTGAACATCTTGAGGTCAATTCAAAGCAAATGATGCTGCTGTTGGCAAACTGGAGGGGTGGGAGATTGCAACCTTCACGTGGGTCCGCCCTGTTTCGACGAATGCAATCAACCTGGCGTGCACAATCGAATAAGATCAAATAGAACAAAGTTGTCCTACAACTTTAGGTTGTGCATGCCATATGCAAAAAGAAGGTGGCAAACTGGAAATTGGCAATTTCTCTGCATAGCCCCAAATGCTTTATTGTAATGAGAGTATATCATCGAAAATAAAACAACACAATTTTTGCTTAATTCATTGTTGTTTAGTTGTGGTTCTAATCTCTTGTTACACATTAGATTTGATCCATACAAAAGCAACATGACTTTTCAAATTCAGGCTAGGTATTGCACTTTACACCAATGGGGGGGTTTAGTGTAAGGGGAGAATATAGTTAATGACAAGACCCTTAAAAGCATAAATGTGCTGAGAAAATCTTGGATTCCAAGTTCATAGCCCACTGAAGGTGGCAGCACAAGTAAACAGGGTGGTAGACAAAGCGTACCTTCATTGCTAGGGGCATTGAATATAAGGAGTAAGGAAGTCATGAAGCAATTCTATGAGACTACATTTAGGACGTATGGAGTATTCTGTGCAGTTCTAGTCACCATTACAGGAAGATATTGTGGAAGCTATGGAGAGGGTGTAGAATACTGCCTGGATTAGAGAGTTTCAGGGTGGGGGGGGGGGATCTACAAGGAGAGGTTGGATATACTTGGATTGTTTTCTCTGGAACATCGGAGGTTGAGGAAGACAAATAAAAAAATAGATAGAAGGGGTCTTAGAAACCCCACCCCTATATAAAGGGGGGGTAAAAATTATGAAAGCATAGATAGGGTAGACAGTGAGAACCTTTTACTACAGGGTGGAAATGTAAACCTCTAGAGGGCTAGCTATAAAGTGAGGAGTGGGGGGCCTGGATTGCATCAACAGGGTGGTGGTGGAGCAGATTCGACAGTGGTGTTAAGAGGCTTTTAGATAGGCACATGGAAGTGCAAGAAATAGTAGGATATGGATCATGTACAGGCAGATAAGATCAGTTTACTCTTGGCATCATGTTCTCACAAATCAGGTTTCCCAAAGGGTCATTCTGTGCTGTTCTATGTTAACACTGATTTTCCAAATGCAAATTTAACTCTGATTGCAATGCAACACCCTGACAGATCTGGAAGATAAATTCTCCCACGAGGTTAGATAATTGTATCTTTTGACATTTGTATTCAAGTTGAAGGATATTTCAGGTGAGCACACAGGCGGGTTGCAAGTTATAGTGCCAGGCATCTACTCCAAGGAACCATTATCATATTACCATTTCCTACACCCCGATGCCGTGAGTCTTTGTGCCAAATTAGTGCTGAATTATGGAAAGCTGAATTATGGAAAACTGTATTATGATTTATGCCTAAAGAATTGGGTCAACATCTTTCAAACTCGCTTCCTTCACATGGTACTTTATTGCTGCTAACGAACAGAAAGACTCTCAACTGTCTCAGCTGAATTTGAACAAGGATGTATTAATGCAAGAACCCAGGGTTCCAGCTCACAACTGCTATTACATTTATAATAAATGTACAAAATCTATTCGTGTCAACATTCCTAGTTTTTTTTTAAATATCTGGTCATTTGAGACGTCCATCACTCAGTAATAAATCTCTAATCATTGTGTCAAATTAATTGAACCTTTTACTTGAGGTTGAACTGACTACCAGATGTAAACGACCCCAACGTGAATTTCCCCACTGTCAATCCAAAGCTTCATTTCTCAATATATAATTAATACATTGAGGTTTAAAATTCTGATGTTTCAACTATAAAAAAAACACGGTTTAACACAATAAACGGCAGCTTAGGTTCTTAAAATTCCATTCATCCATATACAACATGACCAGCCAGCAGTGAGCAGTAATATATTCCGTGCAATTTACAAATATTTAACTAATTATACGGCTTGATACACATATTCACAGCCATGGGTTCAAATATCTTCGAACCAAAAAAAAAGCTTAGCTTTAAGGTCCTGGGGAATTGTAGATTTACCTTTGCGTAACAATTTCACATTAAGTGCTACCTAATTGAAGTCTCTCACTGTGTATAGCATGCAATAACATTGAAAGCTTATAGAACTTATGGAACAAATACCAAACTGTTTTTGATTGTATCTGTGGTCCATTTTGATTTGTTTATAACTAATCTTAACCTTTCAATCAAAAGAAGGGCCCTTGCCACTCAACGCAAACACAGAGATTACTGAGAGGGCAATTTCAATTGACTACATCCAGAAAATAGTTCATTAAGCCACCCTTTAAATGCTATGATCTACATCTGTTATTTTTCTTACATCTTCACCTTACTTGCAGCAGGAGATGAAATCAATGAGCAATTGCCACCATCTCAAAAAAAATAATACTTTTCTAACAAATTGCCAATGTCACACTGTTTTAAATATAGCCGTGTAGCATGGAATATAATATGAAAACAATGATTAAAGATTAATTGTATTTACATATAGTTTTCAAGCAGCAGGTTTAAAAAATATATAATTGTATTTAAAACCAAATAACTTTGAACCGTACAGGATAAAACAGAAAACGTGTTTACTGAATAATCCAGACAACATATCTGGTTAATGAAACATTGGGTTAATGTTTAGGTTGTCAGAAAAGGGACATTCAACTGTATGTCAAAGCGGGAGGGGAGGAGAGGTGGGGTGTGAACCAGTGATGTCTGCAGAAGGGTCTCGACCCGAAACATCACCCATTCCTTCTCTCGGGAATGCAGCCTGTCCCGCTGAGTTACTCCAGCATTTCGTGCATATCTTTTTTTTTAAACTGCAGTGTTTGACTGTTGCTAGTGGAAAACTAATCGGACATAAATCCCGAGTTTTAAAATTAAGGTAGCACGGAGCTCTTTACAGGGTTTTTTATGCTCGAGTTGTGAGGAATCTCATAAATTGATTTTGCCTCAGAGGTATCAAATCTGATTCTGACGAGCACTTATCTAAGCCTGATATTTCATTGAATTAATGAAGGTGGGTCGCAGCCTTTCAGATTCAGATTTGGAAGTTGAAGTTCTGTTGCCAGTTTACAAGCATCCAGGAGCTCAAACACTACTGTACAGCAGCACGGCTCTCGCCGATATAAAGACAGCATTATTTTCTATGAGGACCTTGCTCTCTATATATTAGTTAGCCAGGTTTTCTCGTGGAATTTGTACTGAGAAGGCACTACATACTGTGAATTTGTTCAATTTTTCCCAAGTCATTGAAAATAAGCAGATCATTAACTGCAGCAATCTGTGAGGAATAACAATTTAGTTTAGAAATGGAAAATGAAAGAATTCAAGTTCCTCCACTATTAGTACACGCGCAGCTGGACATTTTACAAATGAACACAGAGATCACTCATCCAGAGTAAAAGTTTAGTTTTAGTTGGAATACAGTTGGAAACAAGCAATGGACTACCGAGTTGTGCTAACCAGCAATCACCCCCCCCCCCCGTTTACATAGATATCTATGTACTAGGGACAATTTACAATATTTATCAAAGCAATTAACCTACAAGCCCGTATGTCTTTGGCGTGTGGAGGTAACGGAGCAACCAGGGGTCGAAAACCAACGTTGTCACAGAAGCACGTACAAACTCCGTCATAGTCAGGATCGAACTGGCGAATGGGACTCTACTGCCCACGTTCCCACCCTAAGAAGATGCTTGAGTAATATTTATTATAAAGGGTATGGTTTGAAAATGCAAACAATTTCTACTTTTACTGATGTTTTCAATTCAAGGAATTTTTTTTTCAAGAGGCACATGAATTTAAAAAAAAAAAACTAAGAACTCAAAGAATGGCCTGAAGAATGCTTAGAAAAATGGAGTCATTGCCAATGCGTGCAGACGTTCAGCGTGCATAGTGGACCACAGCTGGAAGAGCATAATTGGTTATCACTGACTCTTGCAAGCACATAGTTTTCCACCATGCCCCAGTCCCTCACATCTAGAAATGATAGTTTGGAACAATAAACAAGAGCCATTAGATTCAGCGTGCTGCCGACTGTAGGTGTATTGCTAGCCGATGCTAGTAATTAGTAGCCAAGTAAAAATAAACTGACATTGTTTATAATATATTTTGTGTTTTTTTTTGGTATTCCCTAACACTTAAATCAAATGTATTTTAATTTGTGAGCTGATGTACACCCCCATTCCACATCCCCATAAGAAAGACAAGAGCATTTCTCATAGGCAAAAGTATAAGCATCTAAGTGGTCTTATGAATCCTCCCAGGCCAAATAAGCTTTCAATTTGCAGATTAGTCATTTGGTAATGATTTCATTTTCAGTTATGTGGTTTTCTTCTTGCCGTCCGCTATTTCTATTCCTTATCCGGCCGTGCCCGGTTTTTCTACCTTATTGCTCAGCCATGTAGGCAGCCATAACACCCAAAAATAACCATGCCTATAAATCATGTCCCTCGCCCAAGTACTAAACCAACATGCTCTATACCTGATACACAACCCACCCACAATCTCCTATTCACCTAAATCCCATTTACTAACCCATAAACTCTATCTCATACCCATATATTCACAACCCCATACCTTTAAACCCCCCCCATAAACACCTCTAACAAACACCCCACCCATTAACCCTATACAACCCTCTCTATTCCCTTACCCAACCACACA